>SAYR01018917.1:771099-794810 GCA_004382745.1 Argopecten irradians irradians | reverse complement strand
GGATTTAAGGTATACAAAGTATTCCTCGGTCCATTGTTTTTAGATATCTTTATTTCTAGTGATACAAGAACAATGTATTAGGTATACAAGTAATTCTCGTACGCATTGTTTAGATGTCTTTTTATTCAGTGACACAGAACAATGTATTAGGTTATACAAGTATTCTCGTACCATTGTTTAGATGTCGTTTAATTCAAGTGACACAAGAACAATGTTTATGATAACAAGTATTCTCGTACATTGTTTAGACTGTTTTTATTCCAGTGATACAAATACAATATTAGAGTATACAAGTATCCTCGTACCATTGTTTAGATGTCTTTATCCAGTGACACAAAAAAACAATGTATTAGGTATACGAGTATTCTCGTACCATTGTTTATAAGTCTTTATTGCAGTGATACAAGAACAATGTAATTAGGTATACAAGTATCTCGTACCATTGTTAAGATGGTCTTTATTCCAGTGAACACAAGAACAATGTATTAGGTATAACAAGTATTCTCGTACCATTGTTTTAGATGTCTTTATTCAAGTGACACAAGAACAATGTATTAGATATACAAGTATTCTCGTACCAATTGTTAGATGTCTTATATTCAAAGTGACACAAAGAACAATGTATTAGGTATACAAGTATTCCTCGTACCATTGTTAAGATTTCTTATTCAGTGGACACAAGAACAATGTATTAGGTTATACAAGTATTCTCGCACCATTGTTTAGATGTATTTATTCCAGTGACCACAAGAACAATGTATTAGATATACAAGTATTCCTCGTACCATTGTTTAGATGTCTTTTATTCCAGTGAAAAAAAGAACAATGTATTAGGTATACAAGTATTCTTCAGTACCAATTGTTTAGATGTCTTTATTCAAGTGACACAAGAACAATGTATAAGATATACGAGTATTCTCGTAACATTGGTTTAGATGTCTTTATTCCAGTGATAAGCAAAAATGTATAAGGTATAACAAGTATTCCCGTACCATTGTTTAGATGTCTTTATTCCAAGTGACACAAGAAACAATGTTATTAGGTATACAAGTATTCTCGTACCATTGTTTAGATATCTTTATTCCAGTGACACAAGAACAATGTATTAGGTTATACAAGTATTTCTCGTACCATTTGTTTAGATGTCTTTATTCAAGTGACACGAAGAACAATGTATATGATGGTAACAAGTATTCCTCGTACCATTGTTTAAGATGTCGTTTATTCCAGTGACACGAAGAACAATTGTATAGTATAACATCGATAGTATTCTCGGCTGCGTACCATTGGGTTAAGATATCTTTATTCCAGTGATACGAACAACAATGTATAGGAATAATAGACCGAAGTATTGTCTTCGAACCATTGTTTAAGAGTCTTTATATCCAGTGATACAAGAACATAGTATAAGATATACAAGTATTCGTTCGTACCATTGTTTAGATGTCTTTATTCAAGTGAACACAAGAACAATGTATTAGAGTATACAAGTATTCCTCGTACCATTTTTTAGATGTCGTTATTCAACGTGACACAAGAAAACATGTAATTAAGCTATACAAAGTATGTCTCGTACCATTGTTTTTAGATGTCTTTATTCAAGTGACAACAAAAACAATGTATAAGAAATATACAAGTTTTCTCGCATTGTTTAGAATGTCTTTATTCCAGTGACGACAAGAACAATGTATTAGTTATACAAGTATTACTCGTAACCATTGTTTTAGAATGTCGTTTATTCCAAAGTGACAACAAAAACAATGGTATTAGGTATAGCAAGTATTCTCGTACGCATTGTTTAGATGTCTTTAAATTCCAGTGACACAAGAACAAATTGTTTGTGTTATACAAGTATTCTCGTAAACCAATTGTTTAAGATGTCGTTATTCAAGTGACACGAGAACAATGTATTTAGGTATACAAGTTACTGCGTAGCCATTGTTTAGTAATTTTGTCTTTAATCCAGTGGACAAAGAAATGTTAATTAGGTATACAGGATTCCTCGTACCAAATTGTTTAGAATGGTCTTTATTCCAGTGAAAAGAACAATGTATTAGTATAGCAAAGTATTCTTCGTACCATTGTTTAGATGTCTTTATTCAAGTGACAGAGAAACAATGTATAAGAATATACGAGTACTTCTCGTAACAATTTTTAGAAATGTCTTTAATTCCGCAGTTGATACAAGAAGCTAGCTTGTATAAGGTATACAAGTATTGCCCGTACCATTGTTAAGATGTCTTTTTCCAGTGACACAAGAACAATGTCATTAGGTGATACAAGTATTCTCGTTACCATTGTTTTAGATGTCTTTATTCAAGTGACAAACAAGACAATGTATTAGTATAAATGCAAAGTATTCTCCGTACCATTGTTTAGATAACTTTATTCAAGTGATAACAAGAACAAATGTATTAAGGTATACAAGTATTCTCGTACCCTATTGTTTAGATGTCTTTATTTCAGTGAATCAAACAAATGTATTAGGATATAACAAGTATTTCCGGTACTTCATGTGTTTAGATGTCCTTTATTCACAGTGATCACAAGAACAATGTATTAAAGGTATATACAGTATTACTCGGTAACCGATTGTTTTTAGATGTCTTTATATTCATGTGACACGAAATGAACATGTATTTAAATGGTATAAAGTTTCAAGTATTTTCGTAACACAGCATTGTTTGAAGTTGTCTTTAATTGGCAAGTGACACGGAGAGAAATGTATTAAAGATATGACTATGAGTAATTCTCGTAAGATACATTGTTTTAGGATGTCGTTATTAAATGGCGAGGATAACAATGTATAAGTATAAAATATATTCAAGTATATCTCGTACCATTGATTTAGAATAAGTCTTTATATTGCAGTGACACAAAGAACATGTAATTAGATATACACATGTCAAGTCTCAAGCAACTCACATTGTTAAGATTGTCTTTATTCCAAGTGTGACAAACAAACAATGGTATTGAATGATATCAAGTATTCTCGTAGCCATATGTTTAGAATGACTTTATTCGAGTGTATCATAAGAACAATGTAAAGAAATATACAAAGTATGTCTCGTACCATTGATATATAATATATGTTTATTCCAGTGACTAGAAAAACAAATAGTATTAGGTATCAAGTATTCTCGAGTACCAATTGTTAAGTATATCTTATATTAACACAGATGATAACAAAAACACATGTATTAGATTAAGGTATAACGAGTTATTCTCGTACGGCATTGTTAATAGATGTTTAATTCCAGTGACTACAAGAATAATGTATTAGAGGTATACAAAGTATTTCTCGTACCATCTGTTGATTCCGTTATTCATAGTGACTTAACCAAGAAGACAATGTAATAGGGTATAGCAAGTATTCCTTCGTACCATTGTTTAAGATTGTCGTTATTCAAGATGACACAAGAAGCATGTATTAAGGTATACAAGTTATTCTCGTACATTGTTTAAAGATGTCTATTATTGAAAAGTGAACACAAGAACAAATGTATTATAGATTGTATTAGCGAGTTAATCTCGTAGACATTGTTTAAAGATGTCTTATATCCAGTGAACACTTTGAGAACAAATGTATTATGAATATACCAAGTATTCCTCGTACACAATTGTTTAGATGTCTTTATTCGCTAGTGGGATAGCAGACAATATATAAGATATACAAGTAGTCCTCGTACCATTGTTTATACGTCTTTATTCAGTGATACAAGAACAAATGTATTTAGGTATACAAGTATTCTGCAGGTTAGCCATTGTTAGATGTCTAATATTCCAGTTGACACAGAAACAATGTATTAGGTATACAAGTATTCTAGGTAAACGCATTGTTTATGAATGTCTTTATTTCAAGTGACCACAAGAATCAATGTATTAGGTATACAAGTATTGCTGCGTACCAATTTGTTTAAGATGTCGGGTTATTGCAGTGACAACGAGAACAATGTAATTAGGTTATACAAGTATTCTCGTACCATTGTTTTAGAATGTCTTTTATTCAAGTGACACGAAGAACAATGTAATTTAGGTATACAGAGAAAAAAAAAAAATATTCTCTGTAACCATTTGTTTAGATGTGCGTTATTCAAGTGACACGAAGAACAATGTATAAGTATACGAGTATTTCGTACCAATTGTTTAGATGTCTTTATTCAAGTGACGACAAAGAACAATGTATTAAGGATATACCAAGTAGTTCTCCGTAGGCGCGCAGCATTGTTTTATGATGTCTTTATATTCCAGTGGAACACCAAAAACAATGGTATAAGAATTATTACGGAAGTATTCTCGTACGCAATTGTTTAGATGTTCTTTATTCGCAGTGTCACAAAAACAATGTATAAGATTATACGAGTTTCTCTCGTAAGCATTGTTATACGTCTTTATTCCATGTGGATACAAGAACAATGTATTAGGTATACAAGTATGTGCTCGTACGCATTGTTTGAAGATGTCTTTATTCCAGTGATACAGAACAATGTAATAAGGTATATGCAAGTATTCCCGTACCAATTGTTAAGAATGTCTTTATTCCAGTGACACAAGAATAATGTAATTAAGGGGTATACAAGTATTCTCGTACCATCGTTTAGATGTCTTTATTCCTAAGTGACACAAGAACAAATGTATTAGGTATACAAGTATTAACTGCGTACCATTGTTTTTAGATGTCTTTATTCAAGTGACACAAGAACAATGTATTAAGGTATACAGTATTCTGCGTAGCGCAAATTGTTTTAGTATGTCTTTATTCAAGTGACCACAAAAGAACAATGTATTAGGTATACAAGTATTCTCGTAAACCATTGTTTTAGATGTCGTTAGTTCAAGTGAGCACGAGAACAATGTATAAGATATACGAGTATTCCTCGTACCATTGTTTTAGATGTTTTTATTTCCAGTGATACAAGAACAAAATATATAAGATATACAAGTAGTCTCGTAGCGGCAATTGTTTAATACGTCTTTATTCCAGTGATACAAGAACAATGTATTAGGTATAGCAAAGTATTTCTTCGTACCAATTGTTTTAGATGTCTTTTAATTTCCAGTGAGTAATCCAAGAACATATGTATTAGATATACAAAGTATACTCGCACCATGTTTTAGATGTCTTTAATTCCTATGTGACACAATGAACAATGTATTAGATATAACAAAGATCTCGTACCATTGTTTAGATGTCTTTTATTCCAGTGACACAAAAACAATGTATAAGATATACGAGTATTTCTCGTATACCAATTGTTTATATGTCTTTATTCGCAGTGATACAAGAACATATGGTATTAGGTATACAAGTATTCCTCGTACGCATTGTTTTGAGTGGTCATTATTCAGTGTTCAGAACATATAGTTTGAGTATAGCCGATTTCTGTTTGTTTTAGATGTCTTTATTCAGTGATACAGGGAGAAACAAAGTGTATTAAAAGGTATACAAGTATTTCTCGTAACCATTGTTTAAGCATGTCTTTATTCACGCTAGACTACAAAAAACAATGTATTAGATATACAAGTAGTCGTCTAATTTGTTTAGATGTCGTTATTCAGTGACACAGACAATGTAATTTAGGTACAAGAAGCATGTATTAGGTATCACAAGTATGCTCGTACCAGTTGTTTAAGATTTGTCTTTATTTCAAAGTGACACAAGAACAATGTAATTAGGGTATAGACAAGTATTCTCCGTACGGCATTGTTTAGATGTCTTTATCAAGTGACCACTTAGAACAATGTTATGAAGATATACGAGGGTATTCTCGGTACCATCTAGGATTCCAGTGATACAAAGAAACAAATGTATAATGGTATACAAGTATTCGTCGTAGCCTATTGGTTCAGATGTCTTTTTTCCCAGCTGATACAAGAACAATGTAATACTAGGTATACACAGTATTCGCCGTACATTGTTAAAGAATGTCTTTATTCCAGTGACACAAGAACAAAGTATTAGCTATAAGCAAGTATTGCTCGTACCTTGTTTAGATGTCGTTATGCAAGTGACACGAGAACAATGTAATAAGATATACAAGTTTCTCGTACCCATTGTTCCTTAGATGTTTTATTCAAGTGAATTAACAGAACAATGTATTAGGTAGTACATAGTATGCTCGCCCATTGTTTAAGTGTCTTTAATTTCCAGTGACACAAGAACAATGTATTAGATATACAAGTATTCTCGTACCATTGTTCAGATGTCTTATTCCAGTGAATTACAAGAACAATGTATAAGGTAACAAGTATCTCCCGTACGCTTGTTAAGATGTCTTTTATTCCAGTGAACAACAAGACATATGTATTAGCTATACAAGTTTCTCTGTAGCCATTGTTTAGATGTCGTTAATGGCAAGATGACACAGCTGGAGCCTCCAATACACGAAAAGAACAATGTATAAAGATATACGAGTTTCTCGTAGCATTTGTTTAGATGTCTTTATTCAAAGTTGATACAAGAACAATGTATCTAGGTATACCAGTATGCTCGCAACGCAATATAGTTTAGAATGTCTTTATTCATGACACGAACAAGTATTAGATATACAAGTTATTCTGCGTACCATTGTTTAAGATGTCTTTATTCAGTGTCAGCAAAAACAATGTATTACAGATATACGAGTATTCTGCGTACGCATTGTTTATACGATCTTATTCCATAGTGATACAAGAACAATGGTAATTAGGTATACAAGTATTCTCGTACCATTGTTTAGAATGTCTGTTAATTCCAGTGATACAAGATCAATGTATAAGGTAATACAAGTTATTCCCGTACGGCAAAATTGTTTAGGATGTCCTTTTATTCCAGTGACACAGAGATTAATGTATTAGGTATAGCAAGTATTGGCTCGTTTACGCAATTTTGTTTAGATGTCTTTATTCAAGTTGACAGCAAGAACCAATGGTATTAGGTATAAAGTTTTCTCGGTACGCATTGTTTGATGTCTTTATTCAAGTGACACAAGAACAATGTATTGAGGGTTATACAAGTATTCTGTACCATTGGTTAGAATGTCTTTAATTCAAGTGACACACAAGAACAAATGTATTAGTATGATCAGTATCTAGTACCATTGTTTAGAGTGGTCGTTATTCAAGTGAACCACGAGAACAATGTATAAGATATACGAGTATTCTCGTACCATTGTTTTTAGATGTCTTTTATTCCGCAGTGATACAAGAAACATATATAAGATATACAAGTAGTCTCGTACCATTGTTTTAGAATGTCTTTATTCAGTGACACAAAAAACAATGTATAAGATATTATCGAGTATTCTCTGTAACCCATTGTTTATACGTCTTATTCCAGTGATACAAGAACATGGTATTTAGGTTAAACAAGTGTTTCGGTACCGGTTGTTTAGATGTCTTTATTCAGTGACACAACACACACACTGTATTAAGATATACAAAGTATTCTCGTACCATTGTTTAATGTCTTTATTCCATTGACCAAAACAATGTATAAGATATACCAGAGTATTCTCGGTACCAATGTTTATAACGTCTTTTCCATGTACTACTAGAAACATGTAATTGGTATACAAGTATTCTCGACCATCGTTAGGTTGTCTATTCCAGTGATACACAAGAAACAATGTATTAGGTATACAGTATTCTCGTACCATTAGTTTAGATATGTCTTTATTCTCAGTGATACCAAGAACAAATTGTAATAGGTATAATGTGATTTCTCGTGCCAATTTTTAGATGTTGTTATTCAAGTGACACAAGAACAATGTATTAGGTATACAAGTATTCTCGTACCATTGTTTAGATGTCTTTATTCCAAAGTGAACAAAACAATATGTATTAGATACTACAAGTATTATTTGTACTTTGTTTAGAATAGTGTTATTCAAGGTGACACGAGAACAATGTATAAGATATTAACAAGTATTCTCGTAACATTGTTTAGATGTCTTTTATTCCAGTGATAACAAGAACATGTATATAGGTATACAAGTATACTCGTACCATTGTTTAGAATGTCTTTTAATGCAGTTGGACACAAGAACAAATGTAATTAGGTTACAAGTATATCTCGTACAATTGTTTAGATGCTTTATTCCAGTGACACAAGAACAATGTTTAGGTATACAAAGTATTCTCGTAGCTCATTGTTTAGATGTCGTTATTCAAGTGACACGAGAACAATGTAATAGAGATATACGAGTATTCTCGTAACATTGTTTAGATGTCTTTATTCCAGTGACACCAGAACACTGTATGAGGTATACAAGTATTCCGTACCATTGTTAGATGTCTTTATTCCAGTGACACAAGAACAATGTATTAGGTATACAAGTAATTCTCGTACCATTGTTAAGATGTCTTTATTCCAGTGACACAAGAACAATGTATTAGGTATACAAGTATTGCTCGTACCATTGTTTAGATGTCTTTATTCAAGTGAACACGAGAACAATGTTATAGATATACGAAGTATTTCTCGTACTAAATAGTGCTTATTCCAGTGATACAAGAACAATGTATAAGGTATACAAGTAATTCCGTTACAATTGTTAAGGATGTCTTTATCTCCAGTGACACAAGAAGCAATGTATAAGGTATACAAAGTATTCTCGCACCCATTGTTAAGATATCTTATTCCAGTGAACACAAGAAACAATGTATTAGCTATATCAAGTATTCTCGTACCATTGTTTAGATTGCGTTATTGCAAGTGACACAAGAACAATGTATAAGATTATACAAGTATTCTCGTACCATTGTTTAGATGTCCTTTATTCAAGTGTATACAAGACAATGTATTAGGTATACAAGTATTCTCGTAACCATTGGTTTAGATGTCTTTATTCGAGTGACACGAGAACAATGTAAAAGATATAACGAGTATTCTCGTACCATTGTTTTAGATGTCTTTATTCCAGTGACACAAGAACAATGTATAAGGTATACAAGGTATTCCTCGTTACCAATTGCTTAAGATTCTTTATTCCAGTGACACACAAGAAGCAAATGTATTAGGTATACAAGTATTCTCGACCAATTGTTTAGGATTGTCGTTATTTCAAAGTGACACAAGAACAATGTATTAAGCTATACAAGTATTCTCGTACCATTGTTTAGATGTCTTTATTCAAGTGAACAACAAGAACAATGTATTAGATAATACAGTATTCTCGTAGCCATTGTTTTAAGAATGTCTTTAAAAAATTCCAGTGACACAAAAAACAAATGTAATTTAGGTATACAAGTATTCTCGTAGCCATTTGTTTAGATATGTCTGTTATTCCAGTGACACAAGAACAATGTATTAGATATACAAGTATTCTCGTACCATTGTTTAGATGTCGTTATTCCAGTGATACAAGAACAATGTTTTGTTGGGGTTGTTGCATGACGTCATTTCCCGAATTTTTTCAACAATTCCATTACTTTCATATTTTAATAGAGTTAATTAACAACAGGGAAGGATATGACACATATATCACAGTACCTATAAACACATTATTTTTTTTTTGTTCAGGAATAGTATTGCTAGTTTTTAAAAATATTAATAACATAAGGAAACATATACAGATGGCCTAAGTTGAGGTTACAATACCAAACAAATGCCAGATTTCCTGCGTAAACTATATTTACAGTGAAGATTCGTTTCGCTGTTTTACCGTCTGGCTCAGCGATAGTCAACTAACGCTCGGTAGTTAGGACGACGGCGGGAAATATAATACGACCCGCGTTATGAAAATTAACGTTTAATTTACATTATTTAAATGTGCAGAGGGTGATGACAGGCCTAGTATTAACAGTAAGCTAACAATTTTTGTGAATCTACAAAATTATCAATCTCGTTTTGCATTCCAATTTTGAAAATTAAAAACCGTTTCGGAAAGGTAGTGGGCCTTTAAAAAGAAAACGAAAAAAAATCAATAGTATAAGTGCAAGAATAAATAAACTAAACTAAATGTATAGGTACTGTACTGTACTGCGTTTTTCTTACTGGTAGGACGATTGATAAAATATGTCGACACTTTCAGGTTGATGGTGTATACACAAAGTGATGCAGATGATATATAAGTTTTTACGTATGATGCAAATGATATATAAGTTTTTACGTATTTGCCTGATGTATTCACATTACCAGAGACACATATATTTCTTTGAGAAAATGAAAAAAGGTGTTATCAAATCAAAGCTTCTGAAGATCAGCAGGATTGTTGAAGTTATGCAAAATACACCTATAAATCTTTGATGTTTTCTATGAAACTGTCCATTAGTTAAAAAAAGCCACAAGGACTGAAAAGCATAAAAATCGTGTTCAATTTCACCTTTGCATGTCACACTCATAACAATGTCTTACCGACTTAAATTGCTAACCCTGCTGTAGTCGAATAAAAAGCTGTCCCATTTGGTTTTTTCAGAAGTCAAAGATCAAATGATGAAATGTGATTTTTTTATTGTTGAAGTCCTAGTTTAATATTACAGTGGAAATTGTTTTTTCTCAGTTTTTATTCATTTCAGTTCAGAAAAAAAGATGGAAATCTGAAGAAGTAGGTCACAGTGAACTAGTAAACAAGTTTTATCTTAGCATTAAATACTAAATTATTTTTGATGAAAATTAGAGATTGATGTTCAGTGCTGTATGTAAATGTAGACATGGCCTGTTTAAAATAATTTCATACTAGAATCACATAGGTTTGGTGACGAGGACTAATAAGATTACATTCAATTGATGGTATCGTCTGTTAACTAAGCATTTTCTCTTTCCCTATAATTAAAACACGTTTTCAGTTATTTTATTTTGATTTCAGGTAAGCTCAAGTAACACCTACACTGACAATAGGATATTAGAAATATGTCCTACATTCTAGGTCAAATTTAGGTCACGACACCATATTATTCACGTAGCTTTAGTGGAGTAAAAATTCATCTAAATGCACATCGGAGAAACAAAGTATTTCCCTATCAAAATAGGCAGTTAGATTTCCCATCGTCGACGCATATCAACATTAGTTGGCTACAAATATGTAAATAATTGTAATTTAAATACTTATAAAACACTTGTTCTGTTTACAGTAAACCTTGCCACTGGTGATGTTGTAACAAATCAAAGTTCTACTTATACGATAATCACTGGATGGGTCAGTTCTAAAGCCGTGGACGGATGTACCTCACAGATGATAGCCACTAGCTGCTGTACACACACGGACGTGGGCCATAAGGAAGTCTGGTGGCAGGTAGATCTACGGCAACAGTCCGTCATAGAAAGGGTGAAAATCTTGTACAGAAGTAAGTCTTATCACAGAACAAGTGTTTTATTTCAAACATCAGTTTTTAATATAATGGACATCGTATAACTGTAGCTTCAGCTAACGGCATATCTTTGCGATCAAGGGAACGGGAAAACTCATCGAAACAGTAAACAGAATAACTGTGCCATCTAGTATTTATATTCATCTTTTCTGTATATAAATTAAGCACATGAACAATGACGTTACAGTATTCATAGATAAATAGTATTCACTTGATATCAGTCAAAACAAGTACCCATGCCTACAGTGTTGTGACATGGTTTTATCTATGCATATTATTTTTCCATTCGTTATTCTCTTTCGGGCTGAAAATATGGAGGAAGTAATGGTGATGGGAAATTGGGGAAACAAATAAAATCATATTAGTTGTACTGGGATTTGGAGCCATCGGAAAACAGGCCACGGACGCACACACTTAACTGGCAATCATCGCATAAATTCGAATGCTTTTCAACAATATGGTTTCCTTTTATAACAATGGACTCGTCTGTAATCTAATTTACTTTATTTTATCTCATTTTCGGCATTACGTATAGGCAAAACTATAGCTGATAGTTCGGAACGGCAATCGCACGAATTGAGTCTAGGTAATATATATTTTTAGTTTCGTTTTCCATATAAATACTATATCATATTTATATGAACGTCATTGTTTATAATCGTATAACAACTGAACACTTCCATTTTGTTGTGATGCAATTTTTAGTCTAATAGATTGAAACTGTTTAGTCTCTTAGATTTAAGATATGTATGTATATACAATAGTCCTATAGTACCAATTTTACGACAAAAACAATATTAACCTTATATAGGGATTTTAACTCGTACCTGTATCACAAATTCGCCCATCGCGCACATTTCTACTCCGCTGATCGATAATCTGTATTCAAGTGCTTTCATTTAAGCAGTTATGCAACTATTTTTTTTAACCTTCATTGGGATATGAAAGAAATATGGTTTGTTAACTGTGTGAATCCGCGTACCGGAATCTCACAAAAGTTTGCAAACTAAATTTCTTTCATATCCGATGAAGTTAAAAAGAAGTTACATTAATGCTTATAATAAATTTTCAGACTACTTGATAACAAGAAATACGTTTAAATGTATTTCTATTGAGTTTCCGAAGGAATTTTTTCTAAATCAATACTCAACGTCGACGTCTCTATTGTGACGTCATGATAACGTCGAGTTTTTGCGCCAGTCTTGGATATTTTCTTCATAGAAAAAACAATATGCCAATCAGAAAGTCGGATTTTGTATAGAAACAAATAGAACTTCTTTATATCAAATTTAACATTTATTCGTGTTACCTACCTCACAAAAATGGATTTATTTGTCATCATACTTATATGATTGTATTCTTTGTCGAATTCCTTCATTCGCAATGATAATGTTTAACTTATCATAATATTACCTAAATATGCATTTCTCTTTTAGACTGTGCCGTGTTTTATCGATATAACATAATTTCCACTTCTGCTCATGTACGTCCACAAAGGAAATGTTACACTTTCTTCCTGCCTAATTCCCAATAATGATTTACGACATTAAGCTTCTAAATTAAATATATTTACGAATTCAGAATATAATATAATCCGTGATTCCAGTGGAACCCAGTTGAACAATAATTCTGTATTTGTGTGTTAATAAACCAATTTTTAAACAATTAGTTTGTGATTCTTTAAACTTTACTATAATAATTATTTATTAATAAATATCAAATTATCATATAATTAGTAAATATATAAAATTATACACAAGTTCAGACAATATCAGATAGGATTATTTTGGCCTGTGCATCAATAATGCACAAGGACATTTGGTCAAACCGACTAACTGTTTGTCATTCTTATTGGAATGTTGTACTTCATATGTATTTATTTCCCATACCTTAGTCTAAAAATTGCTATATCTGTATTAAGTTTGTAATGTATGTGTTTGTGATTGTGTGAATGTATGTTTTTATGTAATATGTATATATTACCTACTACATGTAGTTACCTTTTCTATGTTTTGTTGTTATATATTTATTCATTTCAAATATCTTAACCAATTATCCACCCAAGGAAAGAATTTATATAGGCTTTGCATGTTATTCAATCCTTTTGACTGCAACATCATGTCAATAAACTTTGTTGAAATGAAAATATATTTACGGCATTATAATGGATTAAAAATTCTAGAGATCTGAGTTAAGCATTGGTCTTTTATATTAACAGACGAAGACTTGACGCTTACGCGATTGGGAGGGTTTGAGATCTATCTGTCTGACACATCCGACTGGAGATCAGGCGTACGATGTTACCAGGACAACACTGCGTCGCTAGCATTAATGACAGCAACACAGGACGTGCCGTGTGTAGGTATCGGGCGGTATGTTACCATCTACAGTAACCGGACAGTAAAAGCTAGAACATGGTACTGGGATGACGCTATTCTTGAGCTCTGTGAGGTATATGTTTTCGGTAAGTTAAAAAGACTGTAAAGATGCATTAAATGTAACATCAAAATAAAAGTGAGAAAAAACTCCTGTAGGCACAGGGCAGAGCAGATACCATCAAATCATTTGTGTACATACATAACTATGTCAGGCTTATCAGAAGTGAGGGTATTAGAAGAAAAACGGCTCAGAATTACCAATAATGGCTATATACACTTTTTTGTAAATAAGTAATACAAATACCAAGATGCCAATATTTCGTTTATAGTTAACACTTTTAGTAATTAAACAAGGTGTTACAAGAACGAATAACAGAAATTAGAAACCAGCAGCTAAATTCAAAACACAATTTAATTATATATAAAATATAAAACAGAGATGGTTTACACTATCTAAAGTAATTGGTGGTGGTACAAGAGTAATACGGTGATTGAAAGTGTTACTTATCTGTATTCGAATGTCCTGGTATAATCCTTGATCCTTCCAGGTTTCAAATTAATAATGTTCCCAACTCCAGGAGGAAAATGAATGTCCACAGATCATTTGTAAAGTTCCAGGCAATATGAATAAATCCACAAAATGCGTTGTAACAATTCACAGATAAATCACAATAACTCTCCCAATTGATTATAATATATGGCGCTGTACAATTCTTGATATGTCTTATTACAGGTCTCATCACAGTTCTGATTAACCTTAAGCAGCTGGAGTTGTAATGATGACTGCCTAAACTGTAACACATGTTTTCCAACATCCGGGGAATGTTGTAAGTATATTTGCCACAATCTGTCTTAAATATGCTAAGATTGAGTCTAATTTTGTCCATAGTTAGATAATAACAAGACAACCGCAGAAAGTTTTACAACATATAAAATAAAAAAAGTGTTAAAACATTTTAATTTTTCGTATCTCATTTTTGTGTAGTGAAATTATTATATTTCGAGGGTTTTTCATTTTTTGGCATTTCGTTATTTTACTAAAACTACCGAAATTACGTCCCCACGTAAGTCTATCTTTTTGATAAAAGGAATGTATATAAATAGTATGCATTTTTTCCAAAATGGCCACCAAATTTCCCTATGGAAAATTTGAGGTAAGGGAAGTAAGTTCCATACTATGGATGATTCCAATAATTTCTGCATCAACACCAAGTATGAATCTGGTTAAGTTCAAACGAATATGTTTCCATAGGAAATCCTTTGAATTATTTATTTTTCAAGTTGAAACACAAATTCAGAGGAATATTGATACCGACACAAGCGAAGAACCGTCGAGATAGCTATAATAAATAAATGTATATAATGCATATAAAAAGTACTAAAAACTTATATATATATATATATCATTGTCTCCCGTGTAGTTAGGATTACACAATACCATTTACGAACGACTTTTCGTTTCTTAGATGTAAGTGAGCGTATGTGTAACATTGAAAGTGCGAACGACAAAAAGTCTCCTTCTGTGAGAGGACTTATTCATATTTGTATTTTTATTTATTTGTTATGCTTATTTTGAAAAAAAATGACTAATCGTCTGATCTGATATGCTTCTCTTTGTTAGATTGTAATGATGGATACTACGGACCTACCTGTTTGCCATGTTCGACTGGCTGTATTACCAACACGTGTGATACAACATCGGGGAACTGTAACCGTATGTGGTTCTTAAATATGTGGTATATGTAATTATGTTTCTGCATAAATTATGTATCATTTTTTAGCCTACGAAAACAACAACATTTACATTGGTTTAAAATCAGACGCAATGAAATGTATACAAGTCCAAAATCCGAAAAAAAAACATATAATTGAAAACAATGACAATGGTAATAAAACATAATATTTTAACATTAAATAAAAAATCCAATTATAATGTTTTTTGAAATTTTGAATATTTATTTACGTTTCATGTTTTGTAATATGTGTTAATAAGATGACCAATGGTCATTGATACAGTAAAGGTTAAATTATGGGACTGTTTTATTTCAATTGATGCTTGCATGAAATTCTGAACCTTGTACACGTATAACACCTGATATATTCAAACAAGAATATAGTGAACAAAATATTATACCGCTGTTAAGCGCACCCTTCAAATAAATTCATCGTATAATTTTCACTGTTTAAAATAACCGTTTCTCTGTTTAACTAACTTGTAATTGGTCTCATTAGGAATTGCTACTTATTACAAATTATTCTGAAATCATCTTTTGTTTTTTGTTTCTTTTTTTCTCTCTTTTTTTCGATTATTATTATTATTATTATTTTGCCTTTTGTTTTGAAAATTGACCATTGTTATACTGATAATTTATCGGATTGAGGTAAAAGGTATTTACACAGAAGAGGTTTTTCAAAATAATTCTTAATAATTTACATCCAATAGTCTTTATCCAATCTTATCTTGCATCTTAAAAGTGAAAAATTTCGAATGAATACATGATAACCTTAATTATGATGCTGATTTGAACCCCAAAACAAAACACTGTATGAATCAGACATTTAAACATAGGAATATTAATAACTGTGATCTTAAGTTAATCAATTTGATTTCTATCTCATCGATTATATATTAATACTACTTACATTTATATATTTTTTGCATATTTTCCAGACTGTGACGTTGGTTTCTACAGTGATCATTGTGATCAGAACTGTCCGTCTAACTGTAAAAACAATGTCTGTAACAAGGTCAATGGTCAGTGCGCAGGTATGGCATGTACTTTTACCGTACTTAATATGACGCAATCAAACTTTAAAGCAAACCTTATTCGATCCTGAGTCACTCGATCATTGCTCTTGCATTAGTTTTGGATTAAGCAGGTATACGAGCGTAACAGGAGAGGAGAAAATGTAGCGACCAAACCGGGATTCGAACCCAGGGCCTCCGAACACTAGCCGAACGCTCTACTGCCGAGTTATATGTCTTTGTGTACACTAGACCCATAACCAAGCCTGACTCCCGTAAGGTTTTCATAGCTGAATATATAGAGCAAACATACGTAATGATATATGGTATCATTAATGATGATGTTTCGCAGTCTTTGTACTCCTAAACTGTAAGAAGCAAAATAAAATAAACTAATTGGAGTGGTTATGCACATACGTTACTTTATTGCCCAGTCGCAGGTTTGGTTTCGGCCTACGTAACGTAGCTGTAATAATGTGCAATGGTGGAGCTAGTCCGCATGCCACACACTGACCACAATGTGGGCAGGGTTAACGATAATAATACTATAATACGCATCTGTTTTCGTAACATACAATTTTTCTGTTAATATGAATGAAATACACATACAGTTGCTTTCCCTAGAATGTGATGTCGGCTTCTTTGGGAACCACTGTGACCAGACATGTCCTGGAAACTGTGAGAACCGCACGTGTAACAAGGATAGTGGGGTGTGTATAGGTAAGTAAAATAAATAACGATATTGTAGATTAACATTGAAATGGCCATTTTTCATGCAATCCGCTTGAAATCCAGTGACTTCATATATGCTTGATAATTGTATGTCACTAGTTTAGTTCGAGCTGGAATTGGTTATTTTGCACATAATCCGTATGATATATCTTTTGCCACTACCTAAATGCGACCTGGGGCGCTGGAGCACAGGGAATTTCGTCGTGACGTCACGTTACAAAAATAATATTGCATAACTAGAGGACGACGTAATAAGGAAGTGGTTTCCTTTCGATTTTTGTAACATATTTCAATGTTTAATTTTTCGAAATGCAGGTGATTGTAGTCATGCGATAATGATACACAAATCTGATAGTGTTCATTTTCTCTGATCTGTCATGAAATTATACTTGAAACTTGTACTTGTGTTTGTGGTAAATATAAAAAAAATGTCTCATGAAACTCCTGAAATATATCAATAGAACTCTCATTTGGGTACCTTAATACTATATAAATAACATCCCTTGTTTTTTTTAATGAATAACAGATATATTCCATTGAGTGTGGTGGAAACTTAGATGTTTTCCACAAGAAACATTAAGATTAAATTCACATTGATTTACGCAAAGGTACAGTCTTAAGTCAACATTAAAACTTATGATACGGAGGACAATACATTTTTAGCCCACCATCATCAGATGGTGGGTTATTCAAATCGCCTTTCGTCCGTGGTCCATGGTCCGTCTGTCCGTCCGTCCGTCCATTAACAATTCTTGTTACCGCTCTTTCTCAGAAAGTATTAAAGGGATCTTTTTAAAATTTTATATGTAGGTACCCATAGGGCCCTAGTTGTGCATATTGCATTTTTGGACTGATCCTTCAACAAGATCGCCGACCAGCCGCCATCTTGGATTTTGATAGTTAAAGATTGTTACCTTTATTTCTAAGAAAGTGCTGAAGGGATCATTCTCAAATCTCATATGTAGGGTCCCCTACGGTCCTAGTTGTGCATGTTGCATTTTGTGACCGATCAGTCAACAAGATGGCCGCCAGGCAGCCATCTTGGATTTTGATTGTTAAAGTTTGTTATAGCTATTTCTCAAAAAGAACTGAATGATATATGTCTCAAATTTTATATGTAGGTTTCCCTAGGGCCTTAGTTGTGCATAATGCCTTTTGGGACTGATCGGTCAACAAGATGGCTACCAGGCAGCCATCTTGGATATTGATTTTTAAAGTTTTTTACCTTTATTTTTCTGAAAGTACTTAAGGGATCATTCTCAAATGTCATATGTAGGTTCCCCTATGGTCCTAGTTGTGCATATTGCATTTCGTGACCGATCGGTCAACAAGATGGCCGCCAGGCAGCCATCTTGGATTTTGGTTGTTTTAGTTTGTTATAGCTATTTCTCAAAAAGCACTGAATGGATCATTCTCAAATTTTATATGTGGGTTCCCCTAGGGCCCTAATTGTGCATATATTGCGTTTTGTAACCGATTTGTAAACAAGATGGCCGCCAGGCAGCCATCTTGGATTTTTATAGTTAAAGTTTGTTATCGCTACTTCTCAAAAAGTACTGAATGGATCTGTCTCAAATTTCATATGTAGGTTTCCCTAGGCCCTAGGGCCCTAGTTGTGCATAATGCTTTTTGAAATTGATCGGTCAACGATATGGCCAATCGGCCGCCATCTTGGATTTCATTGTTGAAGCTTGTTACAGCTATTTCTTAGAAAGTACTTAAGCGATCTGTCTGAAATTTTATATGTAGTATGTTTGAAAAAGTTTAAAAAGCAGGGAAAAGATACCTCATTCCATTGTCAAACATAGATCATTCTTTGGTGGGCGCCAAGATCCCTCTGGTTTTCAGACTGTAACGATGGCTACTACGGACCTACTTGTACACCATGTCCGACTGGTTGTAGTGCTTACACGTGTGATATAACATCGGGGAACTGTCTACGTGAGTAACATGTCACTTTGATATTCATGCTTTGATGTCCTGTAAAAAGTTATTCATTTAGATTTCACATCCGTATTTCGATCAAAGATGTATAATCATTCTAGATGTACCAATCTTAGAAAACCTATTTTCGAGTATATGAATGATTGCTATGATATCAGCATACTATTATGGTATCAACGTATCTACTTACTTTTCTCCCAGACTGTGATAGTGGCTTCTTTGGGAACCGATGTGACAAGCCATGTCCTGAAAACTGTAAAAACAGCATGTGCCACAAGGACAACGGCCTGTGTACAGGTAAATGAAACCGTTATATAAGTATTAGTCCTTTAGGCAAAACAATGCTTTAAACGATTTCTGAGGCAAATAAAGCGTTACTTATATCAACGCTGACAAAAAATAGCAGCTACCATCTAGTCAATATTATAGCTAGTTAAAAATATCATTGTCCTTCTGGGGGTATTTCTTAAGTATTTTTATATGTAAACCGTCGCCATGTGTAATAATCATTTATGCAATCAATGCATGTAAACAAATATTTGAGTTATTGCTACCATCCTGGGATGGTAGCTTTTATAATCGGTCGCTTGGCCTGCCATGTTGTAGGGATTTCACATGGTTATAGATAGTCTGTTCTCTTTGATTGGCTGGCCAAAACGAGTGACGCGTGTTGATTGGTTACTTGTTGTTGAAGATTTCATGTGTGTAAGGGGTATCAGTGGGGAAATTATTGCAAACAAATAATCATTATGCTAGGTTTACACTATGTTCCCGGCGACCACGGTAGCCCCGTTTGCCCGGAACGTGGTGTGCCGTGGAATTTCGGCTATTTTTGTCTCTGTATTCAAGTTCAGCTAGGTCTTGTGAAGTTTTGCCATGGTTTTTTACGGATTACGTGGTGGACCGTGGATATAGGGGAAAGTGCTCTTCCCGGAGCTCGAGGTTACAGGTACACTACGGCTTAAGCACGGTCTATCAAGGATACCACTACGTTCTCTCTAGGCCTGTTACGATCTGATGAGGTCTGCTACGTTTTAGACGTTACGATCAAGCTCCGATACGTTTTTCACGATTCGCCAAGTCTTACTAGGGATGAAAGTCTGATGCCGGGCTTTTTTGAGCAAATGAAACAATATTTATTGACGAAAATGTCATTTCAAACATGTTTTGATTACAAAATTATAATTATTATATCCAAGTGTTTCTACACAAATAATTGTTTTTCTGTTATGGTTCTCACTTAATCTGCCTTTTGCAATAATAGCTTTGGTATAATTTGATGGTTTAAATGTGTTTGATATTGACTATTTCTATTTATTAATACAAATAACTCCATGAAGTAGCAAATATCTACCAGGCCAGGCAATGATACTCCATTATATATTGCTTGCAACGTAAGACCGTAATAAGACCCAACACGCCGTATCACGTCGGGCTTTCAACCGCTACAAGCCGTGATGTGCCTTGACAGAACGCATCGAAACGGCTATCTTCCACCTTGGCTTGCCGTCAAAACCTTGACAAGGCCTTACTTAGTGGCATAATGCCTTTTGGGACTGATCGGTCAACAAGATGGCTACCAGGCAGCCATCTTGGATATTGATTTTTAAGTTTTTTACCTTTTATTTTTCTGAAAGTACTTAAGGGATCATTCTCAAATGTCATATGTAGGTTCCCCTATGGTCCTAGTTGTGCATATTGCATTTTGTGACCGATCGGTCAACAAGATGGCCGCCAGGCAGCCATCTTGGATTTTGGTTGTTTTAGTTTGTTATAGCTATTTCTCAAAAAGCACTGAATGGATCATTCTCAAATTTTATATGTGGGTTCCCCTAGGGCCCTAATTGTGCATATATTGCGTTTTTGTAACCGATTTGTAAACAGATGGCCGCCAGGCAGCCATCTTGGGATTTTTATAGTTAAAGTTGTTATCGCTACTTCTCAAAAAGTACTGAATGGATCTGTCTCAAATTTCATATGTAGGTTTCCCTAGGCCCTAGGGCCCTAGTTGTGCATAATGCTTTTTGAAATTGATCGGTCAACGATATGGCCAATCGGCCGCCATTCTTGGGATTTCATTTGTTGAAGCTTGTTACAGCTATTTCTTAGAAAGTACTTAAGCGATCTGTCTGAAAATTTTATATGTAGTATGTTTGAAAAAATTTAAAAAGCAGGGAAAAGATACCTCATTCCATTGTCAAACATAGATCATTCTTTGGTGGGCGCCAAGATCCCTCTGGTTTTCAGACTGTAACGATGGCTACTAACGGACCTACTTGTACACCATGTCCGACTGGTTGTAGTGCTTACACGTGTGATATAACATCGGGGAACTGTCTACGTGTGAGTAACATGTCACTTTGATATTCATGCTTTGATATGTCCTGTAAAAAGTTATTCATTTAGATTTCACATCCGTATTTCGATCAAAGATGTATAATCATCTAGATGTACCAATCTTAGAAAACTATTTTCGAGTATATGAATGATTGCTTATGATAATCAGCATACTATTATGGTATTCAACGTATCTACTTACTTTTCCCCAGACTGTGATAGTGGCTTCTTTGGGAACCGATGTGACAAGCCATGTCCTGAAAAACTGTAAAAACAGCATGTGCCACAAGGACAACGGCCTGTGTACAGGTAAATGAAACCGTATATTAGTATTAGTCCTTTAGGCAAAACAATGCTTTAAACGATTTCTGAGGCAAATAAAGCGTTACTTATAACAAAGTTGACAAAAAATAGCAGCTTCCATTTAGTCAACATTATAGCTAGTTAAACATATCATTGTCCTTCTGGGGGTATTTCTTGAGTATTTTTATATGTAAACCGTCGCCATGTGTAATAATCATTTATGCAATCAATGCATGTAAACAAATATTTGAGTTATTGCTACCATCCTGGGATGGTAGCTTTTATAATCGGTCGCTTGGCTCTGCCATGTTGTTAGGATTTACACTGGTTATAGATAGTCTGTTCTCTTTGATTGGCTGGCCAAAACGAGTTACGCGTGTTGATTGGTTACTTGTTGTTGAAGATTTCATGTGTGTAAGGGGTATCAGTGGGGAAATTATTGCAAACAAATAATCATTAGAGAAGTCCAAATGTTTTTTTCTGGTTGTCGGACATCAATCTCAGAAATCACACAAGGCGGCGCTACACATACTGAATAGAAAGCGCGTGGAGGATCTATATATAGCCTTACTAGTACTGTTATAGCTAGGGGGTGGTCATACCTCCTACTTGTATAAAAAATGTCCCTTGCATGGGAAATGATGGAACAAATTTTAGTCTTTTACTTACGGATATTTGTGGAACGGTATGCGCTAAAGTAAAGTACAGTTTAAACGAAATGGTATGCTTGTTTCTATGCGTATATCTTTATTATTTTTTTTCTCCAACTTATCCAAGTATATGTACATGTATATCGGTACAGTGTATATTAGACAGACAACTTGTTAGCATTAGGAAAAGGCCCACTACACCTTCTGAACAACTTTATTAAAATAAACAAAACGTTAATTTCCCGACGTCGTGTTAAAAGTAGTTGACTTTCTGCGCAAGACGGCAAAACTTCAACTTCGTTTGTGTTGTAACCTCATCTTTGGTCATCATTATCAATTTTATTATGTTTTAAAGAGACTTTTTTTGTTTTGGAAAGGTAGCCTAGTGGCCCTTTCATGAATATCATGAAGTTGATTATCTTTTACATTCAATGTGAAAGCATTTAAATTATCATTCTTCAAAAATGAATTGTCATAAGAACTATGGCAGCTAACTGTGAACAGAACAATTCGTCAATCTTTCCTATTATTGCTTCCTAATAAATAATGCGGTATGGTAGCCTTCTTAGATTTTTGGGAAGCTAATACTTGTTATGTTTTTGTTATTGATGAGACATGCAATTTATTACATAAATCCATACCAGATATTACACTTATATCTTAATTAAATGCCCACTACCTTTCCGGAGCAAAATATAAAGATTCTTAAAAAAAAATAATAATCGAAAAGATATATACCGCTGGCCTTAGACGAGGTTACAACACAAAACATATGCAAGATTCCTGCGTAAAATTTGAACTACCGCGCGGTATTCAGGATGACAGCGGGAAACAAAGGACAACTCGCGCTATGAAAATTAACATTTTATTTATTTAAATTAAATTGTTCAGAAGGCGATGATGCATTTAGTATTAACGGCAAGTTAATAACTTTTGCGACTCGACAAAATTATCGATCTCGTTTTACATTCCCATTTAAAAAATTAAAAGCCGTTTCATGAAAAGTAGTGGGCCTTTAAAGATGCCGCAAAAAACTCCAGTGATGTTAAATTTACAATGTACACTTATTTTCATTTGAATTTGGGTTTTTTGTAATCCATGCATGTTTTTATCAATATGAATAAATGGTGAGGTACAGCGTTAATTTAATGCTTGATTGTATAACTTACAATTTAGTTAGCTTAATCAAAGTTTCAATTGATGTACAGAAGTGATGAGATTATCCATTATAGTAGTTGTTGTTGCGCGTAACATTCAGTGTACATATTAATAACCTACGTAGGGAAGCCATCTACGTCGTCGAATATCTGAATGATGTCATGACAAGACCAT
>SAYR01018917.1:736419-771089 GCA_004382745.1 Argopecten irradians irradians | reverse complement strand
ATCTTGACAAAACGCCATTAGAAACGTGCAGCCAATCTGCATCAACGTGATGAAAACGTGGACAAAACTCAACAGAACGTCACAAAACTTGGAAATCACCGTGAGATTCCCGGGTACGTGCTTGCTGCCCGTTTCCACCACGGACCGTCTGGAAAGTTTTGTTACGGCCTTCGTACGCACTGTTACGTTTGTTACGTCAATCTCGTTTTATTACGTCCTGTAGCGTTCGTCATCTGTACCCTGACTGCCGTGGCCAAAATTTTTGAACAGTTTTAAAAATCTGGCACGGCATCCACGATATTCACTACCGCTTACGTTTGTCTATCACGTCCTTCTGCGCTGTCTCACGTTGTCTCGCGGTCACCACGTTTTGTCCACGGTGGTCTGAAACGGGGCTGCCGTGCCGCCGGGACGCATAAGTGTAAACCTAGCATAATGATAATCCTAAGAGAAGTCCAAATGTTTTTTTTCTGGTTGTTGGACATCAATCTCAGAAATCACACAGGCGGCGCTACACATACTGAATAGAAAGCGCGTGGAGGATCTATAATATAGCCTTACTAGTACTGTTATAGCTAGGTGGTCATGACCTACTTGTAAAAAAATGTCCCTTGCATGGGAAATGATGGAACAAATTTAGGCTTTACTTACGGGATATTTTGTGGAACTGTATGCGCTAAAGTAAAGTACAGTTTAAACGAAATGGTATGCTTGTTTCTATGCGTATATCTTTATTATTTTTTTTCTCCAACTTATCCAAGTACATGTACATGTATAATCGGTACAGTGTAATATTAGACAGACAACTTGTTAGCATTAGGAAAAGCGCGACTACACCTTCTGAAATAACTTTATAAAAATTAACAAAACGTTAATTTTCCGACGTTCGTGTTCAAGTAGTTGACTTTCTGCGCAAGACGGCAAAACTTCAATTCGTTAGTGTTGGAACCTCGTCTTTGGTCATCATTATCAATTTTATTATAGGACTTTATTAGAACAACTTTATTAAAATAAACAAAACGTTAATTTCCCGACGTCGTGTTAAAAGTAGTTGACTTTCTGCGCAAGACGGCAAAACTTCAACTTCGTTTGTGTTGTAACCTCATCTTTGGTCATCATTATCAATTTTATTATGTTTTAAAGAGACTTTTTTTGTTTTGGAAAGGTAGCCTAGTGGCCCTTTCATGAATATCATGAAGTTGATTATCTTTTACATTCAATGTGAAAGCATTTAAATTATCATTCTTCAAAAATGAATTGTCATAAGAACTATGGCAGCTAACTGTGAACAGAACAATTCGTCAATCTTTCCTATTATTGCTTCCTAATAAATAATGCGGTATGGTAGCCTTCTTAGATTTTTGGGAAGCTAATACTTGTTATGTTTTTGTTATTGATGAGACATGCAATTTATTACATAAATCCATACCAGATATTACACTTATATCTTAATTAAATGCCCACTACCTTTCCGGAGCAAAATATAAAGATTCTTAAAAAAAAATAATAATCGAAAAGATATATACCGCTGGCCTTAGACGAGGTTACAACACAAAACATATGCAAGATTCCTGCGTAAAATTTGAACTACCGCGCGGTATTCAGGATGACAGCGGGAAACAAAGGACAACTCGCGCTATGAAAATTAACATTTTATTTATTTAAATTAAATTGTTCAGAAGGCGATGATGCATTTAGTATTAACGGCAAGTTAATAACTTTTGCGACTCGACAAAATTATCGATCTCGTTTTACATTCCCATTTAAAAAATTAAAAGCCGTTTCATGAAAAGTAGTGGGCCTTTAAAGATGCCGCAAAAAACTCCAGTGATGTTAAATTTACAATGTACACTTATTTTCATTTGAATTTGGGTTTTTTGTAATCCATGCATGTTTTTATCAATATGAATAAATGGTGAGGTACAGCGTTAATTTAATGCTTGATTGTATAACTTACAATTTAGTTAGCTTAATCAAAGTTTCAATTGATGTACAGAAGTGATGAGATTATCCATTATAGTAGTTGTTGTTGCGCGTAACATTCAGTGTACATATTAATAACCTACGTAGGGAAGCCATCTACGTCGTCGAATATCTGAATGATGTCATGACAAGACCATCTATTAATTACATCCTCAACTTGATAATATATCTCTTAAACTTTAATCGGCTAATGGCGAATTGATCATGCCTTGTTTTGATAAAATACATAATGTTTGTTCTTTTCCTTGTATAGAATGCATTTCTGGCTTTCACGGTAATGTCTGTGATCAGGCATGTCCAGATAACTGCGGAAATAACCTTTGCAGCATACAAGATGGCCAGTGCCTGAGTAAGACCTTTTTAAATTCGTATTCATTTGTTTTGCCAATGTTTACAGTATTTACTGACTATTTATTATACTTTTCTAATTATATGTTTGTCTCATTTGATGAATTTATCATCAATATCATGACGGCCACACCTGTTTAAATAATTCAAAAGAGTGAGTCAGCAGAGTAGCAAATATCAAGAACAGTATTACTGACCCAATCAAAATTGTACTGTATGAAGAATCAATCAAACTTGACTAAATATCGACAAGTAAACAATTAATAAGTTTAATTATTTAAATTTATTTAGTCAGCATAAGATATATGGATGGGCATGTACAGAACTACTAATTATCTCCCGGGAAACGTTTTTGAAGATATTTACTTGGTATCTGTTCGTCCGTCCGTCCGACCATCCGTCCGTCCGTCCGATATTCTTTTCCGGGCTATAACTAAATAACCGTTCAATGTTCTGTATAAATCAGACAAGGACAAGTACTCTAGATGTGCCTTGTGCTATTGCGGACCCTCCATTTTGGGGGAAGTTCACCCTTACCATTGAAACTTAGTAAAAACACCAAATTACTGTTTCTTTTGGTTTCCGGACTATGACTCTAAAATTGTTCAACGCAGCTCCATGAAACTTTCTGTATACATCCAACAAGTGCCCTAGCAGGAGAAAAACCCCAGATAATTTGCAAAATAATTCCCTACTCAGCCAACTTCTTTGGCTCCTGGGGTCAAGACCTTTGGTTTATATAAAGTTTGTTTTCTAACTTTCTTTCATTCAAGGATGCTGCAGACCAAATGTAGATAATAAATTTGATATTATGGACCTCCAATTTTTTTTCCTGTTACCATGGAAACTCATTAAAAACTACCAATTAAATTACAGTTTCCTTATGTTACCTGCTTTGATTTCAGTTTAACAATACTCGTATACATTTAAAGTTATACTTGAATAATTGTTACATTGACCTTTATGTATTTGAGTTTTTATACCAACTGCGGGGCGCGGGGGATAATTCCACGCTTTGTGGCTCCTTGTCAACGATTGAATAAAGTTTTCATTTGATGCATTTTATCTGATCTTGTTTAATTTTTATTTAACTAGTACCATTATCAGAAAAGCAAACAGGCAACAGCACAGGTTTGGTAAGTTTGAAATGTATATTTTTTACTCACAAATCGGTAGTTAAAAGCAATTCACATGAAAGTAATGACACAACTCTGAATCAATGTATTTACACAATCATAAAAATAGCATATTGGACGAAATATGGCAGTTATTATATATTTGGTAAAAATGTTCTTTTCTTCAGACCACCGAATGGTATATCGGGTTCGCTGTTCTGGGAATTGCCCTTGGAATTTCTGTTTGTTTCAATATCTGCTCGATTGTGATTTTTCTACGACAGGCGTAAGTAAATATACTTTCAAGTAAGTAAACGTATTTATTGAGAATTAATATGCTTAAATAATTTCAAGAAGTAATAGCATATATGTAACTAAGGTTGATTGTCTGGGTGAAAATATTTCATTAGGACAGAATATAATTTACAAAAAAGACATTTAATATTTGATTAATTATTAGCAATAACAAAATAAAGCCAATTCCGTTTACATTTCCCTAGATCGTTTTCTTTGATTATTATGCATTACGAAAAAGAAAACCGAGAATTATGTGCTTGTTAACACATATTTTGTATGTTTGTTTTATTTAAACATCATACTTTAGAAAGAAGACGAAATCGCCTAATGGCCCACCAGAAACGTTTGGAATGCAGCAAAGTCGTAAGTCTTTTGCTTAAACTCCAGGAAAAGACCAACTGATAGTTATATTAATATAAACGCGATTTTAAAATGCCATGAACTCCAGGAGACCTGTAGATGACATTCACTGTACGAAACGTTCGTTGTAAAGATAATTCGAATAGAAATGACATCGGAAATAAACACGGTCTTAACTTTCCTGTTTTATTTCCAAACAACAGAAATTCAATAAACATAGGAACTAAGTTTTAATTGAATATAATCATAGATATCACATGCATTATGAAGAATCATCTTCACAAAAAATGTTCATTTAACTGATTGGCAATTTGTCATTTGAGTGTAAAATTGCTAGATAAATGAGGTGAAGGGACACTAATTAATGTGTCCGTTCACCTCAACAAAGTCGTTATATTTATTCGTAGAACAAATGTTAATGATTCTAATAGTATATGGTGCTACAATCGGGAAAATGTTTTATCTTGTTACAAATGAAAATTCTTTCAGGCCGATATCGTTCTATTCGAGCTTTTCTGTAATCCTTTCTCCATAACATTTTAGCACACATCTTTCAACGGCATTATGAGCATAAACAAAGTAAACTAATTATGATAAATAATATTAATAATATATGGGGTGATCTTCAGGCAATGCACAATGTTTTAATAATTGAATTACATCTGTATTATCTTAACTTTTCTATTTAACGATAAAGCCTTTTTTCAAATTAAAATCATCTTTAAATATTTGTTCTATCTTATTAAGGTAGCAGTTGTGAAAACAGTAACTACTCGGGATTAGATGCGACTAAAGTGGACAACGTCAAAAACATCTACGAAGGTATCAAAGAATAGATGGGAACATATGTGAATTTGATTTATGTAATGTATATCCACTTCGGCAAAATTCCCCCTTTTAAAAGATCCACTTGTCTGCTATCGGATCAAATTAGAATACTCTGGATGTCAAAGTAGTCATGAATTGATAGTCCAAACAGCTTTGAAAATTAAAGTTCATTAAGCTTGTGAAAACATTTTACATTATTAGTTAACAGATTTAAATAACGTTCAAGATTTAGCCATACTGTCCTTGATGGTTTATTTCTCAAAACATTACATAGGCTAGCTCGATAAGTTTGTCCAGCTGTTTTTGTTGCAAGTAGAATAGTTTTATTTGTAAGCTCTTGCTGTCGAAATCCTGGTACTGTGGATTTAACAAAATATTTAACTTCGAAAGTATAATAACCTTATGGAACATCTTGCATATTTTCAAAGCCATGTCATACTCATGTCTACTGTAGAAAATGAAATATTTGTGGATTTTCTTGGTTTGTTGCTTTTAATGTTTTCGGTTCGTATTTAGCCTACGCAATAGCGATTCCAATAACGAACAAAGTCTTTTCGTACTTTTTATTTTCGTGGTTCCACATCAGCCACAAAACAACGAAATTTTCTACACAAGCGCAGTGTTACACTGTCTTACATATAACATACGTCACAATAATTAAGTGTTATCTGTAATAGACATCATCCTTTGTCTAATTATAACTAATAATATATATTTCATGTATACACGATAAAAAGAGTTTATCTATCATCGTTTTTTACCTTATGTACAGATTAAGTACAAAAACTAGATTAACAAAAAATTGTTTGTGTTAAATTGAATAATCCGGTTTTTCCAGCCTCCCCCATCTTTAAATATTCCCTCGCTGTTACTTTATCAAAGCAAACCAAGATAAACCAATTGGTTAATGAAACCTTTGTTCATTGTGTCTGTTCTCGATTTTTGTACAATGTCGTATTTTCTCTTTATTGCAATTTTCCAGGCACTTGTATAGTTTTCTTTAAAATAGGTCGTTTTTTATTTACAAATCTAACATTTTTTGATGTTTTATCAGTAAAAATCTAAATGTTCTGTAAGTAAAAACATAGATATATAATGATATGTATATGTATACAGCATATTAAAAATCTGAGTTTCTACTACAATTTGATAAATTTAACTCACGATTTACCTCCCCTTTAAATATAACATAATCCAAAAGAAGTTTTCATTGATATTACTATCCAAAAGTTCAAGATAGTTTCTTTGAAGAAAAACTAATTACGAAAAGATATTAGCTTAATGTTGAAACTGCATATCTGTCGGTATTTAGAATAGAATCGGTGACTTTATCTTGGTAGGTCAATATCTTTTGACATTGGTATTCTATAAGATGTTTTTTTGTTAATGTCTTGTTATGACATTTATTACTTTATTGTATTAGGCAACATCAAACGAATTTATTATTGTATTTTATATCATCTTCCACTTTGAACGATTACGGTGATGGTGGGTCTACTTTTTCTCATTGTTCTAACATTATAAGGATTGTTTATATGTTCTATAATTTTTGCTTATAAATAATGAATACATGATATAAGAAATAAGCATCTCACCAATATACAATGGTGGCATGCTGAGGAGCAATATTTTTCGAATTGTTTCTCTGTCAAGAGTTATTTTCTAGACGGCGAAGCTCGAGAGAAAATAAATCGTTCCGGCGAGATAATTTTAGATGTATTTCGACACATATAAGACATTTATTAAAGGTTAAAACAAATCTATAAATGTGTTACATTGACATCGCTACACGAGTAAATAACTGCATAGGGATATTTGCCAACAACATTTTGGACAATGCCGATGACTTATTCACTGTCAACTTATCAAGTGTAATCAAAAACATTCTAAATATAACCAATGTATACTGATAAACTTTATTAGTTAACATTTATATGCTGTTGAGATATCTATATTAGCTTCATTATATTATTATTGAAATCTGTATCATATTGATCGTCGTGTTACCTGTTTCCATAAAATAAAGAGTCATAACCTTCCAGATACATTGTACTGACATTCTAATCATAATCTTGACCCAACACAAATGTACATGTCTTTTGTACAACATGCGACTGTAAATGAGTCAATATAAATCATGTATGTATATTTTATATATAATTGTGTAAACTAACTTTTTTTTCAGTTTGAAGTGTTCTTTATACAATTTCATTTTATCAGAATTCCCGATTCATGTATGTGCTGCATTTTTAAATACGTTTACATTTTTTAACATGTTTTTATGTACTTTGTTTTGATTTTGACGTCATTTGTTTGTAATGACGTCACAGTTGATACATGCCCGCAAGGGACGCACCGACAAACTAGTTTTTTTAAGTGCTAGTTGCTTTTGTAGTTTAGTTTCATTTATCTTAATAAAAGTAACAAAAAAATCGCTAATGATAGTTTGTTGTCTTAATGCGACACTACCACTGCGAAGGGTAAAAAATAGAAGATTGCTTAATTCAAAATGTACATAACGTAGGCACTGCATAGAAATCAATTAATCATAGATACACAGAATACTCACGAGGAATGATCCATGATAATATAACTTCACTAGTAAACTTGTAAATAACATATAGTGTTGTCAGACTGTCCTTCTGCTTTGAGACACCGTACTTGCTGTTTCCATTAAGCATATGTTACTCCTAAAGTACCATCTCTAGAAAAGGTGGAAAAATCTGAGAAAAATGGTGGAGGACTGATGGAACCTATTCTTCTTCTCCAACCCCTGCATTTATTGTTTATAGAAGTACCAGTAATCCAGGCTATCTAAATTTTCCTCTTGTTCTGACTTAGGCTTTGTTTTAAACATACCACATGCATAAATTGCCTCACTGTTGATATTGCAATTTCTGAGAACTCAAAAGTAGATACAAAGGATGTATTTCTGAAAACTAAACTGAATTGAATAAATACAAGAAAAATGAAACTAAACAAAAATATATACCAGTGTAAACAATCAAAAATATAATCACAATATAAAGAAAATAACGTCACAGAAGAATATATTTACATTTGCTTGTCACTTCTACAATATAAACTAACCAAGACAAAGAGAACATTGGACGGTATAACTGACACCCAAAACGTGACCATTGTAACGTCAACTGATCACCGTCAAAATGGCTGTTCCGTCTTGTGAATGAAATCGTCGTTGATAAACGGTTTTCCTCGTCTAGCTTAAACAATGTTAATGCAGATAACTTAACATGAGTCGATAATGTATATATAAGCATTAAACTAATTTCCTATAGCATCTGTGTTCTATATAGATGCCAGAGCTTTGCAGACCATCATCTCAGCGCATTATGAAGATTGTCTGCAAAGCTCTGGCTTCTATATAGACCATAGATGCTATAGATAGATAGTTTAATGCTTAAATAATAAGATTTATATGTCTGTTAATGAAAATGGAAATTATAGCTAGGCAAGAGATCTGAAAAATGGAGATATGTAAGTCTTATTTCTTACAATATGTACGGAAACGTAGTCTTTAGTATTTCTCCATTAGACAATTATTTACACTTTTTCAGAAGTACCACTCCTTCAAGCCAGTAACGTACAGCGTCAATACTGTCATATGGCGTGAATGTTATAATATTAGTAGTATATTTCATGGTCCTTAAAATATGCGGTAATATCATAGTCAGGTTTCAGTTGTCTTCGTCAAATTTTGTGAATTTGGCTTCAACCGCATATCTCCTCATCTGTGTAGATAGAAATTGAAGTGATTTTACTTTAAATATACTTGGCTTACGTAATCAACTATTCTCTTCCTTCAACGTCTACCATGGCTGCGAGTGGGGGATGATTGTTGCACTCATTTATCTGATATATAGAGTTTAAACAATGAGTTGTTGTTGAATATTGAATTTATTCCACACGAGTGAGTTTTTTTTTAATTACAAAATACACGAGCTTCAGCGATTGTCTTGTATTTTTTAAAAAATAACTCGAAGGTCTTTTGTAATTTTTAAAAAAATAACTCGAGTGTCTTTTGTAACTTTTAAAAAATAACTCACTCGTGTGAAATAAATTCAATATTCAACGACCACGAGTAGTGTGACATGCATCGTCTATTTCCCGCCAGATAATAATTAAACTATTACCATCAAGTTCGTTTCATACACGTTAAATCTACGGAACTCATGAGTGAATTTCCTGTCATGTGATATAAACAAATTGTTAATCAACAGCTTCAGTGTTTATTTAATGCTCTGAGAGTTGAATAACACCTCATATTGTGGTAGAAAACAGTTTTTGCAACATTGATAGACTTTAAAATCATTGTGGCGATTTATTGGAGATATAAATGCAATCTGGGTGGCAGATAAATAGAATATGAATATTTATCTGCCACCCAGATTGTATTTATTCTCCAATAAATGCAATCTTACAATCATTTAATTGTTATATTTACAAAATTTACTTTCTAGTTCAAAGTAATACGCAATTTAGATGCGAGGAAACTTTTGAATTTTCCGTTTCATCCATTTAACCTCAACAGCCAAGTTCAATGTGATAAAAATAGTCCCTATAAAAAATTGAAAATACAACAAAATATCAATGTTTTTTCAATAGCTTTTCAGTTTACTTTCAATTATCCAGCCGTTTAAAAGTTGTTTTATAATTTCAAAGCCAAACGGGTTCATTCAACTACAATGTCAATTTTTCCGCGCGGACTAACATGGTGTCGGTAAACAAGACTCAAATCCATTTGTATAGATATTACTACACCAAGTCTAGGCTGTATTTATTGGCTCATAATGCAGATCGCGGTTATCATTAGAGTAATGGGAGTCGCTGTGGCAAAATGTAAATATATCAATTTAGGTTACAGTCTGAAAAGTTTGCCATGGTGCGGGTTATACATAATGTAATTGTGTAAGCATCGACGTCACTAATTTTATTTGCAAACTGCGTGAATTCGAATAGCAGATTCTCACAAAAGCTTGCAAACAAAATTTAATATTGTTGATACAAATATTATCATGAATTTTATATTTTTTTATATCAAATAAAATATGCTGAATGTACCATTCTAGTTATTTGTCAAGGGATTCTTTTACACAATCAATACATAACTTCAATGTCTCTATTGTGACGTTTCGATAGCCATTCGCTTTTTTCAAAGTGGTATGCATAAAAAGTATGGCCAATCCCAAAATCAGATTTGATTTGAAAACAAAGCAAACTTAATTATATAAATTTATATTTGCTGCAACACAGCACTTATACATTAGCTAACATGATACTTGACCTTATGAACTTCCTGGTTGCAGAGCAAAAATGATCATGCCACACTGCACTCTATGAGACATGGATACTAAACTCGTTTTTGTTCTCTGGTTGTTACTGTCGATTTCAGCAGTGGTCAAGTCGTCAGGTTAGTGAAACGCTTTAATTACATTAAATATCTTATATTCAGTTAGTTATATGCTAACATATTGTAATCTGCGTAGTAGATATTACATAACGCGACAGGATATGCCTGTGTAATGAATGTTTTTGTCAATTTCTGTGGTATGTATGTTAGTATCTGTGATCCTATACTACACGTCTAAAGCTATAATAAGATTTATTAAGTGTAGATTTTGACAAAGCAAGTGTGTATAGTTTAGTCTTAGGCTCCAGTGGACCAGATGCTATTCTTGACTTCGAATATCCCAGGAGGTGGCATTATATAGGTTTCACAGTCAGTTACAAAATGACCCCTATAAAGCCATAGACACCAGATAATTGATAATTTTATAATTACATAACGATTAAGGTTGATATTTGATATAGATTACATGCTTAAATTAAGTCAATTTCTTAGCCAATTTTTATGCTTTTCAACACATATCAAGAACAACACAACAACTAAATGAAATTGAAATGACCACCCCAGAACGGATGACATTTGAATTAAGATATGAAGTGATTATTACCAATGCAACGTAGTTGGAACAATACACTATTCGCAATTACAAATCAATATTTAAAAAGAAGACAATTAAAACTGATTAATGGGGATAACTCAACAATCGCCACAAAGACATACAGGGTATACAATATCGTGAAGGTCTTCCACTCACAAGACTTAAAAAAATGATAAGAATTTCATAAATAAAATATGCATCTTTACATATAGTCAGAAAAATCATGATCAACTTGTAAACTGGCTCTAGCAAGCTAAAGATAAGTGGTTTATATAAAAATCCGGAAGGAGACCCATACTCGAGATTTAACGGAAATCTGTACATGGAGATATAAAATTGTCAATGTAATTAGATTGTAGAGGAAAGATACACTGAACGAAAAGTTGTGACTTACAGTATATTTAACTACCACTAAACATATACAACTGAGAACTAAAAAATACAAAAACTAGGCATGCTGACACTTAATATACTAATATAAAAATGATCATGATAAAGATATATACACATAAACAGATATACTATATAGCTAGTGATGACGAAAAGCATTTATAATTATATAAACCAACAATACTGTTCAAGAGCAATAGGTGAACAAGCAAATCAAATAATCAATACAGTAAGCACATTCCTGACATGCACATGCATGAAGAACTTTATCAAAGTAATTTCTAGCAACAGGGGCAATATCTAATATTAAAAATAATGGGCCAATTTAACAGCCCCTATATTTAAAATGATTTTTTAGAGGTTGCACTGCTGAAAAAGAGCAGGGTCATGACTAAATGAAATTAAGTGGCGTTACATACTATGCATTTAAAATGAAGCAAATTGTCAGTTATTTACTTAGAGGAAAAGATTCATTCACTAAACCGAAAGAGTGTGTATTCCTTTTTATTGTCGTGATAAATATATTAGCCCATTCGCAAGCAGGACTAGTAATTCTATTCAGTGTGAAGTATCACTGGAACAATATAATGATGCAAAAATAATAATTACCAACAATGCATATCTTTGACATGAGCCAAGAAAAAGACGACACCGCCATGCGAAATATTCGATATAGAATATATTCAATATGGGACGTAAACCCGCCCCATATAATATCTTTTAGAGAAATTGCTCCATACAAGCATGGTAAACATAAAAACCCCCAAATACAAACAAATATTAACCAACTGTTAATTTAAATGGTAATAAAACATTTGTTCTGTTTACAGTTAATATTGCCACTGGTGACATTGTAACAAGTCAAAGTTCTAACTATAACGACAAATGGGTCAGTTCTAAAGCCGTGGACGGTTGTACAAGACAGATCATGACCCATGGCTGTTGTTCACACACTGGTTTGGGACAGACTGAGGCCTGGTGGCGGGTAGATCTACGGCGACAGTCCATCATAGAAAGGGTGGAAATCATATACAGGGGTAAGTCTTCAAATTGATATTGTTGATATAACTGATCATAGCCTTTGTCAGCACAGGCGATAACAAGTCGTAAATTTCAAATCATTTTGACCGTTTTTCTTTTGTTTTTCCTTTATCCATTTTAGATTTCAACCGAAAGTAAAAAAAGAGGAACAAATAATGAATATGATAATCATGTAAGTTCAACTGCCTAGACGTATCTCATCGTCAAGAGAAAACTTGCCAAATAGATTTTTCAATTCATTTATTCAGTTAACAAAACCATGCTTTCATTTCACATTAATCATTCATTGGTGTTACGATTTCACATATCTGCTTCAAGTCTTGATCGAATGCTCCGTAATCAAACCACCAAAATGACTTTTCACTTATTGTGATATTATTGTCTTTGGATACATTGCGCTTTTAGGCGCCGTGTCCCCGTCAGCTCATGCACGTGTTTTCCACACTTTCTCCCGACTCAATGCTAGTGAAATTTGTTAATTGTTATGGAACATTTGTAAAATTGTGGCGATAACATAATTATAAGTAACAATTGCATAAAGGCAAACAAAAAGGCAAATACGAAGATAAATAAAAAGGAAAACATAAAGGCAAACATAAACCAAACAAAGGCAAACATAAAGATAAACATAAAGGTAAACATAATGGCAAACATAAAGATTAACATAGATGTAAACATAAAGGCAAACATAAAGGTAAACATAAAGGTAAACATAAAGGCAAACATAAAGGTACACATAAAGGTAAACATAAAGGTAAACATAAAGGTAAACATAAAGGTAAACATAAATATAAACATAAAGATGAAAATAAAGGCAAACATAAATATAAACATAAAGGTATACATAAAGGTAAACATAAAGGTAAACATAAAGGCAAACATAAAGGTAAACATAAAAGCAAACATAAATATAAACATAAAGGTAAAAATAAAGGCAAACATAAATATAAACATAAAGGTAAACATAAAGGTAAAAATAAAGGCAAACACAAAGGTAAACTTAAAGGTAAACATAAAGGTAAATATAAATATAAACATAAAGGTAAACATAAAGGTAAACATAAAGGTAGAAATAAAGGCAAACATAAATATATACATAAAGGTAATCATAAAGGTAAAAATAAAGGCAAACATAAAGTAAACTTAAAGGTAAACATAAAGGTAAACACAAAGGTAAACATAAAGGTAAACATAAAGGTAAATATAAATATAAACATAAAGGTAAACATAAATATAAACATAAAGGTAAACATAGATGTAAACATAAAGGTAAACATAAAGGCAAAAATAAAGGTAAATATAAATATAAACATAAAGGTAAATATAAAGGTAAACATAAAGGTAAACATAAAGGCAAACATAAAGGTACACATAAAGGCAAACATAAAGGTAAACATAAAGGTAAACACAAAGGTAAATATAAAGGTAAACATAAAGGTGAAAATAAAGGCAAACATAAAGGTACACATAAAAGCAAACATAAATATAAACATAAAGGTAAACACAAAGGTAAACATAAAGGTGAACATAAATATAAACATAAAGGTAAACATAAAGGTAAACATAAAGGCAAACATAAAGGCAAACATAAAGGTAAACTTAAAGGTAAACATAAAGGTAAACATAAATATAAACATAAAGGTAAATATAGATGTAAACATAAAGGTAAATATAAAGGTAAACATAAAGGTAAACTTAAAGGTAAACATAAAGGTAAACATAAAGGCAAAAATAAAGGCAAATATAAATATAAACATAAAGGTAAACATAAAGGTAAAAATAAAGGCAAACACAAAGGTAAACTTAAAGGTAAACATAAAGGTAAATATAAATATAAACATAAAGGTAAACATAAATATAAACATAAAGGTAAACATAAAAGCAAACATAAATATAAACATAAAGGCAAACACAAAGGTAAACATAAATATAAACATAAAGGTAAACATAAAGGTAAACATAAAGGTAAACATAAAGGCAAACATAAAGGCAAACATAAAGGTAAATTTAAAGGTAAACATAAAGGTAAACATAAATATAAACATAAAGGTAAATATAAAGGTAAACATAAAGGTAAACATAAAGGTAAATATAAAGGTAAACATAAAGGTAAACAGAAAGATACACATTAAGGTTAACATGAAGGAGGGAAACATCAAGGCAAACATGAAGGTAAACATAAAGGTAAATATAAAGGCAAACATAAAAAAGATCAATATAAATATAAATATAAACATAAATATAAACATAAAGGCAAATATAAATGTAAAGGCAGACATAAAAGAGGGAAACAAAGGTATACATAAAGGCTAATCTAAAAAAACATAAAGGTACACATAAAGGCAGATATAAAGGTATACATAAGGTAAAACTGAAGCCTAACATAAAGGTAAATATAAAAGGTAAACATAAAGGTAAACATGAAGGCTAACATAAAGTTAAACACAAAACTTCACATAAAGGTTAAACATAAAGGTAAACATGAAAGCTAATATAAAGATAAACATGAAGGTTAACATAAAGGTAAGCATGAAGGCTAACATAAAGGCAAATATAAAAGAAAACAAAAAGGTAAACATAAAGATAAATATAAAGATAAAAATAAAGATAAACATAAAGGTAAACAAACATAAACTTTGAGGCAATCAGCTGAAATAATAGGATCAAATGATTTAGTATAGTTAAGACCGTTAGATTCCAAATTAGAATATATTTACGGAAACAAAATGGATTAAAATGATTTAGGTTAAGTACCGATTTTTCCTATAAATAGACGAACGCGCACTTGCTCGATTGGCTGGCTTTGAGATCTATCTCTCTGACACATCTGACTGGAGATCTGGAAAGCGGTGTTACCAGGACAACACTGCTTCGCTAGAATTAATGACCGCCATACAGAACGCTACGTGCGTAGGTGTCGGACAGTATGTTACTATCTACAATGACCGACGGGTGAAGGCCAAATCCTGGTACTGGAATGAGGCTTATTTTGAACTGTGTGAAGTGTATGTTTTCGGTAAGCAAATACAAATGTTAAGATGAATTTAAAACATATTATTAAATATCATATGAACATCGAAAAAATGTAACTGTACTATAACACATAATGTGAAAAATACCGACAGGGAGGATACCATCAAATCATTCGGGTACATGCAAAAATATGTCAGGTATTGTAGTCCTTGTATAAGAGTATTCAGAAAAAAGGCCCAAAGGTTCCTGTACCAATAATATTAATGCATTAGAACGTTTTCTCAGCTTTTTGAACTTTTTGTAAATGTGTAATACAAATTCCAAGATGTCTCAATTTTATTAATAGTTAATTATCTTAGTAATTCAATTAAGAAATATATCGGAAAGAACAGTAAACAGTTCTTTAATACCCGTGAGCCAGTGTTAGCAAAAACTATTTCGTTTCAATCTCAATAGAGCTGATTGGAATAAGAAATTTTATCTTACGATATAAGATGATATCTATCATATGTGCAATAGTTACCTGTTTATGTATTGTCTAAATACTCAATCACATAATGCATTTAAGGCTGTAATCTCGGGAAGTTTGGAAATGGACATTGCAATGACGACTGCCTCAACTGTCTTAATAATGTATGTCAGCCAACATCCGGGGCATGTGGTAAGTATGTTTGTCTCAAATATGTTAAGCTTGAGTCTGACACTGTCCACAGTAAAATAACACACCATCCTTGGGGAAGCCAATACGATTTTGCATAACTAGTAGCTAATACCACTTTGGCCGTAGGCACTTGGGTCTGATAATGAAACAGAGGGATTTCCCTTAAATCGCTTCAAGTCTTTATGTGTTAGTTTGTGGATTCAAAATTTGGAAAGAAATTTGTAATCTCTAACCTATTTTAGTTATTTAGTTTTGTTTTAAATGTACCAACTGGATGTTCCAATTTTTGAAAATATGATATGGTTCTAGAATCAGAAAATTATAACATTTTTGATACTTTTCAATTTCTTTATCTGTAAACTATATGTTAAATACTGATGAAGATTTGTTTTGTGTACATGTATCTAAATGAAAAAGTTAAAAAAATATACACATGTATACCGGTGTATGGTCCGATATGTAAAAAAGTAATTCACTTAAAACTTTCATTTAACTTCCGTAACTTATAAGCGCACCCTTCAAACAAATTCATCGTATAGTTTCCACGGCTAAAATGACAATTTCCTTGTTTGTCTTATCAGGACGTGGTACTTATTAGAAGTCAACTTCATTTTTGTTTGTGATTTAGTTTTTTGTTATTTGTTTTATTTACTTGACCTTTATCACTCTGTCAATTTATTGGATTTAAGTAAAAGACAATTTTATTATATAGAATATTTTTTCAAAATATTTCGTTCTGAAACTCTAAATTCATTAGTGTTTATCCAATCTTATCTTGCAATTTACAATAATTGGAAAACATTCTCGAATTGATACATGATATCCTAAATGATGATGTTTCGTAGACTTTGTACTCCTAAACAAAACACTATAATCTAAATAACTGTGATTTCAAGTTATGAATATGATTTTTATCTCATCGATTAGATAATAATAATACGTATAACACATCCTTATATTTTTACGTATTTTCCAGAATGTGATGTCGGTTTCTATGGTGACCATTGTGACCAGATCTGTCCATTATATTGTAAAAACAATGTTTGTAAGATGTCCAATGGTCAGTGCGTAGGTATGACAAAATTATTGTACTGTAACCTACTTATTAAGCAAATCTGATTTAATTTTTCATTAAGTTCGTTTTTGTCCGAAATAATGAAATGCCAGCATTTTCAAGAAACGCCTCTTTGTTTATAATAGGATAAGAGGGGAAATATGTGTTACCTTTATGAAACAGTTCCACCATTATAGTATCCTGTGTTGTATCATTGGAATGAAAGGTCGATGTTTCTTTCTCTGATGTTAGCATTTTTTCACATTAATTGTGCCATATTGTACCGTCTGATGGCGGAATCGTTTGGGAAACGAATAGGGATGTAATGAGGGATACTACCGGAAAATAGTGTGCTCGAGGCGAGCTACTGATCACTGTCCTGACAAACCACTTCGTAATGTACAGTTAAAACGCTCTAAAGAACGTTTTTGAGGTTTCTTATCGCCTGACTCCCGCCACTACAACAAAAAGCTACCTCTGCGTTGCTGATGGTCAATTTTATTAGAAAAATTGACTTGCCCCATTCATAGCCATGCATCTAAAAATGTAAAATGCATTAATTGGAGTGGTTAAAGACTCGTACATAACTTTATTCAACTAGTGTAGGTTTGGTTTCGGCCTAAGAAATCTGCCCTTGCGGTTAGGTATTGATTATGACGTCATGTGTTTGCGAGCGGAGCGTCATAATTTTCAGAGAAAGTACTAGGAGTACGCTCACAAAATAATGACGTAACAATCGATACCTACCTCAGGGGAGCTAACTCTGTAATATGCACAGACTGAATATCATATCATAATTCCAATGCCGCCCCACCCCCTTTTTTAACAAATTTATCTTTTTAAGTTAAGGATCAAAGGGCAAAATTGACAGTTTCCCGTGTATAAGAACAGAAAAAAATAATAGAAATTTACTTGATATTATTCATTAAATGTTTTTCTTGTGAATATTTATATATATATGTACACTTGTTAACCTCAGAATGTGACGTCGGCTTCTTTGGGAACCACTGTGACCAGCTATGTCCCGGAAACTGTGAGAACCACACGTGTAACAAGGACAGCGGCTTGTGTACAGGCAATTAAAAAATAAAACCTTGTAGATAGAATTCTTTGCGTCATAAAATTGGCCTTTTTACATACACCATCATTTCGTAATGTTAGTTCACGTCACTTGTTTAATGCAACCTGGAATTATTCTTATTTAAAAAGATCCGCCTGATAGCCAGTGAATTTCTTTGTTATATTTTGTCACCTCTTTCATGCGACCTTGAGTCCAGGAAATCCGTCGTGACGTCACGTCAGTAACATTATATTGCATAAGAAGTAGAGGACGACGTGATAAGGAAACGCTCTCCTTTTGATTTTTGTAACATATTCCGATGTTTATTATATCGAAATGCAGGTAATTGTAGTCATTAACAAAGCTGATTGTGTTCATTTGTCTATTATTTCATAAATCTATTCTTGAAAATTTAACTATTGCTTGTGGTAAATATGAAAAAAAACTTGTCTCATAAAACTCATGAAACATATCAAAATAGCTCTCATATAGGGTACTATCATAATAATGCCATATGAAGGGGGCTTTGATGAATAACAGTCATATTCCATCGAGTATGGTGGAAACGTTGGTACTTTTACGGGAAACAAGGGGTATTCTCATGATTGAAATCACGTTAATTTAGGGGAGAGGGCTTCATTTAAGTTGGGAAGATTGAGCCTTATTTTTTTTCTGTAAATGTGCAGCCTTTTTTAGTGCTAATAAATGTGATAAAACGACGGGGAACTGTCTGTTTTATTTAAGCATTGATGTCTCTATTTTTTAATTTTATCGGTGTATGAAAAAAAAATTGTTTGCAAACTGTGTGAATCCGCGTAGCGGATTCTCACGAAGGTTTGCAAACAGTTTTTTTTTCATACCCCGATAAAATTAAAAAATAGTGACATCAATATTTATAATTAATTTTATACTCTATTTGATCAAATGAAGTATGTTTAAATATAACATTACAGTGGTTTTTCAATGTCTCTATTGTGACGTGACGATAACGTCGGGGTTTCACGCAATTTTCGGATTTTTTTTTCATAGTGGTATGCAAAAAAAATATTGGCCAATCAGAAAGCCAGATTTGGTATGAAAACAAAGAAAAATTAATTATTAAAATATGTTTGTCTTTTTTCTTTCATAGAATGCATTTCTGGCTTTTACGGTAATGTCTGCAATCAGGCATGTCCAGATAATTGTGGAAATAACGTTTGTAGTATGCAAGATGGCCAGTGCCTGAGTAAGACCTTTTTTATATTCATATATTAGTTTTGCCCATGTATAAGTGTTTATTGACCCTAGCACAACTCTAATTGTATTTCTAATATTTATCTCTTTCCATTTTCTTCAATATCACCTTACGCCCAAGTCTGTGTAAATGATTCAAAAGAGTGAATCAGAGTGGCAGATCGAGATGGTTAATTAAAGTCAAGAACAGTATCATTGACGCAATCACAATTGGCCTTCTGAAAGAACAAATCAAACTAGACTGAGACAATAACATATCGAGAAGTCAAAAGTTAATCAGTCTAATAATTTAAACTTAATAAGTCATCATTAGGTATATGGGTAGGTATGTATTGAATAGATATTAACGATGGAATAAAGGTTTTTCCATTGTATACATTTGATTTGACCTAGTCTCATTCTTGTTTACTAGTACCGTTACCAGAAAGGCAAACAGGCGACACATGTTCGGTAAGTTAGGGATGTTCTCTTTTATTTACAAAGTACACTTAAATATATACTGCAGTGTAGTTGATAACGACTAAATAAAAGCATGCTTAAGCATTGTCTCTACAAAAAGATGTAAGCATACATGCATTTATAACATAGACAGAAAACGGAAACTACAATATAATTAAACAATATGGTTTATTCTTTTTCTTTAGTACGTCGGATTTTACACGGGTTACGCTGTTTTGGGAGCTTTTCTAGGAATTTCTGTTTGTTTCAATATCTGCTTGATTGTGCTTTTTCTACGGCAGGCGTAAGTAAACAAATTTAAAGTAACATATCAGCTAAGGAAAATTAGAGGTTATTATACGACAATTTTTATATCGCACCCTTTACCAGCCCGAGACCGCAATATCATATTAAAGGCCTGAGGGCTGATATCAGGTCAAGGGCTGATAATGGATGCGATATCAAAGTTGTCATATCATAACCGTTTTATCGCATATTTTGAAAGAAAAAACGTAATCACTTTAACAATTTAAAACATTTCTCAGACGTATAGAGCAGTCTATGCAATTTACAAGGATCTTCCACATGTCATAGTTTAGGCCAATTTAGTATTGAAATTGTGGGAAGCGTTTCCTTATAAGTTTTACAAATTCAAAATATCCCATTAAGGATCTATTCTTCTGAGGTTTCAGTCCCGTTGAAGTCTCGTTTCAACATAGATCAAAAATGTTATGAGATTTTCAAATATAATTTATCAGTATCTGTAGCAAGTTGCCAAATACAAATTTTGTTTAAACATTACATTTTTAGTAGATTTTTTTATACGGGGATTTTAAGAAATGGCCCATTTGGCGGCCATTTTGAAATTGTGTCTTTTTTTCGCTTCAAGTAGAGCCATAGTTTTACCATTTTTTATTGAAATTGGTTTTACTTAAATCATTACTGCGCCAGCATTTTTAGCTGTATTTAGCTAATTTTTGCTGTATTTAGCTACTAGAAATATCTAGCATTAATATGTAGAACGATACACTTTTGTGACTTTATTTTTACATTTAATGGTAATTTGGGTACTTTTATTTTTTACTCTTAAATACTGAAAAATAACAAAAATTAAAAGCAAAAAAGTAAGTACACGGACCCGCAATTTTTCTTCCTGATTTAGAAAGAACAAACGTTTCCCTATTGATATGCAAAATAATAACAAAAGTTTAATAAGAACTTTTTCGATAAAAGGATAAATTTGGCAAAAATGTCTGAAAATGGTGCATTTTGTAACACAAAATTAAGGAGTAGGGGCAGCATATGTTGTTATTCTGAGAAAAAATAATAGTCTAATTGATCAAAACTGGTATATTTTTTAAAGAAGACTACTAAAAATAAATTATACAAACATTCATACATATCAAACACCTCATTAGGAAATTATGGCTTTAATCTCTATCTTATATGGTTAAAACGGCAAAATTCCCATAAAATCCAATATTTTGTCAAATAGGTATCTTTGAGTGACAAAAGCTCCAAAACGAGCACACGGACATATGTTTTTTCTTCAATTTTCTTTTATGGTATGAACTCGTTTTTCCAAAAATCTATATGAGAAAATTTTGACTTCTCAGAGGTGAACATCCTTAAATGATCGATTTTAAATACACATATTAAGCAAAATTAACAAGCTCCTAGTGAAGACTGAACATCACTTTATCAAAATTGATAATATTCAACAAATTTTGGCAAAGCGGGTTCATTTCAGAATGGTCAGTTTTTTAACGGACAGGTATCATTATATGTCAAATTAGTTCTTGCGTTGCTGACTTTATTCAAATATTATCATGAATGACGATGATTCGTTTTCGGCAATTTGGACAATACTCTTCCGACCTGATCGATCCTACTTCTAATTAATGTGATCTTTCTTAATACGTTTATCCAATTGGTTTATACGAGCTCTTTTGAAATTAAAAAAAAAAATGTGTCCGCTGTCCAACTTATCGTCGGAACCGAAATCGAAGCGGCTATACTAAAATCCGGAATGAAAAACCTGAATTACGTCTGATCGGGATGATAACTCCTATCAAACTATGACTGATATGACAGCACAGATCATATTTTTTTCTTCTATGTATTTTATTCATATTATCTAATAATTGATAATCGATACATTATCGTTAATAAAACATAAAGGCGTTAAATTATCTCATTAGCACTTCTCTAGGTCATGCCGTTTGATGAAGTTCGCATTACGAAAAAAGTCAAGAAATATCTGCTCGTTAAAATTTTACGTTTTTAAATTTATTTTTATTTTGTTTCAATATCACAATTTAGGAAGAAGACCAAATCGCCTAATGAGCCACCAGGAACGTTTGGAATGCACACAATTCGTAAGTCTTAAATGTCAAGAGAAGACAAACTGGTAGTAATATTCAATCATGTACATCATCGATACTCCAGGGGTTACTATTACTGTCGTTTTATCCACCCCTAGACTATCTCATAGTAAAACTGAAGATAGTGTGGAAGACAAGATCTCTGACCAATCACAGGCCTGTAAAAACTTCCTCTGAAGACCACAGAGAGAGTAGCGAGCCAAACTTTAAAGCCACACAGTAAACATAGGTACACAATTAGTTTCATGCACATCAAAGGACTAAATCACCTGTTTGGTTCCGTTGCCTTCAATTTTACTAAGAGGTAGTGCAGGGGTAGATACAACGTCAACGATAGAAAACCCAGGAATATCGAGGATGATACATGTAGGGTTCTTTGTTTCGATAGTGCGAGTGGGGAAACGTTGAAAATAAACATGGTCTTAATTTTATTAAAAATACAATTTTGTTTCCATACAATGGTTTTGATATGAATTCAATAGTATGATAAGATATATCACCTGTACTTTGAAGCAGAGTCTTTACTGAAAGTGTTTACAAAAGGTTATGAGTAATTGGCAATTTGCTATTTGAGTGTAAATTTGTTAGATAAATAAGGTGAACAAACGCTAATTTACTCCCTACATACAAACAAATTGTTTTATAAATTCCTAGTATATTGCTGATAATACTTAAATATTTCGTTTTACAATCGGGACAAATATTTATTAGAAATATTAAAATTCGTTTCAGCCGAGTTCTTTCTATTTCAGTTTTCGTAATCCTTTCTCCCCAGTATAATTACACATATCTTTCAGGGGCGTAATGAGCATGGACAAAGTATACCTATTAAATATATAATAATATATAAAATATATCTATAAGGACCCAGTGTCAATAGAAAGTTACTGTTGATATTACTTCCTTGACTCACATTATAAAAGTTGTAATACGTATTATTTGAACTTTCCTATGTAAAGAGAATGCAATTTTCGCATATTATAATAATGTGTTGATGTAATTTTATATCTTATTATGTGGCAGTTCTGAAAGCCATAATTACGAGGGATTAGATGTGACTAAAGTAGGCAACGGCAAAAACATCTACGATAGTATCCAATAATAAATGGAACAAGAGGTGTATGGGAAGGAAAATATCATTGAAATGCCATTTGATTAACTGAATATTCATATTATTCACAGATGTTTTATTAACCTGTTTTACTCTCATTGTACATATGATTTCAACTCCAAATATGATAATGTAGGGGAGATAAATCGTCCTTCTCCTACGTGGTAAAAGAAAGAACATTGATTTACTTAATCTAAACCCATTTCGGCAAAACGCTCCCTTTAAAGGATCCGCATGTCTGCTAATAGATCATATTAGATTACTCTGTATGTCAATTAGTCATGACCTAATAGATCAAACATCTCAGAAAAGTTCATTTTAAAAGCTTGTGCATTTTTTCACAGTATTTGTTTTAAGACATGGATAATTTTCAGGATTTAACCTTACTGTCCCCAATGGTTCAGTTCTTAATACATATAATGTACAATACCAAGGCTAGTTAGATAAGTTTTTCAAGCTGTTTTTATTGCAAGCACAACAGTTTATATGGTAAGCTCTTGTTTCACACACTATATAACTTTGGAAGTATAACATAATTAAAACCTGTATATTTACCAAAACATTTTCATACTCATGTCCGCTGTATAAAATGAAATATTTGTGCATTTCCGTGGTTTGTCGCTTTTAATGTTTTCTGTTGGTAGAAATATTGTTTTTGTGTTTAGTCACGAAATTGCGATTTCAATAATAAATAAAACGGATTTCGTTGTGTTTTATTTTCATGGTTCCACATCAGCCACAAAATCAAGGAATGTTTCTACACAAGCGAAGTGTTAGACTGTCTTACATATATACGTAGTACATATCGAATTTACGTCACAATAATTAAGTGTTATTTGTAATAGACATAATCCTTTGTCTCATTATCAGGAATGATATATGTTTATTCATGTTTACACAATAAAAAGTGTGTATGTATCCTCGTTTCTTCTTTACCTTGTTTACAAATAGTAACGCTTTAGAACAAATACTAGATTAACCAACTACGGTATATGTTAAATTGAGTAATCCAGTTACTCCGGCTTCCCTTCATCTTTAAACCTACCCTGGCTGTTACTTTATCAAACAAACCAAACCAAACCAATTAGTAAATAAAACCTATATTTATTGTGTCTGTTCTCGTTGTTTTTTACAATGTCGTATTTTTTATTGTAATTATTCAGGCAGATACATGTTTTGGTTTAAAATTGGTCGTTTTTTTAATTTAAAATCAAAACCTAAATTACAAATATATATGTAATAAATTGGTTTTTAGATACATCTGTAACATTGTTTTATATTTGTTTTCTTAATATTCTATCAGTAATGATGATCTGTATATGTATACAGGATATTGAATATCCGAGTTTCTATTATAATTTGATGAATTTGACTCACTATTTACCTCTCCTGTGTGATATAACATATGTCAAAGAATATTTCATTGAAATCATTTTCCAGAAATCTTATTACGAACACATGTTGACTTTACGGTAAAACTGCATTCATCTATTTATCGGTAATTAGAATAAAACCGGTGACTTTATCTTCGCAGGCCAATCTTTATTGGCATCGCCAATATCTCGATGTGACATATATACCGTATTGCCGGTTATTTTCGCGGACTAAAATTTTCGCGATTTGATAAAAAACGAGAAAATCATATGTTACTGATTTCAAATTTCCGCGAAATGGATTTTAAAGGTAGATATCCTACAACCATTTTTGACGACTTTTAGGACCAAAGTTATTTTCGCGATGTTAGCAATGTGCTGCAAAATCGCTGAAATATCCCTGCGAAAATAACCGACAATACGGTATTACTGCGTAATATTGTATTTAGCAGAAATAAGTTTATTATATCGAGAGGAAATAAATCTTATTCATTCTCATTTTGCCAAGATTAATCAAGAACATTCAACATAAAAACAATGAGTAGTAATAAACGTTATGACATTTACATTTATTTGCTATTTAGATATTATTATCTTCATTATGTTATAACTGAAAACTTTTCATATTGATCGATTTAACCTGTTGCATCAAAACAAAGAATCATGGATTTCCAAATACAATATACTAATATTATAATGCTAATCTTCACCCTGTCCAAAAGTACTTTTCTTTTGTAATTCATACAATTGTAAATAAATGAACATAATCATGTAATGTATTTTATATATATATATATATATATAATAGTGTAAAATACGTTATTTTCATTTTTAGATAATCTATTTGCAATTTCATTTCGTTATAAGTTGCGATTGATATTTGTGTTGCGTTGCTAAATTCGTTAACATTGAACATGTTTTTACTTGATTGGTTTATTCCTAATGATATATTATAAAGTTATCAACCCTTACGGATAGGTTTTGATTGTGACGTCATGTGTTTGCGAGCTTAACGTTATAATTTGTAGAGAAAATTTAATGTCACCACTTACCGCAGATTATTTCAGATGGAATTCGCTTACTGCCAGTTGCGTGTTGTTATTTAGTTTCATTAATCTCACTCATAATATCAATGTGCAAATGTTTGTTTGTTGTCAATATGCGACATAAAATAAAATATTTCATTGTAACAATTTTGATTATTAAGTGTTTTTATTTTTCAAATACACAATGCCAGCTTTTCAATTTCTACTTATTCCTACTGGATAAATTTGAACTTTTGTTTTTTATTTTACATAATGAAATGTTTTGCCATCAGTCTTGCCCGTTTATAACAAAAACCTTTAAGAAGCGATAATCATATCTTCAGGTTAACGCCAAATGGCAATCTTGCAAGTACACGTACTGTTATCGTAATCATGGTTCCTTCTCTTTCATCGTATTTGAAGGCCGCGGTGGCCGAGTGGTTAAAATGTCGCGACATATTACCACAAGCCCTCAACCTCTGGGTCGCGAGTTCGAATCCCATGTGGGGCGGTTGCCAGGTACTGACCGCCGGTCGGTGGTTTTTTTCTCCGGGTACTACGGATTTCCTCCACCCACAAACCAGGCACGTCCTTAAATGACCCTGGTTGTTAATAGGACGTTAAACTAGTAAATCAAACTTTCATCGAAAGTTGATCGTGATCATTCCTAATAATCTTTAGACCCTTAGTTTGCAAGTCATGATAACTTCGTGTGTGGTCATAGTATAAGTGTGTTTTCTAGGTAATTAAGTAATTCAGAATGCTGTATGATATTACTTTCTTAGTCTAGTTTTATAATAGGTTTTCCGTATTATCTCCATCTGATAATAGCGCCACCCTCGCATATCATCTACTGAACGCTCAGAACGGATTCCTGGCCTACACGATTCCTCCTTTAATCAAACACCATCCGATAATTCCGCCATCCTCGCACACGATCTATTAAACGCCCAGAACGGATTCCTGGCCTACATGATTCCTCTTTTAACCAAACACCATCTGATGCAACCGCCATCCTCGCATACCATCTACTGAACGTTCAGAACCGATTCCTAGCATACACTTTTCCTCTCTTAACCAAACATCATCCGATAATACCGCCATCCCCGCATACCTTCAATTTAACCCCAAGAACGGATTCCTGGCCTACAAGATTCCTCTTTTAACCAAATTCAATTTAATTTAAAATTCCTCTTATACCGTCATACACAATATCGTTATGATAAAAATGCTACAAATATGTCTTTAATATTCTCCTCATTGTCATAGCCATGCCAACATCAATACCCTATTCGGTTATTAAAACAATTATATGTTTTTTTGTTTTATATCAAATTGCCATGTTGACATTAAAGTATCACTACAGTTCAGGAACACTATTAATTAAAAGTTTCTTAAACATTAATATATCGATAACATAAGATAATAAAACATAAGACACGCAATATATGTCAACGGCGAATGCTCTTTTACGGCTCTACAAAATCAGCAATATTTCTTTTTACATATCCATATTAAAAACCAAAAGCTGTTTCGGAAAGGTAGTGGGGCTTTAGAGAGCATTCTTAACAATACATAAGAACGAACCATCTTATATCAAACCAATGCAATATTCACCGCACAATAATCGTATAGTAATGTTTGCAATTTTTGCTAAGCCATTAAAAGAGGAAGATTATTATCCAGGATGACAGGTACTTTGGTAAAGTTGAAACAAGAATTGAAGATGGAAGAGAAGAAGAGAAAATAAAACAAAAAGGAAGCAAACCTAAGAGGTTCCATGTGGCCGAATACCTGTATCAGCCCTACGCCACTTTCCTAAGATTTCCAGAGATTGTACGTCAGTAGTTAAGGAAACAGTAAGTACAATGTGAAAGCCGAAGGACATTCTGATAATAACATAGTGCTATCTACAAGTTAAATAGTGGAGCGATACTATCCTGGATCATTCCCTGTGATTATTCTGTACATTTATGATAATCTATTTATTTTGCAATGCGTACGTAATGTACATTTTTAATTAAAAATGCTTTTAAGTTTGGAAGTCGAGGACGACCTTCTTGAAACCAGAGGAGGATGTAGCAGGATCATTGTAATTTTTTTGTTTAGTAATTTTCGAATCAACTGAAAAGAAACTGGCGATCAATTGATTATGTAATAAAACAAATATTTCATGAGTTAATGTGGTCTAGTTCATAGTATTTACACTTCAGTAGTGGTGGTGTCGCATAAAGACAACAAACTAAAATTAGCAATTTAGTACTTTTACTATGATGTATGAAACTTAATTACAAAAGCAACTAGCTGCACGAATATTTCTTCTCGGCGTCCATTGCGGGCATATATAAATTGTGACGTCATTATATTGTGCGAGAAGTTCACGTTGTTTTCTCTGCAAAGTATGACGTTACACTCTCAAACAAATGACGTCACAATCAAAACCAAAGCAAATAAAACATGTTGATCGATGTAAAGATATTTAAAATCGCAGCACATATATGAATCACGAAATCTTATAAAATGAAATAGTATATAGAACATTTAAAATGAAAATAAAAGTCATTTTACACAATTACATATAAAATATACATACTTGATTTATGTTGATTCATTTACAGTACAAAAGAAGTGTACATTTGGGCAGGGTGAAGTTTATGATTATTTTACTAGTACCATGTGTATGGAAGGTCATGACTCTTTATTTTAATCTATAATAATATAATGAAGCTAATATTGATATCTAAATTACATCTTGATATTCAATAATAAAGTTTATTTGTTTACCTTGTTTATGTTTATAATGTTCCTGATTAAGTATTTCACCGACATTGTCAAAAATACTGTTGGTAAATATCTGTATATCAAATGCAGTTACTTTACTCGTGTAGCAATGTCGAATGTAACACATTTATAGATTTATTTATTTATTTCGCCCTCTTGAAAATAACTCTTGGCAGAGAAACAATTCTAGATGTATTGTTACTCAGCATACCACCATTGTATAGTGGTGCGATGGTTAATTTATTTTGTATCTTGTGTTCATTTTCTTTAAACAAAAATAGAACATATCAACTACTATCATAATGTAATAATAACAGTGACAAAATGTACACCCACCATCAATGATCGTTCTAAAAGGAAGATGGCATAGGACACAATGATAAACTTGTTTGAAGTTGTCTGCTAAATACAATATCATGCAGTAATAAATGTCATATCAAGACATTAACATCACTAACATTCTATATAATACCAATAGCAATAAACATTGACCTGCCAAGATAAAGTTCCAAATTTACCGACAGATACGCAGTTATAAAATGCAATATCTTTTCGTAATTAGGAATTCTCAAAGAAAGTATCACAAATTTCTGGATAGTGATACCAATGAAAAAATCATTGGATTATTTATATCCTACAATGGAGATATACGGTGAGTCAAATTTATCAAGTTGTAGTAGAAACTAAGATATTTAATATGATATATAATTATTACGGATAGCACATATATATTTTTACTGATATAAAATTCCAATATGGAGCAATGCTAAATATGTATCTAGAAACCAGTTATATACATATTGGCGAAGACGATATATCACAACAGTATAATTTTTGTAATGACAAAAAATATATTTTTATCACATAATCCGCCTGATACCCAGTGATTTCGCCCGTGTAATATTGTTGGATATGTCACTAGTGTTATATAACCTGGAGCGATTTTCATTGGCTGGGAATTCATTGTGACGTCAGACAGAAACAAAAAAAAAGACGTCAGGAAAAATGAAAGGACGTCAGGATTACGAAGACGGCAGGACAAAATGACGGATTTTCGAAATACATCAGACGTTATATTCTTTGTTATTAAAAGGTTTCTTAATTTTGTGATCATTTCATGAGATTTTATGAAACTCGTCTAAATAATAATAAAAAAACGGAGTTAGTTTTATTCATTATTGGAATCGCTATTTCGTGGCTAAACACGAATATTTTTACCAACAGAATATATCTATCACGACAAACAACGAAAATAAATTCGCGCAAATAAATCATTTTAAACAGTAGTTTGAGATTTTTTGTAAAATATACTGGGGATTGAATTAACTATGTCATACTTTCAAAGTAAAATATTTTGTTAAATCCACAACATTAAGTACCAGGATTTCGAGAGCATGAGCCTAAAATTTAAACTCGTCTGCTTACAATGAAAACAAAATTATTTAGCTAGCCTAGGTAATGTATTGAGAAATGAACTATTTGGGGCAGCATGGCTAAATTTTGAAAATTATTCATGTCTAAAAACAAACACTGTAAAATGTTTTCACAAGCAAAATGAACGCTACTTTTCACAGCTGTTTGATCTATCAGTTCATGACTCCACTTTGACATGCAAATATAATCTGGTATGACCCAATAGCAGACACGTTAATCCTTTAAAGGGAGCGTTTTACCAAAGTGGATATACATGACATAAATCAAATTCACATATTTTCTCATTTAATCTTGGATACCGTCGTAGACGTTTTGGACGTTGCCCACTTTCATCATATCTAATCCCTCGTAGCTACGGTTTTCAGAACTGCCACCTTAAATAAGGTAGAAAAACAATTTTTAAACATAATTTTAATCTGAAAAATGCATTATCATTAGATAAATTTAATAAACATTTTAGTGAAGACGAAGCTTCATAAAGCATGCAATATTTATGATTTTTTCAATTAAATTCCTTTGTTTACTGAATTTCTGTTGTTTGGAATTAAAATAGCATATAACACAATTAAGACCATGTTTCTTTCCAATGTCATTTCTATTCACATTATCTTAACGACGAACTCTCTTACAGTGAATGCCATATACAGGTCTCATAATGCATGTGATATTTATGATGACATTCAATTAAAATTAGTTCCTTTGTTTATTTAATTTATGTTGTTTTATAAGCGCGTTTTATATAAATATACGTATCAGTTGGTCTTTTCCTGAAGTAAAAGCTAAAGACTTACGACTTTGCTGTATTCCAAACGTTTCTGGTGGGTCATTAGGCGATTTTATCTTCCTTCTAAAGTATGATGTTTAAACAAAATAAACATAAACATAAAAAATAGTTGTTAACAAGCACATTTTTTCTGATTTTTCTTTTTCGTAATGCGAAATAATCAAACAAGACGATCTAAGGAAATGTAAAAGGAATTATCTATTCACCTAACATATTAAACATAAAAAAAAAATATTTACACAAAATTAATCATATTCTGTCCTCATGAAATATTTTCAACCAGAAAAAGGTTTTATGCAACACGTATCCAAAATATCTTCATAACATAATTATGGTATATGACCAACCTTAGTTACATATACTATATTACTTAAAGAGATTACTTAAACACATTTATTATCAATGGACACGTTACTTAAATTATATTGACTTACGCCTGTCGTTGAAAAAGGACAATCAAGCATATATTGAAACAAACAGAAATTCCAAGGAAAGCTCCAAGAACAGCGTAACCCGTATACCATCCGATGTTCTGAAGAAAAGAACATATTTTACCAAATATATGACAACCTCCTTGTTCCGTCTAATATGCTATTTTTATATGATTTTGTAAATACATTGATTCAGAGCTTTGACATTAATTTCATGTGAATTACTTTTAAGCACCGATTTGTGGGTAAAAAGTATACAACTCAAACTTACCGAACAAATGTTGTTGCCTGTTTGCTTTTCTGATAATGGTACTAGATAAACAAAAATAAGACTAGATCGAATGAAAAAATCAAATGAAAACTTTATTCAATCGTTAATTAGTTGTCAAGTACATGCCCATCCATGTGCCTAATTCTGACTTAATAAATTTAATTGATTATATTTTCACTTCTCAGTGTCTAGTTTGATTTATTCTTCCTACAGTACAATTGTGATTGGAACAATATTAATGTTCTTAACATTTGCTACTCTGATGACTGGCTCTTATGAATCATTTACACAGGTTTGGTCGTCATGGTATTGATGAAAAATTCATCGAATGAGACACAAATAAGAAACATAATTAGAGAACTATGGATAAGAGTAAAACAACATTGTATGTAATGACAAAACTAATGAATATGAATATAAAACCAGTCTTACTCAGGCACTGGCCATCTAGTATGCTGCAAATGTTATTTCCACAATTATCTGGACATGCCTGATCACAGACATTACCGTAAAAGCCGGTAATGCATTCTACAATAGGAAAAGAACAAACATTATGTAATTTATTAAAACGAGGCATGATCAATTCGCCAATAGTCGGTTCAAGTTAAAGATATATATTATCATGGTGTAATTAGTAGAACTACATGGTCCGGTCATGGTAGAATTCAGCCGTTAGACGACGTAGATGGCTTCCCTACGTAGGCTATACTATACACTGAATTTTACGCGCAACAACAATAATCAAAATGGATAATTTCATCAATTTTGACAACATTTGAAATTTGTATTACAGGGATTCCGAGTATGATCTTTATAATTGTAGAATCAAAGTATCAAATTAATACTATATGTCTCCATGTATTTATATTGATGAAAGCATGCATGGTTTACAAAAACTCAAATTCAATTGAAAGATTAGAAGATGAAAGATTTAAGATTAAATTGTAGATTTAACACTCACTGGAGTGTTTGGCGGCTTCATTATAGCTTAATTGAGTGTTATATTTTGTATTGATTTGTATAATATTGTAGGACAAATGCAGTACAGGTCTCATCAGTATCAAAAACATAATAACCCAAATACGCGTTTATTTATGCATTAATTACATAAAGGATTATTATACATAGCAACGGTTTACATGTAAAATGATGTCAAGTAAATACCCTTAGAAGGCCCATGGTATATTTTAATTGGCTCTAATATTGACTAGATAGAAACTGCTAATTTTGAAATCATGAAATGCATGTTTTGCCTAAAGGACAAATAACTGTTCCATTTTACCTGTACACAGGCCGCTGTCCTTGTTACATGTGCTGTTCTCACAGTTTCCGGGACATTGCTGGTCACAGTGGTTCCCAAAGAAGCCGACATCACATCCTGATGAAAGCAAATGTATGTGTATCTTCAATATCGTTAAATATTTTATTTACCTGTACACACCCCACTGTTCTTATGACATGGCTGGTCACAGTGGTTCCCAAAGAAGCCAATATCACATTCTAGGGAAAAAGTTAGTAGATACCTAGATTCCATAGAAGTACGTCGATATCATTTATATACTCGAAACAGTTTCCAGGACGTTAATACCTATGATTGGTACATCTAGAATGACAATATATGTTTTATCGATATACGGATTTGTAATCTGAAGTAAATAACTTTTTTTACAGGACATTAATACATAAATATCTAAGCGACATGTGACTCACGTCTTCATGTCTATAATATATATCAACTGATTTAACAGTTAAAAAGGTAAAAATAAATATCAAAATAATGGAACAATAAGTTAACAATTTAAATTAAATTATATGCATTAAAATAGCAATGAAGACAAACATCACTACTTTCCTTAGGTAAGCAGACGTTATCAAAGGATGCTTATGTAGACAGTTGTGATAGTAGTTCACTTGCAAGCTGAAGACCACTGACCAGTGAGACGAGTAGTAAATGCCATTTGTCAATCTTTTGTGTCAATTCCTTATGTAAATCTTACGTGTTATAGTTTGTAATCAGTTAGGGACTAGAGCTAGGACATGACAGCACGGGCCGGTTTTCGGATACTACGGAAATCGCCTACCGAATTCTACATGTATGAAGTAATATTCAATGAATTCATATCTGGAAAAGCATTTATCATCTTCTAATTTCATACTTTTAATCGAGATATAGCACAACGACGTCATCCCCGTTGTGACAACGGAGATGATGTCGTTTTGATATATTCCGATTTCATGCGCAACAAGCTCCATTAAACATTATTGGAGCTACGTTTCGTAGGCTTTAAAATTTGATTGCATCATACCTGTTAGTGACCATTGGCCATACTACAAATTAAATGTCTGATTCTTATAGTGGTTTAGTTGGGAGTACAAAGTCTGCAAAGCGAATCATTAATGACACCATGTATCAATCCGGGCGATTGTGTTAGCTATTCAGTTAGGAAAATCTTACGGGAGTCCGGCCCGGTTATTGGTATACACACAGACATGCTTACGCATATAGAAATACGATCAGGAAATGCAACAGAACCGTTTCAAAATTAACAATAACCTTTGATTTGACATTATGTTTGGTCTACTTTTCATAGTTTGTTTCAAAGTTTGATTGCGTCAAAATAAGTACGGTAAAAGTACATGCCATACCTGCGCACTGACCATTGACCTTGTTACAGACATTGTTTTTACAGTTAGATGGACAGTTCTGGTCACAATGGTAACTATAGAAACCGACGTCACACTCTGGAAAATAAGTGAAAAATAATCATGTGTTATGAATATAATATTATCTAATTGATGAGATAAAAATCAAATTTATAACTTACAATTACAGTTATTCATATTCGTATATTTAAATTTCTTCTTCTTATAGCGTTTTGTTTTGGAGTACAAATCTGCGAAGCATCATCATCCATATCATGTATCCATTCGATAATTTATCCAGTTACTGTAAGATTCAAAATAAGATTGGATGAACACAATTGGGTTTAGTTCTATTTAAAATTATTTAAAAAAATCTCCTTCATAAATTGACAGTGTAACAGAGGTCAATTTTCGAAAAATAAAAGTAAATAAAAACGACCAAATTAACCCCCCCCCTAAAAAAAAAACAACCCGAAAGATGGTTCTAGAAGAAGAATTTGTAATAAGTAACACATCCTAATGAGACCAGTTGCAGATCAGATAAGCCGAGAAGTTGTGATTTTAAACTGTGAAAATTACACAATGAATTTATTTGAAGGGTTCGCTTAACTGCTGTATATTTTTTTTTCACTTCCGCGCCAAGTATATACAAAAACTATATCTTTGTTGGAACACATCTGGTAGTT
>SAYR01018917.1:715736-736394 GCA_004382745.1 Argopecten irradians irradians | reverse complement strand
TCCGTGTACATTTATTTTTGTACAAGGTTCAGAATTCAATGCAATCAAGCATTGAAATAAAACAGTCTCATAATTTAACCTTTATCGTAGTATTGACCGTTGGTACAGTTAGTGAATTTAAAACGTAAAAAGTATTCAAAACTTTAAATAATATATTATAATAGGGTTATAATTTTTGACGTTAAAAGTACTACGCTTTCTTGCCATCCTTATTGTATCCAATCATATGTTTTCTTCTGGACTTTTGGCTTGTATGCATTTTGTTGCGTCTGATGTAATACCAATGTTAATGTTGATTTCGTAGGCTAAAAATAATACATCATTTATGCAGTAAGCATAATTACATAAACCACGTATATGAGAACTACTTACGGTTACAGTTCCCCGACGTTTGATCACACGTGTTAGTACTACAGCCAGTCGGACATGGTGTACAGGTAGGTCCGTAGTATCCATCATAACAGTCTAACAAAGAAAAGTATATCATATCAGACGATTAGTCTTTTTAAAAGCAAAATTTATAGTAATAGTAGAGTGGCATAGAGAAAAAATCATGCATTTTTTATACAAGCATGGGACTTTGGAAATTTGGCATGCGAGTAGTCTAGAATCCCAAAACAATATTTAAACCGGGAGCCATTGCAAAATGTACCTACTTCCGGTTTTTTTTCAAGTTGGCCGCCATTTTCATAGGTAAAACTTAACAAAGTAATGAAATAATATGCTGTAAGTCTTAATAATAACATGGAACTTGGCATGTTAGTAGCGAGGACTACCAAAATAATATTAAAAGCGAGGCCATTGAAAAAAATAACTACTTCCGGTAATTCCAGAATGGCGCAATTTTCGTAGGTAAAATAAAATAATGAAATAACATACTGCACATCTCAATAAAAACATGAAACTTGGCATGTTAGTAGCGATGCCTTCCAAAATAATATTAAAAGCGAGAGCTTATGAAAAATATACCTACCTTCGAAAATTCCAAGATTGCCGCCTATCGAATAGGTATCACTATGGGAAGTATTGGAAAACATTTTGATAAACGCATTAAGCTAAGTTTTAAATCGGGAGCCATCGCAAATCATGTCTACTTCCGGTTGTTTTTCAAGATCGCCGCCATTTTCTTAGGTAAAACTTAACAAAGTCATAAAATAACATTCTGCACTTCCCAATAAAAAATGGAACTTGGCATCTTAGAAGCCAGGATTACCATAATAATATTAAAAGTAAGAGCCATTGAAAAATATACCTACCTTTGGTAATCCAAGATGGCCGTCGATTTAATTGGCAAAACTATGAGAACTAATGAAAAAAATACTCTGAACGTTTCAATAAATGCATTAAACTTGGCATGTAAATAGCCAAGAAAACCAAAATAAGATCAAAATCACCATCGCAAAATGTGTCTACTTCCGGTTGTTTTTCAAGATTTCCGTAGGCGGAACTAAGAGAAATAACGAAATAACAGACTCGCCTTTTGATAAAATCATAAAATTTGGCATGTAAGTAGCTAAGAAATTCAAAATAAGATTTAAATCGGGAGTTACTGAAAAAGTACCTTCTTCTGGTAATTTCAAAATGGCCGCCTAATTTAAAGTTGAACAGTACTAGTACAGTAGTCATGAAAAAAACATAATTTGTATAACATGGTATTTTTATGTATAAGTTTTATAAGAGATACAACTTACATATTTGGGTAAAATATATTCGTTATTTTATCCCATTTCCGGTATTTCTAAAAATGGCGACTATGTAAAAATGTAAGAAATCTGGGATACAAATAAATGTTTGAAGTATTGATACGTTTACGGTATTTGAATTTTTTGTTCGCATTTCAAGTAACAATAGTAAATTAAATTAATAGATACCACAGAATAAATTAATACATAAAAAAACATCCATTTCGGTCGCTTCCTAATAGTACTGGCTGGTAATATCGAAAGGTCACAGTACATTTAAAATCATACATATGTTCATAATGTATTCATTGAAGAGGTTGGACAGAACTTTAACAACTTGAAATGAGTATGATGGTAAATTAAAAATCATTCATTTTCAATATTCATTTGCAATAATTATCTTACAGGAAATTATTCCGTTTTGCATATAACAGAGTTAGATACCTTACGGTAGGCATCAATTTTTCGTGTCGTTTTCTCCGAAAAAGATGAACGTAACGCGTCAAAACACTTGACATCGCAATCAATACCTACTCGGACGGACAGGTAGTTCTGTAATATGCAAACACAGAATACTTACCAAAATCAAACAAAGAAAATAACAACATTGACATAACCGAAAGTGCTTTTAGCAGCTTAATTATCTTTTGTAAATCAATGTGTTGGTTTCACATCCGATAAGCCGAGAAATTGTTATTTTAAACTGTGAAAATTACACGATGAATTTATTTGAAGGGTTCGCTTAACTGCTGTATATTTTTTTTCACTTCCGCGCCAAGTATATACAAAGACTATATCTTTGTTGGAACACATCTGGTAGTTTCCGTGTACATTTATTTTTTGTACAAGGTTCAGAATTCAATGCAATCAAGCATTGAAATAAAACAGTCTCATAATTTAACCTTTTCCGTAGTATTGACCGTTGGTACAGTTAGTGAATTTAAAACGTAAAAAGTATTCAAAACTTTAAATAATATATTATAATAGGGTTATAATTTTTGACGTTAAAGTACTACGCTTTCTTGCCATCCTTATTGTATCCAATCATATGTTGATGTAATACCAATGTTAATGTTGATTTCGTAGGCTAAAAATAATACATCATTTATGCAGTAAGCATAATTACATAAACCACGTATATGAGAACTACTTACGGTTACAGTTCCCCGACGTTTGATCACACGTGTTAGTACTACAGCCAGTCGGACATGGTGTACAGGTAGGTCCGTAGTATCCATCATAACAGTCTAACAAAGAAAAGTATATCATATCAGACGATTAGTCTTTTTAAAAGCAAAATTTATAGTAATAGTAGAGTGGCATAGAGAAAAAATCATGCATTTTTTTGATACAAGCATGGGACTTAATGAAATTTGGCATGCGAGTAGTCTAGAATCCCAAAACAATATTTAAACCGGGAGCCATTGCAAAATGTACCTACTTCCGGTTTTTTTCAAGATGGCCGCCATTTTCATAGGTAAAAGTTAACAAAGTAATGAAATAATATGCTGTAAGTCTTAATAATAACATGAAACTTGGCATGTTAGTAGCGAGGACTACCAAAATAATATTAAAAGCGGGGGCCATTGAAAAAAATACCTACTTCCGGTAATTCCAGAATGGCGCAATTTTCGTAGGTAAAAATAAAATAAAATAATGAAATAACATACTGCACATCTCAATAAAAACATGAAACTTGGCATGTTAGTAGCGATGCCTACCAAAATAATATTACAAGCGAGAGCTTATGAAAAATATACCTACTTTCGAAAATTCCAAGATGGCCGCCAATCGAATAGGTATCACTATGAGAAGTATTGGAAAATACGCCGAACATTTTGATAAACGCATTAAACTAAGTTTTAAATCGGGAGCCATCACAACATCCGGTTGTTTTTCAAGATTTCCGTAGGCGGAACTAAGAGAAATAACGAAATAACAGACTCGCCTTTTGATAAAATCATAAAATTTGGCATGTAAGTAGCTAAGAAATTCAAAATAAGATTTAAATCGGGAGTTACTGAAAAAGTACCTTCTTCTGGTTATTTCAAAATGGCCGCCTAATTTAAAGTTGAACAGTACAGTAGTCATGAAAAAAACATAATTTGTATAACATGGTATTTTTTATGAAAACCATGTGTATAAGTTTTATAAGAGATACAACTTACATATTTGGGTAAAATATATTCGTTATTTTATCCCATTTCCGGTATTTCTAAAATGGCGACTATGTAAAAATGTAAGAAATCTGGATACAAATAAATGTTGAAGTATTGATACGTTTACGGTATTTGAATTTTTGTTCGCATTTCAAGTAACAATAGTAAATTAAATATAATAGATACCACAGAATAAATTAATACATAAAAAAACATCCATTTCCGGTCGCTTCCTAATAGTACTGGCTGGTAATATCGAAAGGTCACAGTACATTTAAAATCATACATATGTTCATAATGTATTCATTGAAGAGGTTGGACAGAACTTTAACAACTTTGAAATGAGTATGATGGTAAATTAAAAATCATTCATTTTCAATATTCATTTGCAATAATTATCTTACAGGAAATTATTCCGTTTTTGCATATAACAGAGTTAGATACCTTACGGGTAGGCATCAATTTTTCGTGTCGTTTTCTCCGAAAAAGATGACGTAACGGTCGAAAACACTTGACATCGCAATCAATACCTACTCGGACGGACAGGTAGTTCTGTAATATGCAAACACAGAATACTTACCAAAATCAAACAAAGAAAATAACAACATTTGACATAACCGAAAGTGCTTTTAGCAGCTTAATTATCATTTGTAAAGCAATGTGCTTGGTTTCACAATACTTTATTCTGTATAGTCCTACACCTTGTTAAGCTAAGTCAGTTTGCCATTAAGTTTTGCTTTATTGTATTTCCTTGTGTAAATACAGTTTGTTATTAAATCATTAATATTGAAAAATCGGAAGTGCATGTTGTTTTGTAAAGTTGAAGACAGAATGTTGTTTTTCTTGATTTTCTTACTTCTATCAATATTATTTTTACATGTAGCTTCGTGGCAAATTGAAAATAAAAAAATATTCCAAATTATGAATGAGCTTCCCTGATTCCCTGAATTTGACTATTTAAATGATATATATTAACAATTAAACCGGAAGTACACGCACAATACACTTGATATACATGCTTATCATATATGTGTATACTATGCTTCATTTCCAATCAATGTATCAATCATCTTTCAAAACAATATCCTCAAAAACAAAATATTTACATGCTGTTGTACTTTCATTCTACCTTTTTTTGACCATGGTGATGGCCATTTTCGAAGTAGGTAATTTTTTCGGTTGCTCCCGATTTAAATCTTATTTTGATTGTCTTCGCTACTAACATGCCAATTTTTATGTTTTTATCAAAAATTGCAATCTATTATTGCATAACTTCTCCAAGTATTGCTTACAGAAAAGCTACATTTGTAGCTAGTTCTGCCTACGGAAATAAACGTTATCTTGAATTATACCGGAAATAGGTAATTTTTTCAGTGGCTCAAATTTCAAATCTTATTTTGATTGTTTTGGCTACTCAAATGCAAATTTTCATATTTTTATATTCGCGAATTTTCGCCTCTAAAAATGGCGGCCATCTTGAAAAATGCCGAAAGCAGGTACCCTTTTCAATGGCTTCCTGTATAATTCCTATTTTTTGTTGTCTAAGCTTCTCGCATACCAACTTTCATGCTTTTATCAAAAGGTGCAGCTTGTTATTTCATTAATTTTCTTAGTTTCATCACGAAAGTGGCGACCATCTTCAAAAATACCGGAAGTAGGCACTTTTTGCTCCCGCCATAATTCTGTTTTAAAAAGTCATAACTACTTGCATGCTAAGTTTACTGCTTGTATCATAAAAATGCACGATTTCCCAATTTTTTGGCCATATGCCACTCTACTATAAGCATACCAACTCAATACGAATACGTCCTCACGCAGGGGACTTATTTGTCGTTCGCAGTTTCAATCACACACATACTCTCATTTAAAGAAATAACTATATAATTTCTTAGTCATTTTTGTATACAATTATGTGTTATAGTTATCTGGCCGGTACTTCGACTGTTTCAGTATCGATGTTCATCTGAATTTGTGATTCGACTTGAAACAGAAATGTCAAAAGATTTCCTATATAAACTTATTCGTTTGAGCTTACCAGAAATTCATATACTTATTGTTGATGCAGAAATTATTAAAATAATTTATAGAAAACCATTAGTAAGGACTTAGTTCTCTTACCTTAAACTTCTCCATAACAAGTTTCAATAAAGAAAACATGTCTTGCAGATTTTTTCATAAACGATTTTTAAGAAATGGTTACCAATAATGCGGCCATTTTGGAAAAAATGCATGCTGTTTATAACATTCCTTTAATCCAAAAAATAAAATTACGTGGGGACGTAATTTCGGTGGTTATAGTAACATAACAAAATGCCCAAAAAATGAAAACCCCTTGAAATAAGATGTGAAAATCAGATGTGAAAAAAATCAAATGTTTTAACACTTTTTAAAAACTTTTCTTAAACTTTCTGCTGTTTTCTTGTTATTACTTAGCTGTGGACAAAATAAGATTCAAGATTACCATACTTTGGACAGATAGTGGCAAACATACTTACAACATTCACCGGATGTTGGAAGACATATGTTACAGTTTAGGCAGTCATCATTACAATGTCCATTTCCAAACTTCCCGTAAGGACAGCCTTAAATAAATTGTGTAAGTGTATTTAGAAAGTTCATGATATTTATTATTACATTCATTTCCAGAAATACAGGAACAAAATATGATAAAACACGAATGAGTCAAGTCAGCGGAACTAGTCAAAATATTCGACTTATCCGATTGTTCGACTTTACAGTGTTTTACTGTTTACGAATACATACTGTTACAAGGTTGGCGTTTTACACACATATTGGTTTAAGATAGGCAATAAATAAATGGCAAGAACTTTCTTTTCTGATTTTCTCCGTGTGTCAGGTTTTTGCCATAACTAGCTTACATATATTTAAAAAAGAAGTGTTTACTAACATGCATATAGCTCTTCCAATATATATTTCCTGGTTTATGTTAATTATAATTGAAAGTTAGGCATCTTGGTATTTGTATTACTGATTTACAATAAAAGTTCATATAGCTCAGCAAAACATTTTAATCTATTAGCTATTAGCATTATTGGTTTTTCTGAGCCATTTTTCTTCTGATACTTCAGATAAAAGGACTGATAAGAGTGACTTTTTATGTATGTAAACAAATGATTTGATAGTATTTGCCCTGCTCTGTAGGTATTTTTCTCACTTTTATTGTTAAGTTACATTTAATGCATTTGTACATTTGTATTCACTTACCGAACACATAAACTTCACAGAGCTCAAAAAAAGCGTCATGATAGTACCAGGATCTGGCTTTAACTGTCCGGTTATTGTAGAGAGTAACATACTGCCCGACACCTACACAAGCTACGTCCTGTGTCGCGCTCATTAATTCTAGTGAAGCAGTGTTGTCCTTGTAACACCGCTCTCCTGATTTCCAGTCAGATGTGTCAGACAGATATATCTCAAACCCCCCAATCGCGTAAGCGTCAAGTCTTCGTCTGTAAAGAGAAATGACCAATGCTTAACTCAGATCACTAATATTTGCAATCCATTTTTTGATGTTAATTTATTCAATTTAGAAGCTTAAGGTCTTAAATCATTATTGGGAATTAGACCGGAAGAAAGCGTAACATTTACTTTGTGGATAGGACGTACATGAGCAGACGGGGAAATTGTGTTATATCTGTAAAACACTACGGCACTGTCTAAAAGAGAAATGCATTCTAAGGTAATATGGTCAGTACAATTTTATCTTGACAATTGGATTACGAACGAAAGAATTTGACTTAGAATGCAATCATATAAGTATTTTATTACAAACGTATACATTTTTGTAATATGGGTAACACGAAAAAATGGTGAATTTAAAATGATAGTATTTGAATACATACATGATCATCGATCAGTCGAGTGGAATTATTCGCGATGTCCTAATACGTGATAGAGGTACGAGCTTAAATCCTTATCGTTTTAGTCGAAATATTAATAATGTGACAACACTATGTTTTGTCAGTGGATGCAGTTAAATATATTTATGATAAGGATGTATCAGTTACTGTTGATAGATAGATAGATAGATAAATAGATAGATAGATAGATAGATAGATAGATAGATAGATAGATAGTTAGATAGATAGATAGATAGATGCTACTACTGATAACTGATTACTTACAAGGTATGTTTATTGTATAAAGATGTGATTAATCGATGTATTGAAGCACATGTTTCTGCTGCAGGGCGCAATCATTATTGATATGATATCTGCGGAGCTAGCCGATAGCTTAGTTTCGTATTTTGCATTACAGTGCTTCTGGTTTTTGCAGACGATGTTTTGAACGTGTGATGTAAAGGAAAGTGAGTTATGAGAGTTATATTACATGTATTAATGTTTATAGGGACCACAGAATAAAACCAAAAATAGATTCCTGGAAATCCCCTTTTGGTCAGAAGATTTCATAAAGAGATGAATGTTTCGTAGCCTGCTGATTGGGTATTTAGGGCGCATCACTTTCAAATGTTTAATCTGTGGGTTGGGCAATACATGTAGATGTAAAATATATATATAAAAAATGATATTCTGTCAAGTGTGTGTCTGACAGGGGAAGGTAGTCAATATTGGAATTTCATGAATATTTTGGTCAATTTTTGGTGCGGAATTCAACGTAAGGCGGCACCCCCACATAAAAGTTTAGCAAGATGGTAGATCTTAATGGTAGATTCCTGGAAATCCCCTTTTGGTCAGAAGATTTCATAGAGAGATGAATGTTTCGGAGCCTGCTGATTGGGTATTTAGGGCGCATCACTTTCAAATGTTTAATGTGTGGGTTGGGCAATACTAGTCCGCTTAACCTGCCTATATTATTAGGCTTTTTAAAAAAAAAAAATTTTTGCCTAATATATATTCTTCAAAATAAGTGACAGATGACCAGACTTGAAAACTCCATTTAACCTCGACAGTGGCAAACGTTAATATATCGTATATAGCGAAATAATTTGGTTCTGCGGTCTCTATAGGATGACAACCGGATATGACGTTTACGTCATTCAGCGTCCCTGGACACCTTTTGATTGAACCCAATTTGCATGTTTTTGACTGGAAATCGAGTGTTGAAGGAATGTTGCTTGTATTTTATACATATTTGGTAGTTATTTTTGATACGGAGGCCTTTCTGTCTTGATAACGATACTGTAAATTGGGGCATTTTGTTAAAAAAATCACATCACACATGTGTTGTTAATATAGCTTAGCACATGAACCAATATCTTAGAAAGTGATTATACAGAAGATGTTTATGTCACGATTATGACACAGGGGCTTGAGGCAGTATGCGGATGCACAGCGGCTAGGGTCCTGGCCTTGGGGGGTACATGTTAGAATTCTGCTGACGTAGAATAATATGATGTGTATTTCAATGTTATTTAGTAAACTTCTTTGAATCCGCGTGATACACTGTGATTAGGAGTTATTCAAGCCTAATATTAGGCTTTAGGCATTATCTCGTTCCCTGTATTTATCAATTTATCATAATCACTATTCTATTTATCTGTATATGTAACTCAAATATTTTATGTATTTTTCATCAAATGGATATATTGTTGTTTTTTCTGTAAAATACACGGTATAGTCTTCTTTTTCAATATTCAGTGTTTAAGACTGGTCAGGAATAGGTTATAGATTCAGGCTGTAGGTCGGTGATTTTCATTTGGGTACTCTGGGTTCCTCCAAGTACAATTGACACATCCTTAAATGGCCATGAAACCTAATCGATCTATATAAAACACTTTGTTTTCGTGTTCATTAATCAACTACTCTAACTCATTCATTTTAGTCATTCAATCATTTATATATTCATTTCTTCTGTTTCAGCCGAGCTTTGAACATGGTACCTTTTGGGCCGACCAGTTTAACAGCTTATTCCTGACTTGAAGATAGCGCCAAGGGGAGTTCACTCATTTCATGAAAATACAAGACAGAGTTACCTTTCCACAAATGACCTGAGTATTTATTTGTGAGTATAATTTGTCTGTTTTCTCTATATATTTCTCTTATATACCTCTCTGGTTCAATTATCAGCGTTATTAATTTCTTCGAGATGGATAGTAGAGTGAAATTCCAGTTATCTCCCTTCCATTGTCTGTAGGTCTCTGATAAACGGGGTCATTTAGCAGTCAGATGGTGCAAGGTGAATTGTGTAATTCTTTCACTTCCACATCGTGTAACTGACTTGTATACATAAAAATGTGAGTGAAGGATAAGTTTTATTCTATTTTTCAAAATCATTTTCTTTCTAATAGTCACATTTCTTTAGTTCTGTCCAGTTTTTCGGGTTCAAATATTGCTCTAGATTTGATTTTATCTGTCCTTGGAATCCTTCAGAGGTTAGTAATTCCCTTTTTCACATCAATTGGTATACATTTGTAATTTTAGAATCATCTCATTCAGAAAATCAGGGCAAATTTGAATTTTTTTGGGCTGTTTTGTATCAATATTTTATAAGCTGCAGTATAATTTCTCTGTGTTATATCAGATATATTATGACATAATATATTATAATCATTTCTTTATGATATTGTTTTGATTACTAAGTTACATATCTATAGTATTGAGCCAGTTCTGGAACTTTGCTTTGCTTAAATTTTCAGCCCTGGATATTTTTTGCTAGATATTCCAAAAATGGGGGGTGTGGGGGTATGGGGTACAGAATATGAGTTATCTCCCCCTGATCTTAAAGCTTAATTCAGTTGTTCATATTATCCTGTAGTACACTAACTACACTATAGTTATAAGTAAAAGCCAAAAGTCTAGGTTCAAATTTCATTGAAATATTAATTTTTTTTTATTTCTAAACTGTTTCAATTCTCATAATTTTTCTTACAGGAATCCCCATCGTCGATACGAGTACATAGCTTGCAATACCAGACTAACTCATGAAGCGAGCAAACTCCCATTTTAAAATCAGACCTTATGGATATGTAGCTTTCCAAAAATGGCAAATTTGAAAAATATGTAAAATGTTATAGGGACCGCAGAATCAAACCAAAAATAGATTCCTGGAAATTCCCTTTTGGGCACAAGATGTCATAAAGAGGTGAATGTTTCGGAGCCTGCTGATTGAAAATTCAGGGCGCATCAGTTTCAAATGTTTAATGTGTGGGTTGGGCAATACATGTAAATGTAAAATATATAAAGAAAGTTTAAAGTTCTGTCAAGTGTGTGTCTGTCCCCCCATAAAAGTTTAGCAAGATGGTAGATCTTAATGTCTTTTTATTCACAGGTATTCGAGATGCCATTCTTCAAAATTAGTGACAGGTGACCAGACTTGAAAACTCCATTTAACCTGGACAGTGGCAAACTTTAATATATATCGTATATAGCGAAATCATTTGGTTCTGCGGTCTCTATAGTAGATTAACAATGTTTTGTATGATTATTAATGTTGGTTAGAGATTATCCAGTCATTTCCAGCGAATCCACCAATCGCTTCACGTGCTTATATACCATAGATGACGTGATCTTTTAAACCAGTCAGTCTGCGTCTGTCTGTGTCTGAGGTCGGTTGTGTTTGTTGTTGTTAGTGTGTAGCGATGGACAGAGAGGTGATTTCCTCAGTTCCTGAGCTTGTAATGTTTGTGTATCACGTAACATGTAGTTTATATGTATGGGGATTGATTTATGGGATTATTCCTGTTAATTTTAGGAATGCATTTAGTACTGAAAAACTGGAAATACATTGTAAAGAGGCATCTGTTATCACTGTTACGTTAGGCTCAGTTGTTATTGGATTATATTTGTTTATTGATGTGAAGTCTAAATTGTAATGAAGAAGTTAATAGATAGTTGCAGTGGAATCTTGAGTAGGTTTGGAGATGGTTAAATATTGCTGAAATTGTAAACCTTTATTTTATGTGTCTTATTAATAAATGTCTTAGTTTGTACCTGTATTTTGGAATCCTGGTTGTTTCTTAGAGGATTTAAGAACTATTCAGGTGAATCTATGATGTAACTAAGTCGTCTATGGTTAGGGTAGTTAGGCAAGAGTCTTCTACCCCTCAAATATTTATGCGGCGGTAGCCACGCTACCACCGGTTATTTTCAAGTCGGTTCAGGATACAGAGTGCTGACCACTTGACCGTCACAATAATATATGTATATAGCTTTTAAATTTAAGAGACTACACTTTTTGAATATATTAGACTAAAAATTACATTACATCAAAATTGAAGAGCCCAGTTGTTATACGATCATGATAAATGACTTTCATATAAATATGATTTGGTACTAGTTGGGCGACACCTGAAGGAGTGTCGCGGATGAAATGAAAAGAAGAGGAAGGGAAGATAACTCTTGTTGTTACCCATAAACGGGACCAATTTCATTAGGTCATGAACAAGAGGCCGATGGGCCTTAACGGTCATCTGACTATTGGCACAATACAACACCTCAAAGAATAAAGTAGTGGCACACAGTTAAGGCAATCCAAAAAAACTCATTGATTAGAAGAAGTCCAGGTCCTGATATATTTAATGAATTAGACCATGAATGAAGGTCCCTTGATCCCCACCATGCTGCAAATCCAATTTCCAGTCTCAAGGTAGTCATTCATGTTACAGGCTCAGTATCAGGTCTCTATAGGCCTTTAAGTTATTAACACGAAGTCGTTAAAATATTTTAGCCTAATTAACCTGAATGAAGGTCAAGATAATTTCATCCAAGCATGCCGCAGATCCAATATGAGTACCCTGAGCCATTTGGTTCTTGAGAAGAAGTCGTTTAAAGATTTTAGCATTTTTGACCCCTGTGACCTTGAGTGAAAGTCAAGGTCCTTCATTTGAACAAACATTATAGCCATTCATTCTAGCATGCCACAGACCCAATATCAGATCTTTAGGCCTCTTAGTTATTCACAAAAGGTCGTTTAAAGATTTTACCCTATTTGACCCCTGTGACCTTGAATGAAGGTCATTGTCCTTCATCTGAACAAAGTTGGTAGCCATTCATCTCTGCATGTCACAGGCCCAATATTAGGTCTCTAGGCTACTTACTCTAGCCTATTTGACCCCTGTGACTTTGAATGAAAGTCAAGGTCATCTGTTTGAACAAATTTATTAGCCATTCATTCTAGCATGCCACAGACCAAATATCAGGTCTCTAGGCCTCTTAGTTATTCACAAGAAGTTGTTTAAAATCTTTAAGCCTATTTGACCCCTGTGACCTTGAATGAAGGTCAAGGTCATTTATTTGAACAAACTTGGCAGCCCTTCATACCAGCATGCCGCAAACCCCATATGAGTACCCTGGGCCATTTGGTTCCTGATAAGAATTTGTTTTAAGATTTTAGCCTTTTTGACCGCACTGTGACCTTGAATGAAGGTCAAGGTCATTCATTTGAACAAACTTAGTAGCCCTTCATCCCAGCATGCTACAGGCCTAATATCAGTACCCTGGGCCTTTCGTTTGAATGAAAAAGTTTCGCACTGCAGACTGCAGACGGCGCAAGATGACGGACGATGCATGATGACAATAGATCTTCCGGACCCTTCGGGTCAGATGACTTAAAAATATACCAGAGCTTGAAGTCGTTTAAGGATTTTAGTCTATTTGACCCCTGTGACCTTGAATAAAGGTGAAGGTTATTTATTTAAACAACCTTGGTAGTTCATTGTATAATATATACTGGCAGTTTACCTGAAAGATACAATATAATTGATTGTCTATAAAAACACCAATAAAGGAATGTAATTAAACAAGAGGCCCAGAGGGCCTGTATCGCTCACCTGGTTTTTTGTTTTTGCTTTTTGTAATTATCACAAAGACTCTTACAATTAGAAAAAATTAGTAAAATTGACTCCAAAATTTGTTTAATTTTGAAACACAACCATATAATGATGCTATAGATACCATACAAATATGCTATTCAATACAAAGGTTCAGAGAGGAAGTAATTTATATGAAAATAGTAGCCTAATTGACCTTTTTGGCCTCGCGTCTAAGGCCCCAGGGAGTCAGTCTCATCATTTGTACAATTTTGAATCCCCACCCTATAAGGATGCTACCATTGCATTATGAGTGCTCTCCCATGCTTAATTGCAGAGAAGAAGTCGTTTAAATGAAAATAGCTAAATTGACTCCTTTTGACCTCGCCCCTCAGGCCCCTAGTGGGTCAGCCCCATCATTTGTAGAATTTTGAATCCCCATCCTATAACGATGCTACCATTGCATTATGAGTGCTATCCCATGCTTAGTTTCAGAGGTCGTTTATATGGAAAAGCCAAGTTGACCCCTTTTGACCCACCGCCCCTCAGGCCCCCGGGGGGGCCAGCCACATCATTTGTACAATTTTGAATCCCCACCCTATAAAGGTGCTACAATTGAATTATGGATGCTATTCCATACTTAGTTTCAGAGAAGAAGTCGTTTATATGGAAATAGCCAAATTGACCCCTTTTGACCCCGCCCCTCAGGCCCCCAGGGGTCAGCCCCATAATTTGTACAATTTTGAATCCCCAACCTATAAGGATGCTACCATTGCATTTTGGGTTCTCTCCCATGCTTAGTTTCAGAGAAGAAGTCGTTTAAATGAAAATAGCCAAATTAACCCCTTTTGGCCCCGCCCCTCAGGCCCCTGAGGGGTCAGCCCCATCATTTGTACAATTTTCAGTTAGTAGCCCATAAGGATGCTACCAGTTAAATTTTGTTGAAATCCGATCAGCGGTTATGGAGCAGAAGTCGATTGTTGACGGACGGACGGACGGCCGGACGGACGGACGACGGACGACGGACGCCGGACGCCACGGTATGGCATAAGCTCACCTTGGTCCTTCGGACCAGGTGAGCTAAAAAAAGTGTCAAAATATAGACAATATTGGTCTGACCGAATACTCAATCCAAAACTAAACATACATTTCTGTGTTTTCCCAATTCTTTTAGTGATATTGAGCATTTTGCTAGAAAATATACCTTAAAAATAATAAGCCAATTACCTCCCTTTATCCAATCCCAATGAAAACTGTTCATATGAACATTTAAAGAATATAAAGTTTTTAATTTAAAACCCACGTACCCTTTTACAAGTAAGTCAGTTGTCATTTTCAACACTTGTTGGTATACATGTATCTGATCATACTTACATAAGATATTTAATAATATAATGCTTTAATCTAGAAATGCCGTGTAAATGTATAATGCTAATTGGAATTTCATGTTGGGCGATCAGGGTAATGGGTTATATTAGGTGCCAGTCTTTCTAATTATCATAACATTTATGAGACCTTTTATGAGAACTCTATTCGTGGGGCCACGGCGGCCGAGTGGTAAAGTTGTCCCGATATATTACCACAAGCCGTCCACTTCTGGGTCACAAGTTCGAATCCTATGTGGAGAATTTGCCAGGTACAGTACTGACAGCTGGTCGGTGATTTTTCTCCGGGTTCTCCGGTTTTCCTCCACCATCAAACCTGGCACGTCCTTAAATGACCCTGCATGGCTGTTAATAGGACGTTAAACTAATAAAAAAAGAGAACTCTATTCTACATCCGAATTGGAACACATATGGTACCACTGTCCAGGTAATTAAATTATTTTAAATCCTTGATACTGCTGAAGGATATGAAAATCAGTTAAATAAATCATCACATTAAAGGATCTACTTGTAGCTTTTATACATATGCAGAAATGAATTAATTGGTACATCTTTCATGCCTCAGTCTTTTGTTTTATTAATCATATTAAATTTTTATATTGAGGAAGATTACCTATATATATATATATAGGTACATGTACTAGTATTTAAAATAGTTACCGTTTCCAAGTGTTATTCATCACAGATGAAAAAAATGTCAACAGCAAGCAAACCATAATTTAAAAGTCAATACCTTAACCGAAATGGCTTTCAATTTATCAATTTTTTTTTTTAATTTTTTTTTTATTTAGAAAAATTTTGAAAACATTTCTAAAGCTGATGAGGCTGTTACAAGTTTGACATTCACTACTGTATAGTGAGTGTTATAACTAGGTCTCCTTTTACCTAGATACTGTATGATATTTTAAAAACCCCCAGAAAACTGTTGTTATTTTGGAAATAAAATGTCAAAATATCCTTACAGGCTCATGGTATTTCAAATTTTATAAATTTAAGTTTAATAAATTTCAAATGAAGTAGCCATGAGTGTAAGATTCTATTTATCACATAACTAGTATTAATCAAAACATAGTCAAAACTTCAGTGATTCTGACAGGACAGTGGCGTAGGAAGATGAAACGTAATGGGGGGGGGGGGGCAAAGGTCCTCAATATTTCATTACACCTCCCCCCCAGCGCGCCCCGCACCCACAGGAGATACTTGATATACTTTTTTCATATATCATTACATATAATCATTGTACACATCTATAGACAGTGGCGTCGCTAACAGGAAATTAATTTGGGGGTCGGGGGTTCTCCCCTAGGAAAAAATATTATTATTTTGTATTTTGATGATTTTTAAGCGTTCTCAACACGGTAATTTTTCGATTTAAAGTTACCTGCATTTAGAAATGAAAATTGTGAGTGTCATCTTACCATTATGCAACCCAGCTCGATCTGAACATACCGGATTCACACCATCGGCACATTGTTGTGTAACTCAAAATAATAATCAACTGATTGTCTTGCTAAGACATATAAACAAATAAATCTTTTATGAAGCATTTTTTGAAATAGTATAATCCCTTGATGGACATTTTTGTCTAGTTCGTGTGTATTGAATTTTCATTATTAAAGGTTTGAACATAATTAATTCTTGAATGTTTTAGGACACGCGACGCGCAGCGAAATATTTTCTAACAAGTTCAAAAATGTGTAAGAGGACCCTTTTTTCTTTCAAATGTGCATTTTTAGAACATTTCACTCGGCGAAAAAGGGGGGGGGGCAAAAAAACATGTTTGCCCCCCCCCTGCCCCCCCCCCTCCTAATTTTCACAACACGGGACAATCTGATGATTCCTGTCGGCATCCTAATTATTACGCAGTAGTTGTCTATCACAGTATCACTATACACAACACAGCAAAATTGTGAAATGAATTTTCATTAACATTATTGACCTCACCCACCCAGTCTGTACAGTAACTTAAGCCTAAGCAATGTGTCATGTAAAACTGCAGTGCATACAAATGTCCATATCTACATGTAATAATGTTGATCATATCCATTGTCAAACTACATTGTTACCATTTTTGTTTTTTGTTTTCTTTAGTTGTCTAATATTCAGATTACTTAAAGACGTTTCGGTACCTTCTGAAAGTCATTTCGCCATGTTCACTTTATGATACCGAAAATACTTCCGCATGTAACGAAATGACATGTAACGAAGCTGCGTTACATGTGAGCCTACGGACTACCGAAACGACATGTGCATTACTTTATGGTTTAACTACAAGCAATTTAATCATATGATCAAACAATATATTAGGAGATACATATATTCAAACGGCATCTGCCTCAAAGGCAGTACAATTGTCAGTTTACGTGCTGTTAAGGCACGATTTAGAACACATGCATGGTTCTGTTGTCAGACAGTCACTCGCGATGGTGATCATAAACAGACTGTAAACAGTACCTACTGTGCATGTAACGTTATATTTGCAGGCCTACAAAAACAATCAACTATATCTGATAATACTAATGTCCACCGTTAATGATATTGATGGCTATAACAAGTAAAATGAACAATTACTTACCTGATAATGCCGGATTTAACTTGAACATCAAGGCGGCTTCAACGTTTTTACTCAACCGGATACAAACAATACACATTCCTTATAGGGAGCGCGATAGTCTGCGCCATGATTTTGTGCGTTCGAGACAGTACAAACAGATTCATTTCACTGTTGCACTTGTTGGGCGCATTTTGTAACATAAATTTGATGATTAGTACATACATTATTTCCTCATTTTATAATGTTTAGTCACTTCTACAGAAAATTTCAAAAATATCACTCATTTTTAAATGGTACATTTGCCGGTCCAGTCGTTCAGAATAGCTCCGAAGGAAGGCGCCTGGGACCCCGAAATATCTCGTCTGTTGTGGAAATTTACCGAGAACCTGCGAAATACCACAATTATTCATGGCTGTATTGTGGTCATTGTATATAACATTTCCAAAAGTAAGAAATACCGTTTTGTTCAGAATTACAAGGACTTTTTATATGTAGAGTTCTAGCTTCTCAGCTTTATTAATTTATTTACTAGGATAGATTAAACAGAAATCAGTGGTCAAAATGCCGATTTTGGGGGTTTTACACCAAAATATCTCGTCGTTTTGAATTTTCGCAGCTAAGGTGATTATTTCAATCGATAGATCACGCCGTGATTAGCTTACATTCAAAATTTCAGCAAAATATATCGTTGGATTTCCTTATTACTCAAATCGCGGTTATAAGCGGGTTGATAGCTAAAAGTTGTCGTGTTAACATTTCGTTCCGAAGGAACGATAACAGTTGTTATCGTACCTTACGTCTCTTCATTTCATATTTATATGAAAAACGAAACTAAAAATATGTATAACCTAGACTCAATTCGTGCGATTGCCATTCGGGACTATCAGCTATAGCATTGCCTATACGTAATGCCGAAAATGAGATAAAATAGTTTCTCCGACACAAGTATGAAATGAAGAGACGTAAGGTACGATAACATAACGATGAAATATTCTAAAAATTCACATTTGAAAGAAAAAAGGGTCCTCCTACACATTTTTGAACTTTTTAGAAAATATTTCGCTGGCGTGTTTCCTAAAACATTCAAATGTAAATGTTAAAACTTTAATAATGAAAATTCAATACACACGAACTAGACTAAAAATGTCCACCAAGGAATTATACTATATACAAAAAATGCTTCTTAAAAGATTTATTTTGTTTATATGTCTTAGCAAGACAATCAGTTGATTATTATTTTGAGTTACAACAACAATGTGCCGATGGTGTGAATCCGGTATGTTCAAATCCCTCGGACCCCCAATAAATATGTAATGATATATGAAAAAAGTAAATCAAGTATCTCCTGTGGGTGGGGGGCGCGGGGTGGGGGGTGTTAATGAAATTATGAAATATTGAGGACCTTTGCCCCCCCCCCCCCCCCCCCCACTACGTTTCATCTTCCTACGCCACTGTCCTGTCAGATCACTGAAGTTTTGACTATGTTTGATTAATACTAGGTATGATAAATAGAATCTTACACTCATGGCTACATCATTTGAAATTTTATTAAACTTAAAATTTATAAAATTTGAAATACCACGAGCCTTAAAGGATATTTTTGACATTTTATTTCCAAAATAACAACCAGTTTTCTGGGGTTTTTTTAAAAATACATACAGTATCTAGGTAAAAGGAGACCTAGTTATAACACTCACTATACAGTAGTGAATGTCAAACTTGTAACAGCCTCATCAGGCTTGAGAAAGGTTTCAAAATGTTTCTAAATCAAAAAACAATTAAAAAAAAAAAAAATTGATACATTGAAAGCCATTTCGGTTAAGGTATAGACCTTTTAAATATTATGATTTGCTTGCTGTTGACATTTTTTTCATCTGTGATGAATAACACTTTGGAAACGGTAACTATTTTAAATACTAGTACCTATATATATATATATGTAGGTAATCTTCCTCAATATAAAAATTAAAATATGATTAATAACACAAAAGACTGAAGTATGAAAGATGTACCAATTAGTACTTCATTTCTGCGTATGAATAAAAGCTACAAATAGATCCTTTAATGTGATGATTTATTTAACTGATTTTCATATCATTCAGCAGTATCAAGGATTAAAATAATTTAATACCTGGTTACATATGTGTTCCAATTAGGATGTACAATTCGGATATAGAATAGAGTTCTCTTTTTTTATTAGTTTTAAACGTTCCTATTAACAGCCATGCAGGGTCATTTAAGGACTGCCAGGTTTGATGGTGGAGGAAAGCCGGAGAACCTGGAGAAAAATCACCGACCAACTGTCAGTACCTTGGCAAATCTCCACATAGGATTCGAACTTGTGACCCAGAGGTGGACGGCTTGTGGTAAATGGTGGGACAACTTTAACCACTTGGTCACCGTGGCCCCACGAATAGAGTTCTCATAAAAGGTCTCAATAAATGTTATGATAATTAGAAAGAATTGGCACCAATATAAACTCATTTACCCTAATTGGACCCAACATGATTTTCGAATTAGCATTATACATTTCAAGGCATTTTCTTGATTAAAGCACTGTATTGTTAAATATCTTATGCAGAACATGTATTGATCAGATGCAATGTATACCATCAAACAACTGACTTACTTGTTAAAGGGTACGTGGGTTTTAAATAAAAAACTTTATATTCTTTAAATGTTCATTATGAACAGGTTTTCATTGGGAATTGGATAAAAGGGAGGTAATTGGCTTATTATTTTTTAAGGTATATTTTCTAGCAAAATGCTCAAATATCACTAAAAGAATTGCAAAACAGAGGAAATGTTATGTTTAGTTTTGGATTGAGTATTCGGTCAGACCAATATTGTCTCTATATTTTTGGCATTTTTTTTATCTACATGTGGAAAAAACAGTTTCTTATTGATAAAATGGGGGTAGCAGAGGACTTTTACAGTCAAAATTGTTTTAAAGAGACCTCCCAAAGGAGATTGAAAAATAGGTCACATATGACAGTTGGTCTCTTAATTGAATCACCCCTTCGAAACAATTAAATACATGTATCAATGTATATGGTGGGACATGTTTTGACAGTTTTTTGTTGTACTAAAAACAGTCAAAATAATAGGAAATTATTAAATATATAATATATCACATAATCTAATACATCTT
>SAYR01018917.1:691578-715711 GCA_004382745.1 Argopecten irradians irradians | reverse complement strand
TGCAGGTCCGTCAGGATTTAAACTTTGGCCTAAATAACGACTTTCACAACCGGTCGAACCGGTTGTTCCGTATTTTATAATCGAAAACGGCCACGGTATCACCGCGAATGCGATATCAAAACGAATGTCCGCGCTGATCAGTTCGGCATTTCATTTCAGTCTACACTGCAGTATGGCCATCGATATTTTACATAGATTTTTGAATAAGTGAAAAATGTATTATATTAACTATATAGTGTCTGTTATTTCACTCACAACTTACCGTGCATATATTCCATGAACGTCAAATGCATTGATCGTCTGCCGAGCACAATATCGCCGTGCACTTCAGGTCACAGCATAATTGCCGAAACAACGAAATTCCGGAAAAGTAAAACGCCGATATGAATACGTTTTAATTCAAATTCAAATACATTATTCTCAAATCAATGCTACTAAAATATCAATATGAATAATATGTATTTCTTGATATATTTTGAACATCCTCGTTATCTTTTTTAGGAACAAGTAATATAGCTTGGAGTGGGTAATATTTCCGGAATAAAATTATATTCTGTTTTATAATGTCTGTGACGTAAGCGAGTCGAGTTGTGACGTATGACAGTGTTATGTTTTGTAGTCTTACACAAGTCCCATTTTCTTTGTTACATGTAATATTATGGTTTACTTCTAAGGCCACAGTTTATTATTATTGTACACATGTATAATGTATTATAAATGAAGTAGATACATGCTCATAATATACTGACATACCGTAGATGTAAAAAAATCATGCATGTGTGTGATTAAAAAAAATCAGAAATTCCAGTATCTATGCAATATAGACCATGTTGAAAGACAAATTGATTAATAAATGATTATTTCTCCTTGTAATGACCTGACAGGTACATTTGTTTATTTATTTATTTAATACATGTATTTACCTCTCTTACATTGGATGAATATAATATAAAAATAATTAATGTAAGATCATGGAAATTTATACCCTATGTGTTTCACATATTGAGTTTTATACTAAATGTCTCTCTTTTACCTGTTGCATCATCTTAGTTTCCAGTATAATTCTCAATAGCTTGTAAGATACAAATTACATGTACATATTGTACAGGTTTCATGTAGATACCTAGTAAAAGCAACACTGGCATTTGTTTGATTAAAATTTATGATCATTGTTATATAGAGGAGTATTTCTAAGGTATAAGTCAATATAAGGGTTCAGGTAATAAAAATCACTGACTAAACTTTTATGGTGATTATTTCAGATCATGTTCATCTTCAGATTTTTATTGTGTCAATTTTTAGAATTAAAATATGATCTCATTTCACATGGAAAAAATTTCAGGTGAAATTGACCTGAAGCTATTTTCAGGTCAATTTTACCTGAAATTGACCTAAATTTCACATGAAGAAATTTTCAGGTGAAATTGACCTGAAATTGACCTGAAATTCATATGGAGAATTTTTCAGGTGAAATTGACCTGAAGCATTTTTCAGGTGAAATTGACCTGAAATTGACCTGAATTTCACATGGAAAAAATTTCAGGTGAAATTGACCTGAATTCACATGAAGATTTTGACCTGAATTCACATGAAGATTTTTTCAGGTCAATTTCAGGTGAAATTGACCTGAAATTGACCTGAAAAAATCTTCATGTGAAATTGACCTTAATTTCAGGTGAATTTCATGTGAATTTCAGGTCAATTTCAGGTTAAGATTTTTTCAGGTCAAATTTACCTGAAGACATATTGCCTGTGTAAACAATAAAAAAGCATCAAGCTTCATAATTTGACCTTTGACTTCTGAAATTACCATTGGGGACAGGTTTTAGTTCGACTACAACAGGTTTAGCAATATAATTCAGTAAGACATTGTTGTGAGTGTGACATGAAAAAGTGATTTGTTTTTACTAATGGACAGTTTCATAGAAAACATCAAAGATTTATAGGAGTAGTTTGCATAACTTCAACAACCCTACTGGTCTTCGGAGGCTTTGGTTTGATAACACCCTTTTTTCATTTTCTCAAAGAAATGTATGTGTCTCTGGTATTGTGCATACATCAGGCGTAAAAAGTTATCGTTTGCATCCGTTCGCTCTTGATAACTGGGTATCACTTTGTGTATACGCCACCAGTAAGAAATCACACTGGCATAATTAATCAAGTTTTAATCGAAACGTAAAAGTGTACATATTGTAAGATATGAAACTTATCTTTAGCTCCATTTGTTTTCAGATCTCTTGCTGAGTTGCTATTTCAAATTTCAAGATTAAGGACTGGAATTTGTAAACATCAAGTCTCGATTGGGCTATTGCAATTTTATTATTTTACTCCGTGACTTAATTTTCTCCATACACTACAGTAACTGTTAGTTAAGTTTCTTTATACAAATATTCCATGTATAATCTTTACTAAGAAACAGGGCTTAGTAATTATAATATAAATATACAATAAATACCATTATCAGGTCATAGATAATAGGTCACCTTTTCAAACATGAATTAAATTGATCCTGAAGTAATTTAATGCCTCCATATAAAACCCCATTCACACAAATGATGATTTTCTGTCAGCTCAAACTTACCACCTAATGCAACCATGTATTTTAAATACTCTTCTTCTTTGGAAAGCGAAAGAGCTTGTCTTAAAAAAAAAGTTTAACTTATTTTATTTCTGTGATTGTTATAGCAGCCATAAGCAGATCAATGTACCACACTGAATTTCGCATGATTGCCTGTAATTATTTCATGTGAAACACAGGACAAAACACTGGATAACTGTAAGTTAAGGTGTTTAGCTCTATTGGTGTCTGTCTCATTAACAGCGGCGAGCCAGTCGGTGAACCAGTGACGCATGCTGGCTGACAGCCTCGTTATCGCAATACAGTTTTGCATATCGGTCAGCTGTCTAGATGGCCCTATGTCTAGCCTGGTATCTCGGTGTGTAATTGCCATCCCCATGGAGTGGGGTATTTCGGTGAAATATAGGGGGCCTAATCTATAGACACTTTTCGTGTCACATTTCGTTATCATCTCTAAGCATCTAGTTATCAAATCAAATTTAGGAGGTGTACCATTTTGGGTATTCGAACCTGCTGAAATACAGGGCTCGACTGGGGATGCCTCAAAACACTAAATTGATAAGTATATGCACTGCTGAAATGGTACGAGAATACTTGTATACCTAATACATTGTTCTTGTGTCACTGGAATAAAGATGTCTTTTCCACAGTTAAATGAATTAATTAATTATGTGACTTAAATCAACTATAGATGTTTTAACTTTTCATAACTGAATTTAAACATTTGATTATCATGTCTAAGCATATATCTATCAAATCAAATTTAGGAAATGTACCATTTTCGTACTCGAACCTGTTGAAATACAGGGCTGGACCGGGGATGTCTCAAAACTATATATTTATAAATATATGCACTTCTGAAAAGTAAAAAATGGTAAAAGAGTACTTATATACCTTATACATTGTTCTTTGGTCACTTGAATAAAGACATCTTTACCATGGTTAAATTGTGTTTGGCAATAAATTTACCTACCCCTGCAATACTTACGTAGACATTCCATTGTGACAGCGCCTCCTCTATCACAACAAGATATCGATTTATAAATAAAAACAAAACAAAACATTTTAACTTACCTGCTGAGTTGACCAGTGTAGACATCGACAGAACTGACCAGATGACAATAGTATACTTGTTAAAATTCATGTCTTATAGGCAGCGGGAATCTTGATCAATTTTGTAGTTTTAGTTCTCCAACTAGGAAGTTCATAAGGTGAAGTACCCGGCTAACATAGGTATTCACGCATATATACTACAGACATTTCATTGTGACAATAACATTTAGAAGCTAATATAATTGCTTATTCATAATATATGTAACCATAATCATGCCGACTTGTTGCATGTCTTTTACATATATCTAAATGCGATCAATGTCTTTAATATTCCTAACATTAACAAACCTTTATATCTGAAAAAAATATATGATATGTGGGTATTCGTATTGTAACAATTTGTGTATTGTTAATTGGTTAGACTGACAAGGTATACGTCATGTTGTCACCGTTTCTTTGTTATAGTATTAAATGTAGTAAGCTGTCAATGCTTGTTCATTTGTATCCCTTGTGATATTCTATTGTGTCTATTACGCAGGTAGGATTGAGTTGATCCGAATATTGATCATTTAAGGATTTATTTGTATATTGGTCACTTTATATAACCCGGTTATCATTATACACACTATATTCTGACGAGGATCAGGCGGTTCGTCTTTTATAATGCGTAGCAGTTCTAGAATAGCAAATTTCCAAAACTCAGTGTCGATAATGAAATAACATACCAGCTTCGATACTGTAGAGCTTATAACCATTGCAATGCAAAATAAGAATACTCAGTAAAATATTCTTGTTTTCTTTTTCTGGTACATAAATATTATGTTCAAATCTTAAACGTACAACTTGATTTCGGTCAGTTCTTCAAAATAGGCCTATCGGGGGATTATATTTCCTGATAGAACATATAAACTGCCCGGATGCATTTAGATCACCATCATTGTGACCGTTTATTGATGAAGATAATATAGAAAAAATAATATTGTCTCTGCGCAAAACAATATTAATGTCAAGTCCTTATATATTTTGGAGTAATAGATGTGATATTAAAAACATGATAAGAAATCATGTGTAAAGTCAATGCTAAAGACTGATTTAGCAAAAAAAAATCACAAATAGAACATTAAATAAACAAGCATGATATAACGTTATATAAAACACGCAAATATTTATGTTTGTGAAACAGGTACATAATGTATGTATGATTTATTACTTTGTTATAATGAAAAATAAATACCTTTTTTATTTTGTTTTTTTTTTTAATTTTTTATTTCATTTCAGAAGAAATCGTACAACATGTATGTAAGTGGTGTATAAATACAAATTTTGTATAATCATCATATTTTCATCAATTTGTCACAAGTAATTCCCGTCAAAGATTATTAAACGTATTGTAATAAAGTTGAAGTATTTGAATAGATATAAATTAAAATATTGTATCATTGCAATATCATGACATTAAAAATGTGATTTTGGATATTAAATCAAAGATTTTGAAGGGACATAACTCAGACAAAATGTGAATGAACTATGTAATGAATAAAGCCCTATTTTTACAACATATAAATAATACATAATGTAATTTGGTTTTTATAGCAGTTTTTTAAAGAATTGGTCAATGAACATAATAAAGCAAATCGAAAGAAAATGTTGATTTGATGAATAGTGTATTGTTACTTACAAAGGTGAATAGCTCTTTACACCGGAAGAAGATAACTCTCATTACCGGAAATCGTAACAGAAGCAACATACAGGTGGTGTTTTGTTGGAGGAGTGCTAGTGAGGAAAGACACTCCGGTACCAGTGTGAAGTATTTGTATTTATGTGGAGTAAACAATGGTTTAAACAGATAGCTATTTCAGGTGAGTGTTATTTACGTCTGTATAATTGGTGTATTTTTCTTAATTTTTTATCAATTTGCCAAAAAAATGATTTTCAATATATTAAGACACGTGTCGTTCTATTAATTTTTTTGAGATGAATTGTACTGTAAAGGCCCGGAAAGTTATCAAGGACAGTACAAATTATGATTAAGGATTAGGAAGATATAAGTGTGAATCTTTATCATGTCATTTTACTGAAAACCAACTGAATTTACTATGTTTCTCAGAACATCAAAGTCAAGATTTATTTCGAGGATTTCATAAGCTGATTTTATGAATATTTGGAGAGGTGAATTGTTGTACTTTTTAGTTCTCATGAATAAGTGTAATTCTCGTCTGAGTGAATATTCTAGGTTTATTTGCTTTTTGTTTACAATTGCTTGTGCAGTAGGTTTTGTAAATGGCCTAGCCTATATAAGTAAGCAGATAATAAACTCCTTGATATTTTTCATAATCAATTTTATAACCTAACACCATATTTTCCAATATCACCATTTTTTTGCAATTACTTTGTTTACTGAACATATCGCTGACATGTGCAATAAATGATTTGACATATTTACACTCTACAAAGAAGTGTTTGAAATTTTCTTTAACTCCGCATGTATTACATAGTTAACTATCTTTTATTTTCCATTTATAAAGTAGGTAATTATTTCCAAGAACTCTGTTAATCAGTTTCCATTTACATATTTTCATTCTATTGTCTTCAAAATTTTTAAAAGTGAACTGAAGGGATTTTTCTTAATTTGTGTTCTATCTCAGATTTTTTTAAAATGTATAAATGTGTTTTCCCATAGTATATATGCAATCGGCCTAACTGCTATTTTCCCAATCAGGATGTTGTATATGATTTTATTTGTATTATATATATATATATATATATGGTGATGAAAAAAAAATAAAATAAACATACAAATGCCTGAATGACTACAATAGAAATGTTAAATTGGCAAGGTTGGAATTGATATACATATTGATTTGATATTGGTTGACCTAATATTTTACATAACGAATTACTACATATATGCAGGGTGAGAAAAGAAAAAAATAAGTTCGTTTTTAATGTGTCCATCAATGATATAGAAAACAAATACAAACTTTAAGTTTACCAAATTAACATTTAATTTTGACATCATTAACTTTATATCAATAAACGGGGTTTCAAAATAAAGCCTAAACGCACAGAGACAAGTATACTTCAAAATTGTAGAACTGAAATTGCAGATTATTTGTCCGTAAGTTATCTACACCAAAATGAATTTAAAAATACCTCCAATTCCGCATGAAAGTGTCTTCATATAAATTGAACTACAATATAACTGAGAGGCCATTAGTTCTTAATAAACCCAATGCATAAATTTACACTGATACACAACAGTTGATATTTATTACAAATGGCACTTAAGTATTGTAAAATGAGAAAGTTCTTATTTATGATATATATGTAATAGACAGTGTATGTGATAACTTACAAATATGTGCAGCTATTTTCAGTCATTAAGGAAATAATGTTTTCCAATCACTTACTAAATTCTAAACATTAAGAACAAATAGTTCGACTGGACGACCCTACAATTCAAATCTAGCAGAACAAAAATACCGATGTAACTTAGGTTATGTATAAAAAATTGAGCCATTGGGGAAGTGTTGCATATGTCTTCACAAGAAACGTCCTATTGATATGGCAATATCTGGAATGAGATGACGTCATAATGACGTTGTTGCTCTCTAACAGAATCAAAACACCCGCCATATTAAAAAAATGTCGATACGTTCATAGTTCTCTCACGTCTTTAACACTACTATCTTTACTTCATATCAATGCTTTTTCCAGATATATCTGAACGTTTAGCATGGTCCTATTTATCACAGAAATGTAGGCAGTTGACTTCTTGTTTTTGTCTGAATAAAATAATGTATATTGTTTTCACAACATCTCAAAGAATTTTTTTCGGCTGTTTTGATCTATCAGTTTATGACCATTTGACATGCAGGGTAATCTACTATATTTACAATTTCACAACATCCCCAATATGTTACCTTACCAAGCGCAGTTTGCATTCATATAGTCTATCTATAAGATTCGAGTGCTTATTTTGACGTCTTTATGATTGTGATGCCGCAACTATTGTGCCAGCGACCACGGAAAACGGTTGTTCAAATGGCTGATCAATCCATGATGATAACGAATGATTAATTCATTATAGATGCAAAATTCCTAGCGATTTCATCATAAAATTGTTCCCAAATGCAAATATAAGCATTGAACATCTTTTAGTTAGCTTACACAGTCAATATGAAAGCCAACTTGACAGAGACAAATTCCATGAAGTGAATTAGCGCTTCATGTTGAATTCGTCTCTGTTCAGTTGCCATTCATATTGGCTATGAATGCCAACTGAAAGACGTCCAACGTTTTAATGATTCATTAACAGACATGTAGATCATTTAAAGGGAGCACTTTGCCGAAGTGGATATACATTTGATATATTAATGCTCTTTCTTTTATCACATGGGAGAAGGACGATTTTGCTATGCAACAATATCATATTTGGAGATGAAATCATATGTACAATTAGAGTAAAACAGGTTAGTAAACCATATGTAATTAATATGAATATTCAGTTTAACAAATGGCATTTATATAACACTTCCCTCCATATGCACATGTTGTTTCATTTATTCTTGGATACTGTCATAGATGTTTTTGACGTTGTCTACTTTAGTCACATCTAATTCGTCGTAGCTACGGCTTTCAGAACGGTTACCTAAATAAGAAACAAAATTACATTTAAACATGATATAATCTAAAAAATGTATACTAATTAGATTGGAAAGTTAAAATAATACATATTATGTATTATCATAGTTAATTTACTATGTTTATGCTAATTATGCTTCTGAGAGATGTGTGTAGTAATTCTTGGAAGAAATTATTTCATAAAAACATAATGTTCATAAAATAAAATGTACAGAACGAATTTTATTTGTAACAAAAATACGCACGAAATAGTATTGTCAAATAGTATTATCAGCATTTTGTGCAACGAATTTATATAACGATTTTTCATAACGCGAATTAATTCAAATTTCATAAAAAAGGTGTGTTCCTTTGTTTATTGAATATCCGCGAAAACCGCTCGCTGTTTGAATCAAAATGAATAATGTATAACAAAATTAAAACGATGTTTATTTCCAATGTGATTTTCATTCGCACTAACTTTACAGCGAACGTATAATTAAGGTCATAAACAAGTCTCCTGGAGTTCGTTACATTTCATAAGCGCGTTTAGATGTATGTAAGAGACTTACGACTTTGCTGCATTCCGAACGTTTCTGGTTGATCATTAGGCGATTTTATCTTCTTTCTAAATGAAAATATTTTTTACAAAACAAAATAAAACATGAAGTAGATTGTTAACATGCACACATTTCTTTTTTATTTATGTGTATCATATTCTGTTGTAATTGGATAATTTTAACGAGACAAAGGTTTTATTCAACATATATGTAATATATGACCTTATGGCATGTGATATACCTTACATATATGCTATTACTTTAAGAGATTATTTAAGCATATTTATTCTCAATGGATATGTTACTTTAAAATGTGTTTACTTACGCCTGTCGTAGGAAAAGCACAATCAAGCAGATATTGAAACAAACAGAAATTCCCAGGAAAGCTCCCAGAATAGCGAAACCTATATAAAATCCGGTGTACTAAAGAATAGAACAAAACCACATTTTTCAATATTCCGTTTTTCATCTATGGTATAAACGTATGATAACATCGTTTTGTAAAGACAATGGTTAACACCCTTGTCATTTATTTCATGGTTAAATTCTCTTCCATACATCTCTATATGTAAAAACAAAGTATACATTCCAAACTTACCGCACTTGTGTCGATTGCTTGCTTTTCTGGTAATGTAACTATTAAAACAAAAATGAAATATATACAGTGAAAACACTTTATCCAATCCTCAATTAGTAGGTCGGAATATGCCAATACACATGCACAGTTCTGGCTTCATTATGTTTAAGTTTTTAAACCTCTGATTATATATTTTTACATCTTCATAAGCTATTGTCTCAGTCGACTTTGACTTCTTCTTTCACAGTCCAGTTTTGGTTGCGTCAACAATGCTGTTTTTTACTATAACTAACCATTTGCCTCTCTGCTGACTCACTTTATTGAGTCATATTCACAGATTTTGTTGTCAGATGATATTGACGATAAATTCATGAAATAAGAAATATAATCAAAGAAATGTGTAAACACTATTCACTGGCAGAGCGAATATCTTTAAATGAATATATAAAAGTCTTACTCAGGCACTGGCCATTTTGTATGCTGCAAATGCTATTTCCACAATTATCTGGACAAGGCTGATCACAGATATTACCATGAAAGCCGGAAATACATTCTATGAAAGGAAAAAGTCACAGATAATATTTTAATCATTTAAAATAGCATCATAAATTCGCCAATAGTCCATTAGAGTTAAAGAGTCAAAATGAGGGTGGATTTAGAAATCTTAGAGAACTACATGATGGTTTAACCATTACGTGAAGTATCGATGGAATCTTCATAACAACGTTTGTTATAACAAATATAGAAACAAATGACATAATGATATATGATTGTGATCGAGTATATCTATGAAGGTTCTTGACCATGCGATTTCCTTTCCAATACACAGATCCCGAGCGGACAAACTTAGGTTTGAAGAATGACATTAAGTGGTATTTAAATAGCATCTTACTATGCGTATGGAGTATAACTTGTATATTGCAGAGCAATTCAATACTGAATTAAAACTTTTCTAATTCTCAACAAAGTGGTTTACAACGGAGATAATATACTGGCGACGACAACAAAAGAATCACAACCGAGTAATTCTAAGTTAAGAAGATTGTTCATTTAAGCTAATTTCATAATAAAATAAGTACCTATACATTGCCCGCTTTGCATGTTACATTTTCCAAAACGACAGTTATCTGGACACATCAGACTGCACATGTCACCGTAGAATCCAGGCTCACATTCTGTAAATTAAACGAGAGACGTGAGATTTGAAGCTGCTGGTTATTCGAGTTAAGTTGAGCTTCATTTATTTCAAAAACCGTTTGACACATTGGTTTGCCTAAAATACAAATAATTCTCTCATTTTTACTATACACAAGCCGCTGTACGTTGCACACTTTCTAGGAAACATGTGGCCACAATAGTTCTAAAAAAGTTCACATATCATTCGTGGGAAAAGTTAGTAGATGTATATTAATATCAACAGATTCATGCATTTACCCGAAAACAGGATTTCTATGACATGAGTATCTTAGATTGGTACATGTTAATTGTTTAATCTATATTTTGTGTAAGTTTAAGTGCATTACTTTTAACATGCACATGTATATATTTGTAGCTCACGGCTAAATGCTCTTACGTAGACAGTTTCCCGTTGTTTTATCACATGTGTTAGTACTACAAGTTGTGGCGCATGGTGTACAGGTAGGCCCGTAGTATCCATCGTTACAGTCTGAAAAACAATGATTTGATATTTTGTATCATAAGTTTTAATGACGAATTGTGGCTACATATTTGCTGTTTAAAATGCCCACCATACACGATGAAAGTAATTAATCAGTTATCATTAGAGTAAATCATTAACAAACCTTATAAATCTAGGAATAATTATAATATTTTTAGTATCAGAGTTATTTTGATGTGTTTCATGTTTATGAGACGAGTCTTTTTTCCGTATAAACCACAAGCCCTAACAAGCGAAGAAAAATTTTTTTAAAACAATTCATAGATAATCATTATCGCATGACTACAATAACCTATATTTCGAAAATCCTTATCACGTCGTCCTCTTATTCCTATGATATTATTATCTTTAGTGACGCGACGTCAATACGGATTTCCTGCGCTCCAGGTTGTATTAAAGTAGTGGATTATCGTAAATGATTTTACTTACCTGTACACAGGCCGCTGTCCTTGTTACACGTGCGGTTCTCACAGTTTCCGGGACATGGCTGGTCACAGTGGTTCCCAAAGAAGCCGACATTACATTCTAGGAGACAAAGTCAACGAAGCATCATCGTGTAGGAAAATTAAGGAAAAAGGAATGATGGAAAAAGAAAGAAAGATTGGATAAACACAATTGGATTTTTGTATTTGTTTTCATATTCATACTAAATCCGACTTTTCTTATTGGCATATTCCTTTTCTTCATATACTATGAAGATAAAATAAAAAACCCTACGTTATCATGACGTCAAAATAGAGACGTCGACGTTGCGTTTTGATTTAAAAAGAAAATCCTTTGGAAAATCAAAGGAATCGTACGTTTAACTGTATTTTGTGTTTCTGATGGTCAGAAAAAATAATTAGAAGCATTAATGTCACTAATCATTAACTTCATCGGGTTATGAAATAAGTTTTGCAAACAAGATTTCTTTTATTTCCGATCGAGTTCAAAACGTGACATCAATGCTTAGATAAATAAAAATCTTTTTTGGGAGATAAAGTTGAATTTGTAATATGTACCACGCACGCGCTAAGGGGACCAATTACTGTAAAGATAAACAGAGAAATGGTCATTTTATAAAGCCGAAATTATACCATGAATGGTGTGCTTAACAGCTGTACTACCGTTATTTGCTTTTCCAAAAAATACATAATTTATAAATATATCCATGTTTGAACACATCTGATGATTTCTGAATATGCAACCATAAAATAAAATCACATGTTTAATTATACAACCCTTACCGTCGCATTGACCACTGTTCATGCTACACATATTATTTTTGCAATTAGTTGGGCAGGGAAAGTTACAATGGACACCATGGTAACCAGCATCACATTCTGAAAAAAAAATCAAACATTGAAATAGATTTAGATTTTGGTTTTACTTGTTATGTTTTCCTTTTTCTATTTGATTATTATGCTTATTATTGATTCCATAAATATTGTAAATATCTTAGTACTTATTGACTTAATTCAACTTTGAAAATGCTTATTTTCCCCGCCAAAATTCATAAGAAAAATCCAATTACTATTCAACTATTTTACTGAACAAAAAAATCATGAACAACTTTATGACTAATAGCATTTGATATAAATGTACATTAAAAGTCTACTATTATGCCCCGCTTTTTATGTCTTTCTACATGAAACCATTTATTCAAATTGTATTACCCTCCGGAGACACCCCACGCCCCCTGGCTGTTAATAGGACGTAAATACAATAGAGCAAACGGCCACTCAGTGATACAGCAAAATATTTTGTATGATGATACCTTAGGGTCAACTGCTTATTATATGCTAATCAGAATATCCGATTTTTTTCTGGGCTCATGGTGATATTAGAGGTCAAAGATCAAAAGATGAAAATCACATTTTCATTGTTTATCTCCTAATTAATTAATATTAGAATAGAGATAATATTTTTTGCAGTTTTTGCTTTTTAATATTGGGTTTTTGAAGTTCATTTCAGAAAAAAAAAAAAAAATAGATCACAGTGATTTTAGCATTATAAACTTTGATATTTGTATTGCAAACTAGGATTTTTCAACGATTTAATATCTAGAAATTTATGTTTAATATGCATGTGGATCTTGACATAATCTGCTTCAGATGATTACATCCAAGGTCACATTGGCTAGGCCACGTGCATACATTAGGTCATATTCATGTTATGGTATCATCTGTCCACTAAGGATCCGCGGTTTTACGATGTATAAAGCATTTTGTTTTTAATTATTTAGGCTTGTTTTATTAACTTATTTCACTGAAGGTAGGATGTTCTCATTGTACCTGCTGCCCCAATGCATGATTGTAATAGGCGACTAAATTTTGAATATTGTTTTAGTGTTTACTGAGATGAAAATACTTTATTTTCTTACTGGGCCATTTCATAGCTTTAAAGTTTTATTACGTCATAACATGTACGTTTAAAGTGCATGTCATACCTGCGCACTGACCATTGCCAATGTTACAATCATTGTTTTTACGGTTAGACGGACAGTTCTAGTCACAGTTGTCACTGTAGAAACCAACGTCACATTCTGGAAAAGAGGGGGATATGTAGGAAAGTAGTGCAAGTATTATTATTATTAATAATCGATGAGATAGAAAAAAAAAAGAAATAAAAACTTAAGATCACAATTATTCATATTCGTATGTTAAATGTCTGATTATCATAATATTTTGTTTGGGGGTACAAAGTCTACGAAGCATCCTAATTTAGGATATCATTTGTCAATTCGAGAAAGTTTCTCAGTTAATGAAAAATGCAAGAAAAGATTGGATAAACACAATTGAATTTAGAGTTTCAGAAAGAAATATTTTGAAAGACTCTGCATATTGAAAAATCTGTTTATCTAAAACATGAAATGACAGTGTGGAAATGCAAAATGATAAAAGAATAATTAATTTTTATGCTTTCAAACTAAACCCTATTTTCTGATTGGCAAATTCTTTTTCATCATATACGATGAAGAAAAAAATCCAATATCAGAAAATGGCGCGAAACCCGAGGTAAATTACATAACCCTTACCGTTGCATTGACCACTGTTAATGTTACACACATTATCTTTACAGTTAACTGAACAGGACAAATTACAATCGACACCATGGTAACCAGCATCACATTCTGAAATTGTTTTAAACTATTAAAACCTTCAAATACGGTATAATAATCTATTGCTATCTATTGAATTTATTCATTGGTAAGATAGTTGAATTTATTTCGTTATCGTTTGTCATCATATGATTATTTTAATGTTATTGCTTACGGTAACAGTTCCCAGAGGTTTGATCACACGTGTTAGCACTACAGCTAGTCGGACAGGGCGTACAGGTAGGTCCGTAGTATCCGTCTTTACAGTCTAAACAAGAAAAGTATATCATATCAGACGTCACGTAGATTTTATGTACAATAATTATTTCAACGGTAGTTTACCTGTATTCGTATTATTGTTCGTCTGAATAGGTGTTTGATTTGTCAGGCTACAAAGGGATTTTATATATTAACATACAATGTATTCGTTTGATAACTTACCATGAATGCATACAACTGAGGCAGAAATTATTAAATTCATCCCTCGGTATAAAAATAATGTAATGAAATAACTCTCGTGAACCCACTGAATTTCCAGAGCAAAACATTAAGCTTTCTAAAAAAACTTTTAAAATATATGAAAATATATTTAATCAAAATGTTGAGAAGGTGATGAATCATGTATTCTCGCACCTCGGACAGGGAAATATCACATGATACCCAGTGCTAGATTTTTCTATCTCGTCCGATCTGTCTGGTACCTTTACGCGATTATTGGCGGAATTTTACACCATTCATGTAACAATCCGCGCATGTGACGCCATGCTCTCGAATCGATGACGTCACATGCTTTAGACAATCAATATTATTAGAAATATGTACATTCAGCATTTACCATGCATTGTTTGGTTGTTGTTTTTAATGATTAAAATAGTATGTACCGATTGATCAGCTTTTTTCTTTGATATAACCGAACTATAGTTTTACGCGGAATGACTAAATTCGAAGATGAAATGGTCAATCGGCTTTGAACCAGGAGGCCCAAGACGGGATAATATTACTCTGAACGCGTTTATAGGTGGTTTTATTATATCTTAGAGGCGCGAGAGAACGCCAACGCCTCGGTTGGGATTATGTTACAAAATCTTAGCCCTCGACTGAGATAACCCGATCTCGATCACTTACAGGTAACAGATTTTATCAGTATCAACGGCAAGTTAAGAACTTTTGCGACTTTACTAAGTAATCGATCTCGTTTTTTATTCCCATTTGAAAAAAAAATAAAAGTCGTTTTGGAAAGTTAGTGGGCCTTTAAGGAACATCCCTTAACTAGTGTATTGAAATTATATGGATAATTTGAAAAAAAAGAATGAGATTCCTTGAAATGTCGATGAAGCTGGGACACTTGTTTAAAGGCATGAACAATTTTAAACTATAAGGTACCTTCATTATGCAGAGGTTGCTTTTAATTTAACTGTTATTGTTCATTCTTCCATATCAAAGCAATATTTACATTTATTTTGTGGTAACATAGTATGAAATGTTTAAATAGAAATCACATATTATATAGGGATCTTTAATGGGTGGCTATGTGATATGGAAATTATCTTTATATTGTATTCATATTTACTCGAACATTGTGATGTAAACGGACAGCTCTGGTCAGCACAATTCAGTGGACATCTACAATATGTACCGGAAAATCCTGCTTTACAACCTGTTGACACAAATAAGTATGATAATAGGAAATAAGAAATAATAATAAGAAAATGATATTGATTTAAAGTATCATTGGTAAAATATTTGAAGTATTACATGCAAATTATTAAATTAAGATTTTTGATGCAGTATTATAATAGTGAGTAAGTAACACGAGTTATGGGCAGAAATACTGTATTTAAAAACCTGTGTGCATTTTAAATCTTACTGGTCATACTTAATTCGATTCGGTGCTATTTAGATTTTTGTTTTCAATTGTTATTCATCTCATCAAGTAAAAATCTCTTTTGAAAAAAAGAAGAAAATTTTTATCAGGTCATACCAAGAGCATCAAAAAGCTTTAGGATGTGGAAAAGTATTCATTGGGAAAGTATTACCTGTACAAGTCCCTGATGAACCATCACAGATATTTCCCGCACAGTTTGGAGGGCACGGAACGCATGTAAAGCTCGATCCGTAATATCCAGCAGCGCAATTATCTATGTTGAAAAAGATTATACACGTAAACGAAACGTATACCAATAAATTCAAAGTTCAATTCATAATTCAAAATTAAATGTAGTTAGATTTATGATATAAAACACCTTTTTTCAACGTACAATATACAGTGCATGGTCGTTATGGCGAAACGGTAGCAAGCAAAGTGTAGTTATTTAGTAAGATGAAATTCACTTGGCAATCCCTTAACGGCAGTTCTTTTATCGCTAGATCTGAAGTATTGAAATACATATCCATACAACTGTAATGCAGGTGCGTTTACCAACATGGAGAATTTGTCCGTGCAAGATATTCGTACCGTAACTATAGGATTTAGACTAACATAATGCATTTCAAAAGTAACTTGCTTTTTTATTTGATTACATTCCTTGATGAGAGAACTAAGCTTTAATATATTTTAGATAAAATATCTTACCACATACCCCGGATGTTGGGTGACATATGTTACTTAAACAGTTGACGCAGTCATCATTACAATGTCCATTTCCAAACTTCCCCAGTATACAGCCTTCAATAGATAGTATGGCAATCATTAGGACAATAGATAATCATAAGGTGTAACTAGTGTAAACTAAATAAACTTTATTTTATCATTACTTGGTATTTTCATTTTATTTATCCATAATGTATATATTTATTAATTGGACCATTGCAGTCATTGAGTAACAATTGTCGTTTACAATCAGCGTATGGATGTCTGACATGGTTGACTAGTGCTAACTGACAAGAATTTGATTATTAACAATCGACTGGTTTCGTTTACATCTATGCATTATCAACCACATTCATCCTGTTTGATTGGAAATTTTATTTTAATAGTCATTCAAATGCAGAAGTACACTTATATATAACATTCAGTCTGTGTTTGGATTTTCTCAGTTTTTATCTGCAACAAAGAGCACTTCCATCATTTTGCAGGGACTAATGTCTGGAATAATGGACAAACGAATTCGTTTTAGCCATAACAGACTTCTATATGTTAACAAAATGATTACTGTGATACAGTTTATCCAAAAACGTTCTGGGCTGATTTATTAAGATAATAAATAAATTTATCTAAAATCTAACTACTCATACAACCTAGAGCTCTAACAAACCTTACATATGTTTTCATGTGTCCAGATATTATCTCTGTAGGTAGTTATTTTAACACATATATTTTTTCTACGTCTATTATTGGTATTCTTTAAAAAGTTATCACTGCATCTTAACATTTTCCTTACCGTAAACAAACACCTCACACAGTTCCAACATAGCATCATCCGAGTACCAGGATTTGGCCTTTACCCGTCGGTCATTGTAGATTGAAACATACCGTCCGACACCTGTACACACTATGTTCTGTGTCGCGGTCATCAACCCTAGCAAAGCAGTTTTGTCCTGGTAACATCGCACTCCTGATCTCCAGTCGGATGTGTCAGACAGATAGATTTCAAAGCCAGCCAATCGAAAGAGTGTGTTGTCGTCTATATTTAACAAAGATAGATGCTTCATCAAAACATCGAGTATTTTAATGTATTGTTTTGCCTGTAATAGATTATGATTTTAGACACATTTACTAATGGACTTACATGGACAAAATCATTTGATTCTAATATTTCTTGAGCTGTTTACCTTTATGTAATTGTTTCTTATTAGGCGTTTGTTAAAATTATACAGTTTTTCTTTGAAAAAAAAATTAAAAGCGGAATATATTTACCCGTTCACAAAAAAGTTTAGATTCTGAAAGTCGAGAATTATCGTGACGAAATGAGTTATTTCACGGGGATTCAGCAGGCAGAAGGTATTAACTTTTCCCTTGTAGAAGAGCAATCGGGACGATATTTTGACATCTTTTAAATACGACACAATTTACAAGAGCAATGCATTCTAACCATACATATAATAATAAGTGAAAAGTCATCTTGTCGATGTGATTACGAAGAAATTCAACAAAGATTCAAAGCATATACTTACAACGAGTCCATTTCTGTAATGTAGGTAACATCAATGAATGGTGAATGTGAAGTGATAGTAATTGAATGCACTATTCAATTAACATCAATTAGCGGAGTTGATATGTAACGCGATTGGCCAATATGTGATAGAGGTACGAGCTTTATCAATTTTTTGCTCCGTTAGTCGTAATATTTGTATTAAATGTATACATCTTTTAATCTTTTAATTACAGCTGATCAAAATTGAAAATTTAATCTGTTATATTTTTTAAAGTACTAATTAAACTTTACATACACATACCATCACAATCCCGTATTCGATGGTAGTAAGCAGTTCATAAGAATAATATCAAATTAACAACCAGGTTTGAAGAAAAACAGTCATGAATAATTGTAATTATACATGTGTTAAAACTTCAGAAATACAAACATTTTGTTTCAGATTTTTTTTTGTGAAAGCAGACGATACAATGTATTCACCAATACTTTACAGGGTTATCCCGCGGCTGCTAGGGAAAAGACAACTCTTTTACTGGGGTAGGGAAAAGGCAGCCCACACGCGCTAGACAATGACGTGGCGTCATCATTACATGCGATGTCTATTGTCGCCGACGTCATTGCTTTTGACGCATTGCGACATTCCTATGACGGCGTCGCTTTGGAAATGTTTCTCTATAACTGTATTTTCATCATGTTTCGTTTAGGTATGGGAGAAAGATTGTGGCCGTTAACCCTCGGCAAGCCTCGGATTGACCAGCCAAAATCTTTCACTCGGGTTGATATATCCCTGTCCACCTGACAGACCCATGTAAGATTCTATTATCATCGGATAATACTGATATTTTGTCACATGTATAACACTTTTCCCCGAGGTATTTGCTTTCATTGAACAATAAAAGCATCGTAACATAGCTTTACCGGATCATTCATAGTGTGTAGCGACTGCTGTAGACCCTGTTGTCCAGGGCATGGATTGTTTATGTTACTTTACAGATGGTCACAGAACGAAGGTTAAATCCTCACGCCGACAGAACATTGTCGAAAAAACTATCTTTCTAGTTATAGTTTAAAACTTACCTCTGTATATAATTTCCATCGTTTGTATGACGGACTGTTGTTGTAGATCTACCTGCCACCAGACCTCAGTCTGTCTTTCCGCAGTGTGTGCACAGCAGTTCTGTGTCATGGTCTGTGTTGTACATCCGTCTACAGCCTTAGAGCTGACCCACATGTCGTTATAGTTAGAACTTTGGCTTGTTACAATGTTACCGGTGGCAAGGTTAACTGTAAACAGAACAAGTGATTTATAACTACATATGTATGGAATCCCATTAGAATTCTCATTTGATTAATTTAATTTTTGATCATTTTAATGGAAGTAACTATATCTATAATCACTTCTTTATATTCAAACAAGGTTGATATATCTAAAGTATTGGAAATTTACTGCCAAAATGAGTTTGATAGGGCAATACTTTGATAAACCGATGCGCATTAAGATGATTTATGATTTCATTAAAACACTTTTATAAGATGGCGTTGTGACCCAGATTCAAATGTAAAATTAGTGTTGTTATATATTTTGTTTCAAAAATATACATTTCTTAAGTAGCAAATTAACGTATAGTTTCTGGTTTAAATACGTTATTGATAATAAAAAGTTATAAAAATAATACAGTGTACTTCTTATGCGACCATTATTCAAATTATAGGACAGTATTTTTTATTGTAAAGTAATGGAAAGTATTTTGAACATACCTGCTGGAGCCATTCCAATACACGTATGTTGAAACAACCAAATGTTTAACCGCTATTAAAACATCAAGGTATTTACTACAATGTCAGGCAATTGTTTTTTTCAAGTAAATCTTACCATATAAGTGTTTTGTCCGGATATACATAGGTCTGATTACACAATGACCGGTTTACTGTAAAGTGTATCTACCCATATTGAAAAACAGGCACTACTCACACCAATAAATATGCATCACTAACCAAGCATAGGTTTTAAAACATGTCCATGTTGTATTAATAGTTCGGAACACAACCAGGAAGTAGACAACTTAAACAAAAGAACTTACAAAATCTAGAAGTATTTTTTCTCGTAAATATACATCGTAATTGAATTAACCAGTTAAAATAACAAGAAAAAGTAGTTAAAATCAATCAGATAATAGCATTAAAACATTATAAAATATAAAGCCAGCTCTGGTTTTATTTTAGGCGTACTACCGGGTCCACTAGACCATGACAACAAACTATACACATATGCTATACAAATATCTACTTGTACACATGTGCTTTAAATATCATGAATGATAAAAAACATACACATCCTTTTTTTGATACACAGAAATAACTACCCAGACAAACAACGTCTTATTTTAATTACTACGTTTTGCATTGATCCGGTGCCTTCTTCTCTCACTATAGATACTATACTTGTATTATAAGTTTATAACTTACCTGCTGCGTTGACCACTGCCGACATCGACACAACTGACCAGATGACAATAGTATACTTGTTAAAATCCATGTCTTATAGGCAGTAAGGAATCTTGATCATTTTTGTAGTTTTAGTTCTCCAACCAGGAAGTTCAAAAGGTACAGTACCCAGTTAACACAGGTATTCATGCGTGCAGACTTTTTATTGCCTAAGAAGATAACATGTGAACGACCATGCAATAAAGTATAAATATATGCTATAATATTTTTATTGACTATTATATATGTTTAAACAAACCAACATATAGCTAAAACAATTTTCGTAAAGCATGATTTCATTTTATATGAATGATGCATTATAATGTCTAATACGGACGCAATCATGAATATGTAATAATCAATATGACCTTATGGACATATGACCTTTTATTAAATATATATAGAGTGTCATGAAATCATACAATAGGTTGAGTACATTCATGTTGTTTTCGAAATCATTTTACTAAATAAACATTTTCATGAGATAGGCTCCCTGAATCCGGTACTGGGTCTGTGCGCTAGCTACATTGTGGTTCATGAGACAAAGATTTATTTGATGATTTATTTTGCACCGGGGAATCGATGCACTTTCTGAATAATCTTATTTTCTTTTGCTGTGACAGTACTTAGATGTGATAATGTATTTTCATTTATTTTATATCACTTAGACAACGTATTTGACACGTTGCTATTCTTGTATTTATTATTCCATTTTTCTTAATATATTAATATCACGACAATCTAATGAATAAATGGTCAAATTGTTGGAATTCCATTCACATATTCGCGGTCAAGGCTACCCCGAGTCGTTCTCGATTACCATGATCAGAGGATGTTTTCGTTCTGGAGTGTTGTTTTGTTATATGAGCATTTATTTCATAGTTGTTCATATGGGACCCAGTGAACAATATTTCGATGCTTGTGGACAGTTGGTATGATGCAGGACTGCATGTACTAAAACGTGATATAAAATGATATATATAGATAAGAATGCCCTTTAAAGCCCTACTACCTCTCAGAAACAGCTTTTAGTTTTTTGAAATAGGAATGTAAAAACATATTCTTAATAGTTTAGAGTCGCAAAAGTTACAACCTGTAGCTTACCGTTAATACAATTCACTTATCATCACCTTCTGCATAATTTATAATATTGATCTAAGTCAGCATATTGAAGCATTTGATGTATCTAAATATAGCCAAACATTATGTTACAACAGCTGAACAAGTTTAAACAAAGTTGATGAAAACGCTGTTAATGGCTATTTTACAAAACATGTGTGTAGTGACCATGGCATCTACAGCTACAATTTTGGCAATAAAACCTTCATGCATATCTAAACATGGTCTTCAACATTGCCGCCAAGTTTCATAACCAATTGATTCAGTAATTTAGAGGAGTTATCTGTTAAAAACTGACTATACTGTATAACCTATCGGAATCCCCAATACTTGCCATCATTTGTATCTGACTATACTGTATAACCTATCGGGATTCCCATTACTCTATATCATTTGTATCTGTATATAATGTATAATTTATCGGGATTCCCAATACTCTATATCATTTGTATCTGTCTATACTGTATAACCTATCGGGATTCCCAATAATCTCCTTCATTTGTATCTGTCTATTTTGTATAACCTATCGGAATTCCCAATACTCTCCATCATTTGTATCTGACTATACTGTATCATTTATCGGGATTCCCAATACTCTCCTTCATTTGTATCTGTCTATAGGTATAACCTATCGGGATTCCCAATACTCTATATCATTTGTATCTGACTATACTGTATAACCTATCGGGATTCCCAATACTCTCCACCATTTGTATCTGACTATACTGTATAACCTATCGGGATTCCCAATACTTGCCATCATTTGTATCTGACTATACTGTATAACCTATCGGGATTCCCAATACTTGCCATAATTTGTATTTGTCAATACTGTATAACCTATCGGGATTCCCAATATTCTCCTTCATTTGTATCTGTCTATACTGTATAACCTATCGGGATTCCCAATATTCTCCATCATTTGTATCTGTCTATACTGTATAACCTATCGGAATTCCCAAAACTCTCCTTCATTTGTATCTGACTATACTGTATAACCTATCGGAATTCCCAATACTTGCCATCATTTGTATCTGTCTATTCTGTATAATTTATCGGGGTTCCCAATACTCTCCTTGATTTGTATCTGACTATACTGTATAACCTATCGGGATTCCCAATACTCTCCATCATTTGTATCTGACTATACTGTATAACCTATCGGAATTCCCAATACTTGCCATCATTTGTATCTGACTATACTGTATAACCTATCGGGATTCCCAATATTCTCCTTCATGTGTATCTGACTATACTGTGTAACCTATCGGAATTCCCAATACTCTCCATCATTTGTATCTGTCTGTTGGTATAACCTATCGGAATTCCCAATACTCTCCTTCATTTGTATCTGTTTATACTGTATAACCTATCGGGATTCTCAATACTCTCCATCATTTGTATGTATCTATCCTGTATAACCTATCGGGATTCCCAATAATCTTCATCATTTGTATCTGTCTGTTGGTATAACCTATCGGGATTCCCAATACTCTCCATCATTTGTATCTGTCTATACTGTATAACCTATCGGAATTCCCAATACTCTTCATCATTTGTATCTGTCTGTTGGTATAACCTATCGGAATTCCCAATACTCTCCTTCATTTGTATCTGTCTATAGGTATAACCTATTGGGATTCCCAATACTCTCCATCATTTGTATCTGTCTATACTGTATACCCTATTGGGATTCCCAATACTCTCCTTCATTTGTATCTGTCTTTATGTATAACCTATCGGGGTTCCCATTACTCTCCACCATTTGTATCTGACTATACTGTATAACCTATTGGGATTCCCAATACTCTCCATCATTTGTATCTGTCTGTTGGTATAACCTATCGGAATTCCCAATACTCTCCATCATTTGTATCTGTCTATAGGTATAACCTATTGGGATTCCCAATACTCTCCATCATTTGTATCTGTCTATACTGTATACCCTATTGGGATTCCCAATACTCTCCTTCATTTGTATCTGTCTTTATGTATAACCTATCGGGGTTCCCATTACTCTCCACCATTTGTATCTGACTATACTGTATAACCTATTGGGATTCCCAATACTCTCCATCATTTGTATCTGTCTGTTGGTATAACCTATCGGAATTCCCAATACTCTCCATCATTTGTATCTGTCTATAGGTATAACCTATCGGGATTCCCATTACTCTCCATCATTTGTATCTGACTATACTGTATCATTTATCGGGATTCCCAATACTCTCCTTCATTTGTATCTGTCTATATTGTATAACCTATCGGGATTCCCAATACTCTCCTTC
>SAYR01018917.1:608424-691553 GCA_004382745.1 Argopecten irradians irradians | reverse complement strand
GGATAAATGAACATCAACTGCAGTATATTTTTTTATTAACCATATCCACGTAATTAGGGCGCCCATTTTACTCTTTCACACTCATGCCACATTAATCTGTCACAGTAACATACATACGCCTTCTTTCCTTTGATTACGCATTAGTACGTAATGATTCACATGGGAAGATCACAAGTTCATGGAATACGATGCCTGTAAGCATCACACAGTTGTACAGTGAACTGCGTTCAAGCTTTCCGGAACTGCTTTTCGGATCGTTCAAAACCACAAATCACATCGTTAAATTCATCGGATGATGAGGGCATTTAATATTAACTTAAAAGCATGAAGAGTGGAACGCTGGTTCACCGTCAGTATAATGTCTTCGCGGAATGCTTCAGTGATATAGCACTATAAAAAGCCAAGACTTCCACATACAACACGAATATACAACAGTCTCCCCAAAGCTGCCAACCCACTCTTCAATACACAACAACACACAAGCATACATGGATGTCATCCCTACATATCTTAGCTGTTAATAGGACGTTAATTTAATCAAACAAACAAGCAAGTAAACAAAACAAACAGACAAACAAATCAATTCCTCCAGAAGAGGAAGAAGGCGCCAATTACGGCGAATAACAGCATGTATATAAAGAACTAAAATGATTATGAAGCGGGAACCTATATATGATGTCAAATTGTTTAAAATATAATTAGCGGATGATTTGCAGTATTGTCCTTGTACCAATAGCTTACCTTCAAATAATACAGCCTCAATATATGCATGTATATTATGGTTTGGGATTGGTTGTGATCTACAACATTACGTTGACGTTGTATAAAAGTGATATTCTAAAAAAAATAAGAAACAGTTTATATTTTGGCGGGAACCCACTGGTTACATTAGATGTTAACTTCCATATGTACATGTGTGTAGAAATCGAAGTTCAATTTCATCTATACTTTAAAAATAAACTTTAATCAAATCTAATTACAATCAGACTTGGGACCAGAGAAAAAAATTTGTTATGACAGAAATTTGATATAGATTTCTGAAACTATAAGTTAATTAAGTTATAGGCCGGATTGCAACCCCCGATTTCAACATAGTTATCAAGCTAAACTCACAAATTCTGAATCAGCAACCAATGTCTTCTTGACAGATTTTTCCATTATCGACAAATAATTGTACACTTGTTTGATCGCATTGATTTCTAATAAATTAATCCCCTTTTTAAACCCCAAGTTTCAATTTAAAAAACAAGGCCTACACCAACACTTTCTGGGAAAAAAATTGTTATAAAGAGCAAACATTTTCTTGAACGGACCACGAAATCACTCCTATCAAAAGATAATTCGTTATAAGAAATCCGCTATAACGTTTCTCAAAGAAGTATAAAATAAAGAGGAGACTATAAACCCAAGATTTATTTACTTCGTAATAAATAAAAAATGCGTATAAAGCAAATTCGTCTTTAAGGAAGTTTTACTGTATATTGACTTTATTCATCACGTGTGTATTTACTACTTTCAAAGCGCATCTATATGCCCCTTGACATTTGTTGTTAAAATACTTATTTCATTTGGACTTTGATATTGTTGTTTCTTGTTATTAATGATAAGTTGTAAAAAGTCTTTAACATGATGACTAGTTTTCACTGTAAATCATTTTTCAATATGTATCCATAAAGACATGAAGTTGATTATCATAAGCTGTATGTACATGTAGTTATAGATTAATTGGAAACATACAATGTACATCCCCAACCCGGCGTTCACTTTTTAATTCTGCTTCTTCAGTTTCATTTCTAAATATTTCCGTCAAATATATAATTGTTTACCGTCTTTGAGAATTTGGTAACGCGAACTCCGCTAAAAAGAGTTTATACAAAAGTTTTACCATACAAAATTAACATTTAATTGTGGTTTAAAGGAGCCCCATAGGTCCATTAAATTATCGCAGATTTTAATAACGCTTTATTAGAGCTTTATGCGTCCGTTAACTTTTTATGGACATTTGTGCAAACATCATGTTTTCTGGAATGACGTCATCAAGTTAATTTACGGTTAATCCTCGATAACTTTTAATAAACTTTGAACAACTGGCCCCAGATAAATAATACATGGAAACTAACTGACCATAGTATAAGTATCAGTATCTGTTATTAGAGCTATGACAATCGTATTAGAAATAAAATGGCAATAAAGTAAAATAATTACAAAAATTAAAGAAAATAGTACATATTAAATACACAGTTAAAAACAAAAACAATAATGAGTCACAAAAATCCAAACCACTCTTCGGTAATAAGTATTAAATATTGAATTTTATCGGAAATACAAAATGTATGTGTAAAATGGAAATTTTGATCAAATATCCGCGCTAGGTACAAAACAGGTTCATACTTTTTTCGTCAATGAAAACAGGGTTATCAAAACTGGCAAACTTTTAAAAACTTAAATACATCGTATGGATACAGAACCAATTACTCATTAAAGATAAATTAAAGCATACACTGACAAAATATCGAAATTCAGATATGTTTTTATTTAACATAAATAGCAATATTATGTCGTCGTCAAATTGTTACTTCCATCGGGTAAGTTCCGTCACCGATCGGCTAACCCATTTCACACTTATAGACATCCTGTGAGTACATGGTACTATGTATAATATAAGTTAACGTAAAATAATCATGAACTTAGCTCACACTATCATAAAACCTGCCAATGATGCACGATTGTCAATAATCAGCGCTTTTATTTATGTGAATTTTCCACTCATGCCAACATTGTAGCTCTTTCCCGCCTCCTTTGTGGAACTCTTCCGATCTACGGCGTCCCATACGGGACACACTTACCGGCGGTGTGGATGGCTTTATAAATAGGTAAAATTAACCACTTTCCCCTTGTGGGATTTTTTGGGAATTTTTACCAGTTACTTATAGTCGAAATCTAAAAACATTCCAACACAAATAATTTCTGTTGCAATTAGTTTGACGTTGAAACCTAGTTTGACTGGACTAATAATGTATAATTTATCGGGATTCCCAATACTCTCCTTCATTTGTATCTGTCTATAGGTATAACCTATCGGGATTCCCAATACTCTATATCATTTGTATCTGACTATACTGTATAACCTATCGGGATTCCCAATACTCTCCTTCATTTGTTTCTATCTATCCTGTATAACCTATCGGAATTCCCAATACTCTCCATCATTTGCATCTGTCTATACTATATAACCTATCGGGATTCCCAATACTCTATACCATTTATATCTGACTATACTGTATAACCTATCGGGATTCCCAATATTCTCCTTCATTTGTATCTGACTATACTGTATAACCTATCGGAATTCCCAATACTTGCAATCATTTGTATCTAACTATACTGTATAACCTATCGGAATTCCCAATACTTGCCATCATTTGTATCTGACTATACTGTATAACCTATCGGGATTCCCAATACTCTCCATCATTTGTATCTGTCTGTTGGTATAACCTATCGGAATTCCCAATACTCTCCTTCATTTGTATCTGTCTATAGGTATAACCTATCGAAATTCCCAATACTCTCCTTCATTTGTATCTGTCTATAGGTATAACCTATCGGAATTCCCAATACTCTCCATCATTTGTATCTGTCTATACTGTATAACCTATTGGGATTCCCAATACTCTCCTTCATTTGTATCTGTCTATAGGTATAACCTATCGGGATTCCCATTACTCTCCATCATTTGTATCTGTCTATACTGTATAACCTATCGTGATTCCCAATACTCTCCTTCATTTGTATCTGTCTGTTGGAATAACCTATCGGAATTCCCAATACTCTCCTTCATTTGTATCTGTCTATATTGTATAACCTATCGGAATTCCCAATACTCTCCTTCATTTGTATCTGTCTATACTGTACAACCTATCGCGATTCCCAATACTCTCCATCATTTGTATCGGTCTATATTGTATAACCTATCGGGATTCCCAATACTCTCCATCATTTGTATCTGACTATACTGTATAACCTATCGAGATTCCCAATACTCTCCATCATTTGTATCTGTCTATACTGTATAACCTATCGGGATTCCCAATACTCTCCTTCATTTGTTTCTATCTATCCTGTATAATCTATCGGGATTCCCAATACTCTCCATCATTTGTATCTGACTATACTGTATAACCTATCGGGATTCCCAATACTCTCCATTATTTGTATCTGACTATACTGTATCATTTATCGGAATTCCCAATACTCTCCTTCATTTGTATCTGTCTATACTGTATAACATATCGGGATTCCCAATACTCTCCTTCATTTGTATCTATCTATCCTGAATAACCTATCGGGATTCCCAATACTCTCCTTCATTTGTATCTATCTATCATGTATAACCTATCGGGATTCCCAATACTCTCCATCATTTGTATCTGTCTATACGGTATAACCTATCGGGATTCCCAATACTCTATATCATTTGTATCTGTCTATACTGTATAACTTATCGGGATTCCCTATACTATATATCATTTGTATCTGTCTATACTGTATAACATATCGGGATTCCCAATATTCTCCTTCATTTGTATCTGTCTATACTGTATAACTTATCGGGATTCCCTATACTATATATCATTTGTATCTGTCTATTCTGTATAACTTATCGGGATTCCCAATATTCTCCTTCATTTGTATCTGTCTATACTGTATAACCTATCGGAATTCCCAATACTTGCAATCATTTGTATCTGTCTATACTGTATAATTTATCGGGATTCCCAATACTCTATATCATTTGTATCTGTCTATACTGTATAACCTATCGGGATTCCCAATACTCTCCATCATTTGTATCTGTCTATACTGTATAACCTATCGGGATTCCCAATACTCTCCGGCATTTACATCTGTCTATACTGTATAACCTATCGGGAAATCCCGATAACTGAAATATAGACTACATCGTTTTATAGATCATCTTACCTTGAATTGGTAATTATGTTCATGCGTGATTGACACGTGTTGACTTCATATTCGTTTGTTCTTTTCTAACAAGAATACTTACATAATGTGTACTTATATCTAATTTATATGTCCAATTACAGATTCATCGAACAACGTTGAACAAACATCGGGTAAGGATTTGTTGAAAACGTTTACCGGGCACTGTTGATTCGTATCCCCCTTCAGTTATATTGATATTTTATGTTTATAGTTTTCGACGTTGTTTATTTTACTTTTAATTTGGATCATTTTTTTTAGATATACCAACATTTTAAGATTACATAACTGTTTTCCAACATTCATCGACACGTTCGAATGTATTGTACCAATTGTTTTCTACATCTTTTTATTACAGTCGATTCTAAGGACATATTAATAGCTGTTTTAGCTTTTGTATGCGGACTGCTAGCTGCTACACCAATTACAACAATTTTATGTTTACGTCGGTAAGTTTATGTTTACTTGACAATGCTACTATTTTTCGTCCTTGTTCACATTTATGGGAAGTTCAATATCAAGGTGGCGGCAATAGATGAGATGAAATAAATTTAGGATACTATGTTCACTGACTGAATATGACTGAATGTGTATACATTTCTTATCTAATGTTATTAGCAGAATAATATATGCAGATGTATGTATTCCTCAAAAGCGCAAAATCTTTACTTTTGACAAATATGATACTAATCAAACTGTGGATCTATGATTCAATTCCGACTTTCATCCATAACCTCCCCCTCCACCCTGAAATCAAGTAGTAAACGAAGCTGGTAGTTACCAGGGTGAAATACGTAATTTGATAAGATTTTTGTTCAAATTTCCGGAGATCTCAATTGGTACATCACCGGTAATCATGTAAGCAATAGCTTAAGTGAAGATTGATACAGATAATGTAAATCAAATAATGTTGTATAACATTTAATTGCAGTGGACATTTGTTTATAAAGATATTGTAAATTTCATAATTCACGTATTCTTGTTCTGTGTTTTCAACCACTTGCAATAACGAAACGCATCCGAGTCTGCAAAATGACAATAGTCTCTGTAAACACAATGCCATTTACCAACACGAGGTTTTATGGTTAGCCCTAGAATTGCAATTATATTAATTCTTATAACGTCAGCTACATTAAAGTACTCATATATGCTATGCATCTATTTTCTCTTGTCTGAAACATGTTATCTACTTTAAATTTTAATAAGTTGTTTTGGCAAAATATAAAAGCAACACGTAATGTTATAATATTGACGATACCATAGCTTCAATTTGAGCATAATCAAAGTATCTTTTTGATATGAAATGTAATGTCTATAAAATTGCCAGAGCTCTGCAGACATTATTGGTGACGTCATAATGGCCATATATACCACCATAGACTCTACTTTGGCTTGGTTAGTTTAAATAGTAGAAGTGGCAAGTGAATGTAAATATATAAATATATATGCGCGTGCCTAACATTCTCATATGATAGATAGTACAATTAAAAACCTATGAAGGCAAGAGAATCATGAAAGTATTTATTAGAGATATGTATTTCTTCAGAAATACTCTCTATTTCTTTATAAGTATTGTTATTGATCAATTTATTTAAAATGTAGGTATACAGTATTCGTATATCTTTGTGTTTATTATGCTTTATATACTGGTACACTATCATTGTATGCTTAATTTGATGTAGGTTATTCTTCGATCATTTTTTTAAGATTTGCTTTAAATAATGCTAAAAAAGAAAATGAGCATTCAAATCGATAGCTTTCTTTAAACTCTACGTAATACCGAGTTTATGTTAAAACATACGAATTTGTTCCACATTAATTTTGTTGTGATTTGACGCGAGTTTGCGTGACATGAATAGTTCGTATTTTATTCCTTCTGAACGGAGTAAATTTGTCAAAGTCGGAGTAAAATGAAACTCTATTGAACGTTAAAAGCTGTGTCGGCTTCGAAATTTTAATCTAGACATTTCTCCTGGTTCTTTTCCTGTTTACCGAAATTACCTTTTGTTTATCTTAAAAGTCATTTAATGCCAATGTGTGTATTTTGTCATACGGCATCCGAGATTACAGGCTTACGGTTTTCTCAACGATATTTCGATATGTTGACATGATAACTTATCATATCACAGTGATGATTTCAGCATATCGAAACGACTTTATATTCGCCATTGAAACGTCCTTTTTGTGGACATGGATGTGACGCAGGAATGTTTGGTTAGGCGATTAGGCGTCGTAGATTGTGAGTAATAATCAATAAATTGTCATTATTCGTTAAATTGCGTTCCTTTGAAATGTCTTAATTACTTAAACACAATATGCACTATGTGTTGTTGATTCAAAGGTTTAATTTGAATTTCCTGTTGAAATTGTACTCTGTTGGTGATTATATATATATTGGTGAAGCATGTATATTACATTAGCATTGTTTTATTATGGAAAATTATATATGTTTTCGAATAAAAAACGGCTTATTTAAAAGCAAAATATACCCATGCCTGGATAACTACAAAAACAAACAATACACAATAAAAATAGGTTTTATTTACCAATTTGTTTGGCTTGATTTGTTTGATAAAGTAACAGCCAGGGTAGGTTTAAAGATAAAGGGAAGCCGGAGTAACCAGATTATTCTATTAAACTAAAAAGTTCAAATAAAAAGGACGCAGCTGAAACGAATTTTTTATTTCTAATAAAATAAAACATGTTTTTCCGACTGTAGCACGAAAAAATATTAGTATTATCAGCAATATACTACGAATTTATAAAACGATATTTTTATGTAGCGAGTTAATTAGCGTTCGTTCCCCTTGTCTGACAAATTTACACTCAAATAGTAAATTGCCAATCACTCATAACCTTTTATGAACACTTTCCGTAAAGATGCTGCTTCATAGTACATGTGATTTATGTTATCATATTTTAAGTAAGTGTGTTAATTTTTTGTATTGTACTTCTATCAAAACCGTTGTATGGAAATAAAAAAAATGTATTTTAATAAAATTAAGTCTATGTTTATTTCCAATGTTACCTCCATTCGCACTATCGATACAACAAACCCTACATGTATCATCCTCGATGCTCCTGTGGGTTTCTATCACTGACGCTATATCCAACCAGGTCTATGTTATAGTAAAACTGGAGGCAACGAAACAAAAGAGGTATTGTAATCCATTGATGAACATCAAATTAATCGTATACCTATGGTTGAATGTGTGGCTTTGAAGTTGGGCGTCGCTACTCTCTCTGTAGTTTTCAAAGGAAGTCTTTGCAGGTCTGTGATTGGTCAGAGAATTAGTCTTCCAAACTATCTTCAGTTTTACTATGAGATAGTTTAGGGGTGGATAAAACGACAATAATAGCAACCCCTGGGGTATCGAGAATGCACATGTATATTACTACCAGTGTGTCTTCTCTAGACGCTTAAGACTTACGATTTGTCTGCATTACAAACGTTTCTGGTGGCTCAAAAGGCGATTTGGGCTTCTTTCTAAATTATGATATTTAAACAAAACATAAATAAATATAAAAATTAGATTTTTAACGAGTAGATATTTCTTGATTTTTTTTTCGTAATGCGAACTACTTCAAACGGCACGACCTAGAGGACTAATACTGAAATAACTTCACGGGCTTTATGTTTTATTGATGATAATTTATCAATTATCAATTATAAGATAGTGTGTATAAAATTACACAGAAGAAATAATATTCTGTTCTGATTGGATAATGTCAAGACACAGGTTTTATTCAACACATATCTAAGACGTGGTCATATTTTAATTGATAAACCGTAGCATCACTTTTAAAAATCAATTAAGCATATTTATCACACTTTGATGTCATTGATAATGAAAGCTTTGCCCGTGTGATACTATATAGTGCTGTCTGTGCTGTCATATCAGTCATAATTTGATATCAACAAAAGAGCTCGTATAAACAAATTACTATTGCGAAAGATCATATTCAACAGATGTAGTATTGCCGAATACGAAGCATCTTCATTCATGATAATATTTAAACTACAAAAAGAAAACATTTGGATATAAATATAGTCAACGACACAGAAACAAATTGGACAGTTTAATAGTTTAATTTTCCCGGATATTTAATATCTGTCCGTTGTAAAATTGATTATTCTGAAATGAACCCGCTTTGACAGAATTTGTTGAACATTATCAATTTTGGTAAAGTGATAATTAGCCTTCACTAGGAGTTTGGTAATTTTGCTTAATATATGTATTTAAAATTTGTCATTTAACGGGGTATAATGTATTTGTAAAACATTTAATGAAACGCTTCCTACAATTTCAATATTAAATTGACCTATATTATAACCAGTGGAAAACCATTGTGAATTGTAAAGACAACTCTTTACGTTTTGATCAATGTTTTAAATTGTTAAAATGGCATATGGCATATTTCATATCGCATCCTTTATCAGCCTTTGATATGATTTTAGGCCTCAGGCCTACGGCCCTTGGTATGATATAGTGGTCTCGGGCTGGTAAATGATGCGATATCAAAATTGTTATATAATAGAAATAGCACAATTAAACAGATATTGAAACAAAAAGAAATTATTATTTTTTAAAGAAATCAAATGACATATTCTGCATAAAACTGATATAAATATCATTAATATATATAGAACCTTACATGAGTCTTTTCATAGGAGATTTTATGAATCGGGTCTAATAAGGTTTTATAAGGCTCGCAAAAATTAAAAATTCGAGACGAGTTTCATAAAATTTCATATGAAATTAACACAAATTAAAGACTCTTTTTTATCATTTAACTACAAATAACTACATAAAAAGAATGTCACTTCCAAATGTATTCCGAAAATCCAGCAGAGACCGCCAATTTGTCCCGCCGTCCTCGTAATCGTGACGTCACGTCATTTTTCCTGATGTCATTTTATTGTTTCCGTTTGACGTCACAATTAATTTCAAGCCAAAAACAAATCGCTCCAGGTCATGTGACATACCCAAAAATATTTAAGAGCGAAATCACTACATATCAGGCGGATTAAGTGATAAAATGAAATGTATACAAATGACCACAATCTAATATCTAGATTCTGAGAATGATTCATTGGTAGTCTTTTTTTCTGTTTTTGTTCATTTTCTGGCAAACGTATGCCTGATATGTAATCATATATATTTTTATGATATAATACTACCAGCACTGTAGATATTGCATTAATTAATATCAATATTTGTTCAGTTTCGATTGTCATATCACCTTCTTTAATCAACATTTGTGTACCACAATCAGACATTATAGTCGTGTGTTGGCAGCCGTCGACAGCGGCGTTCGCAATGTTTGTCAATGTCTTTACACACCTGTTTTATTGAAAGTCTAAACAAATTATAACATTAAGTATTGTTAAGGTTATCAACTCTTGACGAACTTGGAACAGTTGTGTTATTAAAATTAAAGAGAAATTAGAGAATCCTGTTTGCCTTTGTATAATATAATATCATACAGACACAACAACGATCTAAGGTGAATCTTCAAGGTCGAGAATAGGTAGAACGGTGTAAGCGTATATATATATGTGCATGCACGCTATTGTTTAGCCTTTCACAGTGGCCAGCAAGGAGCTACATGTAATATTAGTTACATGTACATAACTATTAATATAAACTTTCGATTATCCACCAGACACAAGTCTCCCCTATTCCGGTCTTTAACTTTAATTACGTGTCACCAATGAATCATCTCTTTGTCTCGTAGAAAGATAAAAAGCAAGAATCGTCTTACTTCCCTATATCGATAACCTTGATGTTTTAAAAGTTGGAATATGGCGGAGCAGAAACTGTCAATGCAGTCTGAATGCTTGTTAATACACAGTGGCAATCGCGATTTAGGAACACAAGCTGTTGCGCTCTAGTGAATCAGTGCAATGGAGAAAATATGATTTTATGTCATAATTAGTACAAATAATATACTTGTTTACAATCAAGTCAATACGGAAAATCAATAACGGAACACATGTTTTCAATATGATTTGCATTACGAATTGATTTACATTTAAGAATTGTTTTGGAGAAGAACAGGGTGAGTTTGGATGTCTGTCGGATTGTCGTCCGCCTAATGTAATGTATAAAGCACCCAAGAGGCTTGTGTTGAACATTTTACATATCACTAACCGTAGATTTGAATATAATTTGAATGTGATCACATATTACGCCGTTTTCGCTGGGAAAAAGACGCAACGCTCATAATTATAAGTCATAACCTTTGTTACCTACTCACAATAACTGCATAATATTCAAATGCACACTACACCTGAAAACCTTATGGCAAACTGTGTAGTAACTATGCATACCAAAATGATTTTCGTGCCAAGTAATGTGATTTATATTCATTCTGACTGTATTTGTTATGTGTCTGGGAGGTCGCACACACAGTCTATATTACACAGACGATTTCAGTGATTTTTTTAAGTAAAAGGTGAAATTTCACCTCTCTTCAAAGTGAAATGCATTTTTTTAAATGATCCCCAAAACTCATAAAGTTCAAGCATAAACAATCTACAAACAATAGATGCCTTTTTTGACATCCATGCATAAATGGCAACCATGACAACTACCTACAAATAAAAACAGTTATTTTTGAAAATCTCAAAACGAATTTAACGAGACTGAAACCTCACCATAGCAGATCCATAATAACAGAATAGAGTAAGTTTAACGAAAGAGTTACATACTAGGTGGTTTACGTGTATTGTTTCTATTGGCTTATTCTTTACTCGCATATTACAGAGTTATCTACCCTTGCGTCTAGGTATTGGTTGTGAAGTAATGTGTTTACGAGTGTAACATCATACGTTTTAGAGAAAACTACGTGAATTTCGCTCACAAAATAATTACGTCACAATCGATACCTACCCAAAAGGGAGGTAGCTCTGTAATATGCAAAGACGGAATAAAATTCCAATTCATTATAAATTTTCTCCAGTGTCATGCTATTCATTGTATATGAATGTCACAATAGAGATGTTAATTCCATTTACACCGTGTCATATTACATTTAAATGCATATTAATGTTTCAGCTAAACCAGTTTATTTGTTTCAAACCCAGCATACGAGACAATAATCCATGAATTACAAAATTGCTAAAAACACATAGTCATAATATGCAAGATTTAAAAGAAAACTCAATCTAAAAGCTTCGATTTGAAAGCAATTAAACACACCTCGATAAGAAATATGTGTCTGCACTCTATACCGCACAGACTGAGCTTGTTAATAGAATAAGGAAACATAACTATTCATAAATAACGTTACGCTTAAACGACTCGATTACAGACCAGACACATCAGAAGCAAAATATTAATCTTCAACGCGCTGCTAACGGACATTTAATCGAATACTTACACACCAAAAGAAAATGCTTCATCTCCAATCCGCTGCTGGTGGATATCCAATCAAAGCACTTTATTTTAATGGGTTTCAAATACTTACACATCAAAAGCAAATCCGGAATACATATCCAAAAAATGTCATTCGAATTTCCTATTCACAATAACGAAACCGCTTTCACTTTCAGTTCTCTAATTGTTCGAACATGTTAGCATTTTAAAGGTTTTCTCGCATCAATATATATTATTAATAGTGTAAGTAGTTAAAGTACTCTAAAACTTATAGTTAAAAACAACACAATGTGTGTTATGACACCCTTTAGCATGTTAACATGCTTTTTACTTACGTAGAAATATTATGTTTTAATTTATAGATAGATAGATATTTACTTATTTATACATATCATCAATGGAGTAAAAGTTAGTATTATTTTTTATAGGTTGTATATACTTGACATTTCGATTATTATTGGATGATTGAACGATTTCCTCTCTTATATATGTATTATACACTATAAGTAGCTCTAGGGTTTTCTTGTTTTGTTTTCTTTTTAATATTTTACTGTTGTCTTGCCGAGTGAATGATTTCCGCATTTTGTATGCTTTATACTGTATAAGTAGTGTAAGGATGTTTTGTAACAAATAAATAAATAAAAACAAACAAACATGCCGTATTATGTATAAATACTCTATATAACGTCTATGTCCATTCATCCCTACCTGTTCTGTAATAAACAAATTTCGTTTTTGTGCATGTATTACTTCTGTAAACAGATACATGTACTATTGTTGAAACTCGATCGTCAGTGAACTGTAATAGGGCCACGGGTCACTGCTTCAGAACATCACTTAGACTAGTCTTTGTAAGCTGATCAGGTACTGTAAGTGATAGCCGTATTAGCTCCATGTATCTACAACACTGGTGCAGGAATAAGAGAACAATCAACGTGCATGACACCAACCAGTCCAAAGTAGGCTGATAAGTATGTATCAATTTACATATTCAGAACGAACACAAAAGACAATGTGACATAACAATACATTGTACTAAAGCGGGTGGTGAAGGGAGTTTCAATACGTTACAAGGTTAAAAAAGATGTTCCATAACCAGCTGGAGGAAAGGGATGGGTAATTTGTTGGTTCATGTAACAACATTCTAATAGTGTTGGAATTTTGATGTTTCTAATCAAATGCCGCTGGCTGATGTAAGGAGTTCAGTAGACCACAAAATAATTGATCAATTGTCGGGCTATAAAGCGAAACCCAATATTAATGAAGAATAACTTGAACCAACATACAATGTGTTTATTGGATAAACAAGGGACAGTACTTTTAAAAGCCAATGTAGAACAAATAATCAAACTTTTAGAATATTTGCTATATGTTTAAGATGCATGAAGTAAACAACTGCCTTAGCTGCCTGTATGAAATCACTCTTACTGTACGTAACAAAACGTAATTTGTAAACATTTACTAGCTGTATTACTCGTACACGTTTTAAAAAATGGTGTACGTATACTGGTTGTCATTTATTTGATGAAGGTAATAGTGTATACGTCGTAATAGTCATGGAAAATTATAATATGAAATATTCACTGGTTATTTCTATTTGTGACATAATTGTTTTTGCACGGCAGACTATGCTTACCTGATCAGCTTATATCCCCGGCGTCAGTGAAATTTACACATCAATATTTACAACATGCATGTTACATAATTTTAAACCGGATAACTGCGAGGTGAATCTACAGTTTATTAGATTATATACAAACAAATTTTATACATTTATTGTAGAACATAAATAATGTCGCTAACAAATAAATATATACACATATGTATTTGCCATATCTTAATTACTTATCATGCTAATTGTTTGATTTAAATGATTTTTATATTTCATACAAACTTTGACACCATTATAGAATTAAAATGTTTGAAACTTTAAAAAATCGATATTATTCGGAGACCCATGTAGCATATTAACTTCCTGCTTTAAACAACCTACATAGTGCAATAAAATATCAACGAATTTGACGTGTGCTACTGGGGAGCGTCTAAAAAGAAAGTACACTTGTATCACATTTCACTGTGTAAGCCATATCAAAAGTATCTCCAGACTAAATTAAACATTTGCCATATGGCTTTGCGTTGAATTACTCTAGTCAACATAGATTATTTTACTCATGTGTATACGAACCTTATTAAACGAGTTTAATAAATATAATATCCCGGTTTACCACGAACAGCCTTAAGTCGGATAGCATATCAAATTATTAATTAAGGAGTTTGATAAATTTCATATGATGTAGTCACAAGTGTTAGATACTAACTGATATATTAATTAACTAGTATTTACAGAAATATAGACATACCTTCCAATGTTTCCCTTTACAACAAACACCAAATCAAATCTGGCTCTGAGATTACGTTTTCGTTTACTGCGACAATCGCGTGACGTCATACAAAAAAGGTAATTGTTACCTGTGACGTCACAATAGTGTTATTACACACGTGTCATGTGGCATGGCTGGACAGGCCAGTTATCGTTTTGCAATAAATGAAATATATGAATCGCATATGAATGTGTCATAATCACACATGATTTTAAGATAATTCAGTTTCAAATTCCATTAAGAAAACATATTATATTACTATTTATACAGATTCATTCAACAACAATCATATCTACACCCCATACTTTTAAATTGCTTTAACATTGTCTTTTTTAATATATAATGGCATTAATCTGTGTACGCATATATGTTTCTCACTACATGAGGATAGCATAATTGAGTTAGATATCACAGTCATAAATGACATTAATATTCAGATTCTATAACTAGTATATCGACAGAAATGCACTTTCTTAATATGCAGTACACTTTGCCTAAAGCCTACGTTAACATCGGCATTATTTGAATAAAGATAAAAACATATTTCTATATCCCATTCAGTTATCGATCTCATACGACACTTGTTATGTAACCTCGAGTTCTATGTTACAGTGTATATTTTCGTTAGGTTTATGTACATGTTAGAGTGATTGAGTTTATCAGTCGAGATAAGAGTGGCGTAAATCAGTATTAGACGTTTCTATCATTCTCTTACAGATAACGTTTGAAATAAGCACGACCAAAGCCGAAATGACAACACACATTTAAATATATATATCATTCTTACAGTGCCCTATTAAGTGGCATTTTAAAGCGATTTGAACAAGGCATTAATGATGCCTAATTATGAACCAGATCTACATTATCTTGAAAATACTTAATAACTAGTAATCAATTGATATAAAAAGTAAACTTTTTTTTTCAACTCATTAATTGCTGAATGCATTAAATTTTATACATAACACTTCCCTAAATAAATAAAACAGCATTAACAGGCATAGATGTATGGTTAATGATAACCGCAGAACTAAATAAAAAATCAATAACTGGAAATCCCTTTTGAGCAGAAGTATCCATATAGAGGTGAATGGTTCGGAGCCTGCTAGTTGGTTAGTCAGGTAGCATCAGTTTACATAAAACAGTGTGTTGGTTGGAACATGTAGGTGTCTGATGTATGAATAAATTTAGAGTACGTTCAAATCTGTTTTGTCAGGGAAGGTAATCAATTATACATGTATGAAAATCTTGGTCATTTTTTGGTGCGGAACTATAAGTAACAGCAGGAACAAATCTAACGCCTTACCTTTAGGAATACATGTAATAAACAATTATGCTTATCGTGATAATTTCAAACAAAAGCGTAAAGGTATCGTATAATATAACATACATGTATAAAATAATACCATTTAAATTTGTAATGGTCGATGATTACGGAACAACTATATGCGATCTAGAATTATATTTGTCAATGGCTATTCTAAAATTTGTTTTGATTCGCAATATCAAATTTCGACATGCACAAAACGACATAAATACTCTAATGTGTAATTAGTATTGGTTGAACAAACATTAACTACTGGCAGTTATTTTAAACACCACGCGTTGACTTAACCTTTATGTATTATACAAAGGTACAGTGTATGTCATTTGCATTGACACGCAATATGCAGTGAAAACAGGGTATGTAAGCAATGCTTCTCGGTCGGTTATGTAAGCACTCCAACAAAAGACTAAACAGGTAAACTCCAACCAGTATTAAATCAACTTCCTTGTTGGTATAGATCCGCCATTTTAAGAGATATGGCAGCAGGAGAGGTGTTTAGACGTTATTTTATCAGTCTGGTTATATTGTCTTTGTTCCCTGCCACTCGATCTGATAGTAAGTATAGTATTATTTTCCTATTTGTTTGCATATAATATAATTATATACGTGTGTACATAACAAGAAAACAATTTCATGGATTAAAAACACATATGTTACCCTTCAAACAGCATACAAATACACACCCGCACCAAATAAACACTATGTACACTGTATAGCTTTGTCTCAAAGTTTACAATGTTAGCAATACACATGTCGTTTGGAAATTTTGGTGACTTCTCTTTTGATTCTGGCGTTGGTTAATAACCCCCTTTTTCTTCAGATAGCCCCACAGAAACACGTCCGATGAGCTAAGAACTGACGAATGAAACTAGATCGTTAAAGAAAGAACCGATCCTAAAGTGTTGTTCTAGTCATTTAGCGACACAGTGTGCTGATATGTGATTTGGTACCATGATGTTGTAATGTGTGCATTTATTGCCCTGACGAGCGGAAGACATAACGATTGGTTTACCAAGACATGACAACCTTTTTTCCGAGCGCGTAGCCCGAGGATCATATGATCTGCCGCGGGAAAACAAATCGCCATGTCTCCCTACTGGCAGGGTATTGCATTGCGTATTATACCGAATAAGTTCGCGACATAACTCTAGCTAGAATTTAAGATGTTCGCCCAAAAACGTTACAGTTATTATCAAAACAGTATTTAGACCTACGTCCATATGTGTTAATAAAATTTGTATTCTGTCTTTGCATATTACAGAGTTAGCTCCCTTGCGGGTAAGTATCGATTGTTACGTCATTATTTTGTGAGCGCAATTCACGTCGTTTTCTCCAAAAAGTATGACGCTACGATTGCAAACACATGACGTCATAATTCCTACCCGCAAGGGCAGATAACTCTGTAATATGCAAGTACAGAATATGTTTTATCTGCGGCATTTATCATAGGATTATTACTAATTTCCTCGGTGAGAGGCAAACATTTGTCATCTTTTATCGGATTATCTTGGATAAGTCCGAACTCTTGCTGAATAATGAGGGTCGCCACATGGGTTACAGTAAAACCCCTCTAACTCGAACCCGAATTCCTCGAATACCCCTATTCGTCGAACTGGTCGTACGGTCCGACCGTCTCCCTATATAATCTATGTACCAAAACCCCGGATAGCTCGAACAGCTATTCGTCGAATACCCCTTATTCCTCGAACAGAAATATGTCCCCCGTTTCTTCAAATACATAGTATTTACCCATGTATTCGTCGAACAGGTGTTCAGCCCTTTATATTTTTTACCTGTGTCACACCTGACTGCACCGACTGACATGGATAATTGCTCACGATCTTGTGTTTATACAGTTGGCGTGTCAAGCCTTTAGGTAATTAAGAGATTAACGGTGTCGTTATTACCTACCTACACGATCGCAAGTCGTTGTTTTATGCTTACTTTATTTAAATATTTCAGAAAAGGCATTAAGTTATTGATGTTTCTCTCATAATAGTATTCGCTGTAAATACGAAAATAAGGAAGTTGTTGATCCGTGTTAATAGAAAGTACGCATTGTGAAATGACAAAAGAGGCGGGAGATATTGCTGACGTCCGCCTAATTATAAAAGTTTATTTTTTTTAATTCTTTGTTGGTTTCATTCGACAGGCTAACACAATGTTATTTATCGAAAGATGTAAACGATATCAAACGATATATGCAGTACATTTTATCAGTGCGTTCCGTATCTTGTAAATTGTATTTTGTAACTTTACTCGTAAACACATGTAACCCAACGTTACGCTTTTACTAAAAAGACATCTATAAATATCATTTCTTATGTCCGTAAATATGCTGGTTAATAACTTTATTGTGCGTATATATTTTGTAAATGTTTAAATGATTTATGATAATTAAATAATAGAAATGTACTCCTTGTTGACCAATATGGATTCTTCATTGACCTAGATGACGATCGCTTACTCTGTAGTGAATGATTTAGGGCTTTCTCGTTAGTTTTTTCAAACGCTAAATGTATGTTATAAATTTTTTGGAACTTGATATTGCTATCAATAAAACACTTAAATAAAGAAATCCAAAATGTTGAAAGATAGGGTAATTAAAATGTCATTGTCGTGCATTGTTTGTCTTAGTTTGAGACCGGACATTTTGACTAATGAACGTTACCAACCTCGGATGTGTCGAATATCCTGTATTCCTCGAACTATTGACCTGGTCCCCTGCTGTTCGAGTTATAGGGGTTTTAATGTATATATAATTTTTAAAATGACGTTCCGAGGAACACGCGATGTTTTGTCGCCCCCACAAATGACGTCTCGACAAATCAGCGACTGTGATTCAACTGTGAGGTATATAATACGTGTTATAGTGCTATCATGTTGTATTATACATTTATAATAACAACTAGCTCCGTACAATGTTTAAGTCGCCTGGCGTTCGAAAGACTTGCACACAACTAAGCAAAGTTTTTTGGGGAAAAAAGTAGTGAGTTACAGTGTAGATAATGTATAAGTTTATCAATGGAAATATAAAACTAGTGCTACATATGACTGGATTATACTCTTATAAAATGTGTCATATTGGACTGTTTTCTACATGTGCTACGTCCATTAAATTGGAGATGTGAAACTAGATAATCGCTTTAAGTTTAGCGTTTCAGTAAAAATATGACTGAATATACTGTATTGTAAATGAGACCGAACACATTTAGATGCTCCATCGCCAACAGAGCATAAACGATACTTATCTTTTGAACAATAACTGGTGTTTACTGATGTTAATACGTGTCTAATCAACACAAAAACAAATATAAAATAACCTGTTTTGCTTTTAGTGAATGCACAAAATCAATAACAACAAATTTTATTGACATACATGTATATTATTTACAATTAAAAGGATTAGACAGCAGGCAAGGCCTATCTAAGTCCTCTCTATAAGGTGACAACAAGTGGCAAGAAATACAAACAAATAGATAAGTATACATACAAGTACACATTAATACAAACGTTCAAACCAGAAAAAAGGGAAGTAACTCCTTAATGTCAAAATTTAATTAATGCATTTTTTCATATTGTAACCCATTACCGATATTTAATGTGGATTGTTATACAAAAAGTAATATTAAGATAATTTCTTGCTACCAATGTAAGTAAACTATTTATCATAAATATTTGTTGACATTGGATTATATTTCCCCAACCGAAGAAAGGCCACACAGTCCATAGATGCGCAATCCGAACTTCATTCCATATATGATATAGTGTAATGGAAAAAATGTAATTCGTTAGCGGTGGAGCATCTTTAAAAGGTATAATGCTTATCGCATTTGAACAAAATTCTCTAATAATAATGAAATTAATGAAACGAAAATGGATACACACTTCGGATAACATCATTAATATATCCATTTTCCCCTACAATGCACATTTACATATATTTACATACAAAGGATGTATTTGTTTTACAATAAATATGATAGACCGTAAAACCCAAATAATTACGTTACTTATCTATTAAACAATCGGGCCCAGGACAAGTAATTGAAGCAAGATTTTTTTTTTTAAATTGTAGTTTACCTCTTGAATGAATTAAATCATATCAACTTAGGTGAACAATCAAGATACAGTGTACGCAATTTTCTCAATATGGTTTCATTTCGATTTTAAAATGATATGTATTTGAACACTGTTTGGTCCAGTGTATATAGAAAATTACGTTGCAATGAAATATGTGTTTGAACGGATTCTACTAAGTTACTTTTAAGGAAAACCAATCTATTAACAAACTACTCCCCAGTTCCCATATTTCGTTTCTAAACCAAATATAACAATCTTTTACTTTTTAAAATTATACACACCTGAACAGGTGTACGTCTAGTCCTTTGGATAATCTGGATATCAGGTAGATTCTCAGGGGTTATCATGTGACTCAAAATTATATATTTCACGGAAAGACGGCGACAAATCCTGCCACTTCAGACATATGATGTGTCAGGTCAGCTTATATTAGAGACCGCAGAACCAAACGACTTTCCATAGACGACAATGTTAACGTTTGCCACTGTCCAGGTTAAAGGAAGTTTTCAAGTCCTGTCATTCATCGCTAATTTTGAAGAGGATCATCTCACACAACTGTGAATAAAAATTGGTAAATAAGTACAAACTTTTATGTGGGGGGTTCCATTTTTCGTTGAATTCCGCACTAAATTTTGACCAAAATTCTCATAAAATTCCTATCTGGATTATCTCTCCTGTGAGAAACCGACTTAAATGGAAATTTATATGCATATTTAACATGTACATATATTGCCCTATCCACACATTAAACATTTGAAACTGATGCGCCATTAATACTCAGCAGACTCTGAAACATTCACCTCTCTATGAAATCTTGTGCCCACAAGGGGTTTTCTTGAAATCTATTATTAGTTTAATTCTGCGTTCCCTATTACCACTCAATCATTGTAATTTATTACTCTGCATTTGCATATGTTTTACTATGTGATCTCGTATCCGGAACTCATAAATTAAAAGTCTTTGGGAACATTCTGCCAAAAGATTACGCGATCGGCAATTGAGCTCAAACACGGACAGTGGATAAGCTACTTACAAATCACTATTTGTTACTGAGGTATATGATTCCACTGCAGAACAAAGTCGTCGTTCATTAACGTATTACAAATTAAATGTAAACGATGCATAAATGGGATTTGAATAAGCCTCATGGACTAGATTATTATAATATGATTCATAAACAGAGATTAATTTCAAGTTGCTGCAAAATATTCTGAAATAGGGACAAATTTAATCTTAGGCGAAATAGTAGAAAACGTGTCGCATCAACAGATGCTGCTTAAGAATGTAGTCTCATGGTAAGGGAGACAGATCATGATTTTTTCATACAGACGCTTGAGTTATGACAGTGTCCCAAGCTCTTCAAGCATTTGAATGATCGCGATTTGATTTTTATGAATAAATTATTTTATTAGTTTTAAAAATAACAACACAAATAATTCTATCAATCTTAAATTGATATTTTATGGTAAATATATATTGATTTAACATTGTTAATCATTTTAAAACTAAAACTATTGACATCTAGGCTATATTGTATCAGAAAATTCTGCAGTGAATGTATAAAAAGTACATATAATAGGGGAGGTAACTCTATTGTGAATCATGTCTTTTTCAATGAAAAATGAAGATTTTTTGGTGCTAAAAATGCTCTATCTTGACAAATTGTGGTTCAATTTTCTTGAAAATTGACTGATTAAAAGTAACTTTGTCACTTTTTAGTCTGTTATTTTTCTATAAAAATTGAACTTCACAATTTTGATTTATTTTCATTTTGATGAGAATGTTTTAGATAATTTACTTGCGTCTTTTTTACCTAATTTCCTCCAAAAATGATCACTAGAAATTAATTACGACTAGAAGTAAAGCATTTAAAAAAAAAAGGTTTGATATATATCACGTCAATTAAACAATTTATATATCGTAGAACATTTTGTTAATTATTTTCATTTACGGGGCGGATTTAGTACAGACTAATGCTGTTTTTTCATGTGCAAATCTACTCAAAAATGGCAAATTTGAATATTTATTTAGAAAAAATAGATGGTTCAATTTCTTCGAAACTTTGACAGAAGATGCATAACAACATATTGACTTCATAAATCAAATATGAAAAATATTGAACTACAGGAAAATGTTGGGGAATGTGAGACTACCACCTTAATCAGCTCCAAGGTAACAGTCAATTCATGAAAGATGCGCTTCGCAAAATACACGCGAAGGTCAATGATAATACAATTCAGTTCAGTCAATACGCTCACAAACATTCAAAACTAATAAAATAACATATCTATTAAATATGTGTGGTTTATTTTCTTTCTAGACGTTGGTGAGAATATATACGATGTAAACATACCATCATATAGGATAACAACTACACCAAGTACCCAATTCTTTGGCCGAAAATCGCCCGAATAAGTTCCAATTGCCATTTCGTTCTTCGTTAGCTCACTGGTCTGAACGACAATACCTTATGTGACCTTACACCATACCGTGGAGTGCAGCGCTTCCTTTGAATATTACAGAGTGAAACGCCTAATTTCAAGGTCACAAGATTAATCACAATGTACCGTTATTCTATTTTTATGTGAATCAAAGGAACAAATTAACAACTCAGTCGTTGTCGCAGAGAGAGCATTACGACAGAAATAGATGTAACTCCTGGGATATCGAGGATGCCCTATGTTATGTGGTGAGGGATTCAAATTGTAAACGTAGAAGTATTTGTGATATTTACTAAATTAACCATGTGAGCTATATAGGCCATCTGGGCCTCTTGTTATGTCTAGACGTCCACAAGCATCTATTTCCCTGTATTGATGCATATTTGTCATAAACCGATTTCCATGGTCAAACTATACATAATATCTTATACTGTGTACCCGTATAATTCCAAAAAAGGTTTGGTACGACTTTAGAGGTCAGGATCTATGTTAATGTTAAGGGTTTGTTTTGAAATCAAAATACATAATAAATGTATTATGAAAGAAGGAGAAATGTATAATGAACTTTCAAAAAACATTCAATAAATCATATCATAAAGCAATCTCTAAAACTAATATGATTTCGGATACGAGATTACACAGTCAAACAGATACCAGTACAGATACGGTTTTATGCTATGAATTATAAGGTTTAAGTGGTAATATAAGCTTTTCTGCATAGGGAATATGTTCGAAGTGCCGTGATTTGTCGCCATCTTTCCGCGAAACATATCTTTTTTGAGTCACGTGATCCTCCACCCAGTATTTGTTAAAACATATTATGACATTATCTAGATTGACTCTGTTATTTGTATAGCATGCCGACGCATACAACGAGTGGTATCCTTGAAATATCTCTTTAATAATGACTTCTGGAAGGGACCGATATGGGTTTTAATATATGAAATTAGACTTTAAAAGATTTCATAAATTACATAATGAACTTAGACCTTATATTTTATGGAAGCTAATGCTTTTGTTCACTCAGAACAGATTAAACATACATTACATAATGAAAACAGTTATAACTATACGTAGTCTGAATACAATGGAATTATATCATAGATGTGGGTTTCTAGACACAAACCCTATGCCACATTTAGTGCTATAATGTTCATATACCTCTGAATTGAGAGATCAACATTGGTGTTTCATAATTAATATCAGTGATATATTGTTTAATATATATTTTCACTCTCTTTCAGATGTACATATATTTCATATATTGATTGGAAGGAATGTTTCCTTAGTGAAGAGGAATTTAATAATTTCAACATATATCTTGTATATCCTTATAATTCGTATATGATTGACTAAGTAATTATTGCATGTATTTATGTAATGGTCACTTTTTCTATCTATTTGTTTATGTGTTTATTATCCATGTTTTTATAATCTTCATCATGAAGGTAATAACGAGAATAATAATCTCGGTCAGCTTGCCATCATCATTTATACTTAAATTAATCGATATTAACGCAGGGAATGTAGCTTTAAACAGATCGGCGGAACAAAGTAAAGATCAGAATGCTAACTGGATAGCCAGCAAGGTTGTGGATGGTTGTGTGAATACGGATATAAGTCAAGGCTGTTGTACACATACGGCCGTGAGTGAAACTACAGTCTGGTGGCGAGTTGATCTGGGAGATATGACGACTATAAACAATATCAAGATATACTATAGAAGTAAGTTGCATATAATAATAGCCAACTTATCCTTATAAAAATCTTACATTAATTGGCAAACTATTATAGTTTGTCATCAGGATTAATCTATCATTGAGTTACAAGACAAAAGAAAATGTCCAATTATAAAAAAGATATTTCTAAATTTATTTTAATGTTCACATGAATTAATGGTGATACAATTGAATTGTCGGTTTATGTGTACTAATCTAGTTGAAGCATACGTTTAAGATATTGTTACAGTGTAGTACTTGCATGATGTCTTTTTAAATATCCCAGTAATGTTTAAGTTTATACTATTCCAACGAATAGAGATATACTGTATTACAATATAAGCATAACATGACTTGTCGGCAAGATTGTCGTTAGCTAGCATTTGAAAATATGTTTTAGGTACATTTCAGAGAAGGTTAGCTGGCTACCAACTGTACGTATCCAACACCACCTCTTCACCACAAGATGGCGTTCTTTGTTACCAGGACACCAGTAGTACCGAGGCAGCTGTACAGTTGACTATTACACACCAGTGTCCGTATGTAGGTCGGTATGTGACCGTGTACAACTATAGAAACAACCCGAAACGGTACAGCTGGTATAGTAATGATGCTGTTCTGGAGCTATGTGAAGTGCAAATATTTGGCAAGTACCATTTCTATCTGTAATACTGTATATATTTAATTTGAAATACAAGTAAATACATTCACTTTATGCATATTGAAACGATCAAACAAAAGTCTAAACAATATAATTGTGAATATAGCAGATCTTTATGGAAACCTATCAGTAATAAAACTTTACGAAAGAATATCGTTCATACGGCGGCGTATTAGGGCCACTATATAATTTAATTTATCTTGTACGTACAAGTTAGTATCTTGTACGTACAAGATAGTATCTTGAACGTACAACGTAGTATCTTGTACGTACAAGTTAGTATCTTGTACGTACAAGATAATATCTTGTACGTACAAGTTAGTATCTTGTACGTACAACTTAGTATCTTGTACGTACAAGATAGTATCTTGTACGTACAACTTAGTATCTTGTACGTACAAGTTAGTATCTTGTACGTACAAGATAGTATCTTGTACGTACAAGTTAGTATCTTGTACGTACAAGTTAGTATCTTGTACGTACAAGTTAGTATCTTGTACGTACAAGTTAGTATCTTGTACGTACAAGTTAGTATCTTGTACGTACAAGTTAGTATCTTGTACGTACAAGTTAGTATCTTGTACGTACAAGTTAGTATCTTGTACGTACAAGTTAGTATCTTGTACGTACAAGTTAGTATCTTGTACGTACAAGTTAGTATCTTGTACGTACAAGTTAGTATCTTGTACGTACAAGTTAGTATCTTGTACGTACAAGTTAGTATCTTGTACGTACAAGATAGTATCTTGTACGTACAAGTTACTATCTTGTACGTACAAGATAGTATAATGTTGAAACTCTCGGTATTAAAGGCTGTGGCTGATTTACTGTCACCATGGTATCGCATGAAGCTATACGTATATTACGTACTCTTTGTATAAGCCAAAGGGAAAAAAGAATACCTTGCGACATGTTGTGGAGTTGTAATGCTGTAATAAGTTTCCGAACATATAGATATAAATGTTTATAACAGAGTATTAACTATGATTATCATTTTGACAATAATTGATGTGTGTATATATGTCTAATAAACACAAAAACATATATGAAATAATTTGTTTTGCTTTGGTTGTCTGTGCAATCAGTAAATCATTCGAATTAGGGCATAATGCCTAAAATTGTTTTCGGAGGCAGTTAATTATTTTCAATACTACTATTCTGAAGTAAAATAAATGCTCAAACTTTTCCAATAATGGCACAAGTGTGAAGTATTTAACTTTTATTACTGAAGAAAATTACGAATTTGTTTGCTCCTCTTTTTAATAGATAAAACTTATCATTCATCGGAGATGTATCATATCCATTTTATCACTAAATGTATCTTGTTATAAAACAAGCTACTATACAGTTTCCTCGGAAGGAACTATACAGTGTCAGTTTCAAAATAATGCAAGTGACTATACAGAGTATGTACAAGATACTAAGTTGTACGTACAAGATACTATCTTGTACGTACAAGAAACTATCTTGTACGTACAAGATACTAAGTTGTACGTACAAGATACTAACTTGTACGTACAAGATACTAGGTTGTACGTACAAGATACTATCTTGTACGTACAAGATACTAAGTTGTACGTACAAGATACTATCTTGTACGTACAAGATACTAACTTGTACGTAAAAGATAAATTAAATTATATAGTGGCCCTAATACGCCGCCGTACGTTCATAACGTTTTAGCATTGAATTAATTGATGACAGATGATGAAAACTTTCATGTCATTACTGTTCCACGTGTCCAACAGGATGTGCTGCAGGCAAGTACGGTTTCAATGACGGTGAATGCAATTCCGATTGCCCACATACGTGTTATGGTGGTAACTGTAACTCCTCAACAGGCGCCTGCTTTTGTAAGTAACTATGTTATAAAAGTAAGAATTGATATATGTACAAGGAATATGAACCTATCGCATGAAAGTATGTTTATATAGGTTAATATGCGATTGATATGTATATATATTTATTGCACTTTCACACAGACAAACGTCCAATACGTATAACCGACTATCAATCATGTTTAAAATATTGCAAGAGGTTCTTCTGTCTCAGGATTGCCTTATTCACCCCCAGTGAACACATGATCTTGGAATATGTTTTGAAAATATATGATGGTAAAAATGACCATATTAAGACCTACCAGGATCACTTACTACGAATAGAATAGTTAGGAAGTTATAAGCGTGTGGAGTCTATTTCTAAATTTGATTTTAGCTCTGTTTCATTGACCTTGAAAATTTTCGAAATCCTGTTAGTTCATAATTCTCCCAGATGCAATTCATGTTCACATATGAATGATTTGAAGAGTATTGTTTTTGATCTATATTGCTAAGAAGGTTTGTAGAATTAATTGAAACAAAGCATTCCTCATTTCTTAAAAAACTATTCTGAAATCAAAATAAGTTTTTAAGTGTTCCAGTAAAGTTAAAATATTCAAGCTTTCAAACTTTCGTTTGGAGAACATCAGCATGGTGTGCTCGTGTTCTTCCAGTAAACGATCCCCGGTCGCTATCTATAAATTTATTTGGAGACAAACGACCTAGATGGTTTATTTAATTTTGCAAATTAAAACTCAATTAAAAAAGCTAAGCAACACCAACATTTTATTTTCGTCTCATTTCGTTATATTTGTTTAACAAAAACTCTTATCTACACATTACATTATTCAACTTTATTTACTATAGGGAACTACAATGTATCATAATTTCTGGACATACTTCTTACTTGATATATTTTTATTTCTTATTCTAAATTTGATTATCCTGTAACAGCAGGCGACACCGCACTAAAGCAACAGTTTTATAAAAATTTAGGGTAAAAGAACTAAACAGAAATATATTTCTACCTTAAAATAAATATCGTACACTATGTATCTTTGCTAAAACAAAGTGTAACGTAATTATCACTATAAACATTATAATTTTATTTTAATTTGATAATTAGCTGCACAATTTGGATTAAGTCTGAATCTTTTTTAATACTTCGGATACAGATCCGGAATAAAGTATGTTGATCACATATCCTAGGGGTGATGTCTAACGATATTTTTTGTGACCTCCTATGTAAGCGATGTTGGAACTTTTTTTAATGAGATATCAATTATTCAATGCACTGTTCACTGCATGCCCGTGTATCGCGATCTGTCAGGAACGTTAGCACAATACAAATTTTTTTGTTTATAACTTCCAAATAACAAAGTTGTCAAAAATACTCACTTGCTGCATTATCATGTCGTGTGGCATACATGGCTGTACCAAGTGTATCTGTTTCCAGATCAAAATATTTACTGTCGCCATTTTTCACTGCAATGCATGTTTCCCTTATAATGCAGCGTTCCAACGCCTTTGGTAGGGTTTAGTCTATTTTGCAAATTGAACAGGACTATTAACCCATCAAAGACTAATTGACATGACGAACAATTGCAATTACAGATTGTTTTAGTGGAACATATAATGACTACTGTGCCGAAGCGTGCCCTGCTAATTGTAAAGACAGTGTATGTGAACGGAAATTTGGCAACTGCTTTGGTATGTATGATATTTACTGACATTGAAAGTCTGTATGTAGCTAGATACCGATAGTGATAGGAGTTAAATGTTTTCTTATGGAGGAAAGGAATTTGAAAGAGAACAATGAACATATATAACGTAACAACAACGATTTGATCAGTTGTAATTGTCAGATAATTAATAAAGAGTTTAAGAATAATTTCAGCTGCTGTCATCAAAAGCAATACAATTGGCTGACTTAAATGAAATTTGTTATCATTCTTTCGGGACACCTCGTGATTTACCTTTGGCGTAACCCACACACCAGAGACGCCCGGTAAAAATACAAAACTGAATAATAAGTAATATCAACTGAGATATCCCTAGTCCGCTAAAACTGCCTATATTATTAGGCTTGGATACTGGCGAAGTATATTAACTGCGATGTATTACGATGTGGATATCAACTAATATATATCTAGATGCAGACGACGTATCTATTAATTATCATCAAGCTTTATTTCCCCCGTTAGAGGATACTGAATACAATCAAATCCACAAAAAAGTAAAATAAAGAAAAGAAAAATGAAAATAAAAGTTAAAAAGGTCGGAGCTCGCTGCTGGAATATACAACTTATGAACAAGTTATATAGCCACGCGGTTCAGTAACGTTGGTTAACTTCAATGGATCACAAAAGGCATCGCGTAACGCATACAACGTATTGAGTTGACTTTATAAAGAATTGTCTTTGGTCAGCAACACTGGTGAAGGGGATTCCTGTACTGGCTCCTAAAAGGCTAATATATATCTAGATACAGACGACGTATATATTAATTATGGTGTCTGAATATCTTTTATGTATGAAACCTCTTCCTTATCAAGAAACTGTTAAATACGAACATAGGTATATCGTGATACAAAGCAATAACTGAATTACGTATTCTTATTAGTTCAGTTATTTGAACTGAACTGTAATATTTCCGCCCTCAAATGTCATCATTTTATCTTCTGACATCTTATCTCGCGTTTGTGCATATAAGGATCTACATGGATATGCTACACTTTTCAACAAACTAATTTTGCAAAGAACAATTAACAATACTAAGTTTTAAATAAAAAACAATAATTAATTTTGAATTGTTTTCATACTGTATCCTACTTTCTGATTGGCAGATCCTTTTTTACATATACTATGAAGAAAAAAATCCGAGAATGACGCGAAAACCCGACGTTATCATGACGTCTCAACAGAGACGTCGACGTTGCGTATTAATTTATAAAAAGATAATTCATTGGAAAATCAATGGAATCGTACGTTTAAACGTATACTGTAAACCAACTTTTATTCTCGTACGATTTACTTTCGAGAATTTCGCGATCGACTAAAAATCGCAAAAGTTATTCTTCGCGAATTATTATCGATACATTTGTATGGTTGTATAGTTGAAAAATGCTCTGTTAGCATTAAGATGATGATATTTGTTCAGAAGTAAAATATCTATATGAAAACTAAAAAAACATTCAAAGTTCAGTAAAACTGAACCTGATTATCCAAGAACGCTACCGTCCGCATGAGACGGTGTTTGTGTCGGCCGCTATGACACGTTAGGCGGAAATCATTATTGGTGCATTCGTTTCGTTTCAGTGAGGGGACAAAAGGGCTCTCTTCGGTTCCGAGGATTTTTTTTATCTCAAGTCTCAGAATTTTGAGTTATGGTATCCTTTTTAGGTACATATACAATTAATTGCACCACGGCGGAAACAGAGAGGGTTCGTTTCGAATGAAGTTTCGCGGCGGGAGATTGTTACACCATTCCGAAAATTTCTTTGATGTGGACCCCGTCACAGGTAACCTTCACCCGATCACTGACATTCTGTCGAGAATTGAAAGCCACTCCCACTTACAATTGCAAATCCCTGGCGCCTTTTGATTGGTCAGTCACATTTTAAACTTGTACTGCTGAACCTTTGATTGACATTGAATTTCATCAGGCTCACGTGCATATTGTAACATTTTACAAATCATATCGCTTGTATGTACCTTACAAGTACAATTCGATATAGTTATACCCCGGCAAATTTAACATATGATTATGCACATTCAAAAATCGAATTATGAATATATCACCAAGGATTTATAAGTGAGACTACGTCCTTGATATCACATATTTTAAGACTCTTTCATATGTGTATACCTGTATGTGAAGGATAGGGATAAAACTCGAGGCTTGCCGAGACTCATACATGTACTGTGACGTTTTATTGTTTAACAGGAGAGGAGAAAATGTAGCGACCAGACCGGGATTCGAACCCGGGACCCTCCGAACACTAGCCTAGTGCTCTACCGATTGAGCTACCTGGTCACCGATGATCGACCCAGTCCAATCCCGTTACAATTACAATTTTACTACTATGGATTTCCGCTAATTTGAAATAGATTCGAAAAAACCCCGCGACTGCATTCAATTCTCCAAATTTGAAAATTGCGTGATATTTTCAACACAAATCCCGTTGTTTGTATCGTTTACTAATAAAGTAAGCCCAGCGTAGTTTCTGAAAATAAAAGTTTAAATTTTACCGGGAAAATAGTAATTAAAATGTATGTTTTACCTGTATATTTCAACTTTATTTATGGATATCTATAGTCGTATATGTATCAACAAGACCTATTTTTAGAAAACTACCAGGGGCGTAATGCTCGACGTACATGTGTCATTGAGTAATAATCACAAAGATATTTTGGCGAAATCACATTTTTAGTGATTATCGATGGCATAATCAGGTTAAGAATTGAATTCTGATTTTAATACACTCTAATCAGTATTAATTCTAAAAAGTATCAAGGACATTATAAGGATGCAGGGGAGTATGGGCGCCTACGTCCGCGATACTCCATGATTCAAAATTTGTTTGTAATAATGTGTTACAGAAGGTCATAATGTAAAAAAACAAGTGAAGAAAGAATAAAGAAAAATAAATAAATCCTTGGCAGAGATAATTGATGCTGCATGATGATATTATTTGAATACATATGATGGTATTCATTTATCAATTTAATTACATATACATACATCTTATTGTGTGTCATTTTTTTAAAATAAAGAGTATATACGTGGCTCTGCTCAGCGTTCAAAATTAACGCATGTCCGTCTGCCCATGACCGGCAATTTTATAGTCGTGCAGATATTTTTTCCATGTAGCTGGTCAACTGACCGGCAACTTTTGGTCCAGATAGAGGATATACAAACAGAAAAATAGCAATGAAATTGTAGAATGGTTGAAAATGGAACTGTACAAAACAAATTTTCGTAATATTCTGGGGTTGAGAGCACACGATACTAATCCGGATATGTGTGGATATATTTTGTTTGTAAAACTATTACTTTGCTAGTAATTATGTACAAGGATGAATTGTAACTTTGTATAAAAGTCCAGTAACTTTCAGTCAGGGCAGTAACTTTAAGGGTCAGTCGGTCCTTAGGACAAACATGAAAAAATCCCTAAGGGAGAACACTTGCTCTGCTGCTGTCGGACTCCTTCAACGACTCCAAGTAAACGACCAATCGAAATGCACGGAGTGGGCTTTCAACTAAAACCACAAACAAACCGTAACTTGTACCTTGTTCACGGTTACTTCAAAGGAACGTGGCGATCAGCAGAACGATCGAAAGGAAGGCAATGCGTTTCCGCCGTGGAGCAATTCATTGTAACAAATGTTGTTTTGTTTTGTTTTAACTAGACTAATATTGACATGTTTACCCAAAGACAATCCAAGGCATACTGATCGTCGCTTATACTGGCAGATCCCATTGTTTATTTGTTTGTGATCGTGAGTTCTATTTTATAATACTGTACGTTTTTGTATAGCGATTAACACTTACGAATGAGATACCTTCTAATTACAAACGGAGGTAAATGGCTATAATCTGTTTCACAAAAACAGATCTGTAATACCTAATAAATATCTTATGTCAGGAAAAGTAGAACGATTGTCTAATCCGCGAAAGTTAATCTCCGCGAACTTGTTTTGAAACGGAATTTGCGAAATTAAGTAGCCGCGAATAAAAGTTGGTTTACAGTATAATCATTAATGTAACTTTTTTTTAATTTCATCGGGTTATGAAATAAATTCTGTATGCAAACTTTTGTGAGAATCCTCCAGAAATAGATTTGAATATTGTTTTACACATTTTGCATGTATTGGCCAACTCACACATTAAATTTTATTTACCTCTCTATGAAATCGTTTCCTAGGATGACGTTATTAATTTATTGATATCACAAAAGGGACGGCCTTCTTTAACAAAAAACTTAAATGAAGTTTGATATAGATTTTCCTCATAAGTAGAGTATGTGTGGCGATCGATACGCATATTTAATTCTAAACGAAAACATATTATTCACATATAAGTACACTTATTATGTGTCATAAAAGCAAAGACTAAACAACACCGATAGAGAATTTTCTGCTCGTGTCTGGTTCTTATGACCTTTTCAACATTATCATATTTGGTTCGATGTAAAATCAAATCATTAATTTTATCTAGTGACTAAATATATACCCATTGCAAGTACAGATATATATAAACACACATATATTCAAATCAATGTTTCAGACTGTAATCCAGGATGGTATGGTGATAGGTGTTACCAGGGATGCTCACAGAATTGCAGTGGAATGTCGTGTGAACGGACAACTGGGAACTGCTTCGGTAAATAGCAGCTTATCTGGGTCTGTAAAATGGTAACTATGAACTGAGAGTAAATTCCATCCCACTGAACACGATTATTTCATAATCAACCGTAACTTCTCTATACTCGTTCCGTTATCAATTTAGTTTAAATTATATATCCCATGGTAATCACGGATATTTCAAATAAATACCCATTTCGTCATTTATTATAAATACATACAATTTTATGTGGGTAAATATGTTGATTATTATCAGTGCGAGGTATTACGATATAAACATCAAGAAGGAAATATGATGATGATTAATGAAACACGAAAATACTTCTAAATAACTTATTTTGTTTTATACATGGAATAGATAAACTACAAATGTCTTTTAAGTGGACGTATACAGTTCAAACCCAGTGTTCTGATTTGGCTCGTAAACATAAATATGATAATACTCGGGGAGATATTGAATATTGAATATTGAATTCACCACACAACCGTCACCTTTCCGAATTATATCGTTATTCACTTGCGCACTAATACGAACATACTTTTGTAACTTTGATATGTAAAAAATATGATTAGTATTTCTGTACCGTGTTTAGAAAGTTTAAGTTGGTGTATTGATAATTCCTTACGTCAGTATTAGTGTTGTTTTCTCCCATACTTCACAGGGATATCCCGTGGCTGCTAGGGAAAAAAACTCTGCCTTACACAGGGGGGTGTAAGACAGCTCACACGCGCTAGACAATAGCGTGACGTCATCAATACATGCGGCATAGCCACGGCGTGCATTGTCGATGACGTCATCAATTTTGACGCATATCGAAGTTCCTTGATCATGACGCGATGAAAAAGCTGGAAAGCAACGGGAATTTCATATTTTTCAAATGAGTATGGGAGAAAAAGAATCAAACATGGGTCTGTCAAGTGGACAGGGATATCGTAAACCTTGTGAAAGATTTTGGCCGTCAACCCTCGGCAAGCCTCGGGTTGACATACCTAAATCTTTCACTCGGGTTGAGATATACCTGTCCACTGGACAGAACCATGTAAATTTTCATTAGTCTCTTTTTTTTAGTAGATGATAAACTGAGAACATTCACTCCAGTGTCTTTAACCTGGTTCACATGCTTTGTTTGCTTTTACATTGATAAATTAGATCGGTACCATGTTGTGTATTGAATTTTAGGCTGTGTTTCTGGAACATACGGTAATAAATGTGAAAACAGCTGCTCTGTGAACTGCAATGCATTCGTATGTGACCGGTACTCCGGAAGCTGTACAGGTAAATGAACTTAAATAATATTTATCAATACATAGATTATTTATCTGCTTTTAATACATATTGTGACTAATATTCAGTGACTGCATAACGGGCAGGATTGGGGGACAGTCAAATGTAGATTTTTATTCTGATTTTCCCACCCATACTTGTATCAAACAAGTCAATTTGGAATAGTTTCTCTTAATGTCCTTTTTCCATATAACTAACTTTTTTTTCCATATAACTAACTTTATTCTAACTAATATCCCCTTGCAGACGCATCAATTTTTAATTAACGTTTACCAATATCAAAAACCCTCATGTAGAGAAACAGTAAATAATACCACATATTATTATTTCAGACTGTAATCCAGGATGGTATGGTGATATGTGTAACCAGAGATGCTCACAGAATTGCAATGGAACGTCGTGTGAACGAACTACCGGGAATTGCGTCGGTAAATAGCAGTTTATCTGATTTAGAGCTCGGCATACAATTACATTGTATATTATCTTTACTATCATTTGGACTTATAACGTGATTGCTAGGGACACCATAATTCACTAATACAAAATTAGTATTAAAATCCTACACGCGATTGGCAACTTAACGACATTACTGATGCATGCTTCGTTTCCATGACGTTCGCTGTCAATGACATTATCAATTTTGACGCAAAATATGGCTCCTGTGATTATTGAAGAAAGACAAAATATTTCTAAACAAGAAATTGTGATTTTATTCTCCCATACTTGACAGGGTTATCCCGTGGTTGCTAGGGAAAAGATAACTCTGCCTTTACCGGGGTAGGGAAAAGACAGCTCACACGCGCTAGAAAATGATGCGACGTCATAATTACACGCGGCGACTATTGTTGGCGACGTCATAAGGTTTGAAACATTGCAACGTTCCTATTATGGAAGAGCATTGGAAATGTTTCTATATGTATATAACGACATTTTCATAAGATTTCTTTAACCCTTAGGTTGCCACAGGGCCGATTTTGGCCGATCTTACTTTTACGTTGACTGCTAAAGGGCCGATCTTGGCCGATCTGCTTTTTAACGAATTTTGACGTCACGTTATGCATTGTTAACGACGTCATCAATGTATGTATGCTGTCCCTGCACCCACATGAGGCAAGCTGGAAATTGCATATATGTGATGACACAGTTTTAAAGTTACCTTACTCCGAAACCGTTCAATCTATTTCCACGAAACTTTGTGTATATGTTAGGGTAGTGTCATTGTTGTACCTTTTGCTATCCGGAACCTCTATTTTTGGTATTCTATCTGTTACTATAAAAACAAAAATAACAAATTACAGTTTATTATTACTCCAAAACGGTTCAACTTAAATGCACGAACATTTTTATATACTGTGTATAGTTAAATTTCACGGGCGCATGTAAAGTTTCACGATTTACAGTTTGGAACATATTTGCGAGGACTTATCTTTGCGAATCGTCTATGTCACATCTGAAAGTGTCTTTCATAAGACAGGCTACAATATAATGTGAAACCATGATTTTGTTAATTTTTTCGAAGTAAAAAAGATTTCGCGTAGTTTGATGGATCACCGAATTTAGTGAAATTAAAACCACCGTGAATATTAGTTACTACATGCATACATTATATTAAACTAGTGCTAGCGTTTTGCTATTAAACATTAATGTTTATATAAATTGGAAACTTATTCAAAACGCTAATTTACAGATAACTTTCTTTTCTGAGTTTTAGTTATAGCTCCCTTAATTGTTCGACTGATCTCCATATTATAGCAATGACATTCTATATCGACATATATCTAATAGCATTACTAATTTGGCAACATCCATTTTGTTGGAAAGAAATAAAGAGTAAAGACGTTATTAAGCATAGTGTTTTTAACAAATCACTAGATATGATATTCGCAGGTCACTTTATAGTGGTCCCATGTACGTACCTAGCGGAGTTATTTTAGATGAAAATACGGTAACCCAGTTTTCGATTTTAATTGAAGATGTGTTGTTACAGCACATTAAGAGTGTGATGAAAATGTTGATTATTAAACCTATATAAACATACATATATATTAAGGAATAAGGGATGTGCTTGATGATTGAGGTAGGGGGGGGGGGTAATTTATTTATTTTTTTATTGTGGATCCCATTTCGAATTTTGAAACATTTTCGCTTTTTCGTGATTGATTTCTGAATAAAGGTTTTGTATTTTTTTCTCTTTATTGAACACGGATTCTTTTCATTTTTTTTCTAACCAAGTTAATATAGGCCTATATTCGTAACGTAACATGTACCCATATTGGGTTTTTAAATGAAGTGCGTCATCCGTCGAACGTTGTTCAGTCCGCAAACCTTACCAATTTCAACCCATATCTATCAACAGATCTCACATTTTACATAAAGCTAAACTAAATATGTTTTAAACAATCTGAAGTTGATTTTTAGGGTCAGCCATGTCCTCTTTGCAGAGCGACAACGCGACACTTGTTTGCTTGTTTGATTGTTTGATTGATAAACGTCCTATTAACAGCTATGGCCATTTAAGGGCGGCCTCTCATGTATGCGGTGTGTTGCGTGTATGTTGTGCTGGGTGCATGTATTGGGAGACTGCGGTATATTCATGTATATATATGCTTCTTGTATAGTGGAACTGTTGCCCATTTTATAGTGCTTTGGCAATGAAACATACCGCCGAAGACACCAAGCAACACACCCCATCCGGTCACATTATACTGACAACGGGCGAACCAGTCGTCCCACTCCCTGTCGCGACACACTCAGGCAACAAAATGGGACATATTATTTCCGTAACATTGGCGTGAGATTTTGTCGCCTTGTCGTTTTGTCACATTCACAGGTTACATTTGTCGCGTTGTCGCATTGGCAGAAATCACACACAATATAGGAGCTAGTGACAAGAAATTATGAAAGTGATACAGAGAACAAACGATTTCTCTATGAATCTATGAATATTAACAACATTAGTAAGTTTGATGGCAGCGCAAACTTTTTCACTACGAACACGTTATTATCAAATTAGCTGAGCTAATAGATAATAATGTCAGCTTTTTATAGAGGTATGACATGTCGTATTAAAATGCGCGATGTGTCTTGATACCGTCTTTTCAAGACTATTGACGCCGGCGTCGTGTATCTGTATGCAAAACTGTTGACGTCATAGATAAATGACGTTATAATGGAAGGTTTGAAATGCCAGCAGAAACCATGGCAATTCGAGAAATCAGAGAAATTCCTGTGGCAGCGAAATGGTTAAGTATTGAAGAAAAAGAATCGTACATGGGTCTGTAAGGTGGACAGGGATATCTTAATCCTCGTGAACGATTTTGGCCGTCAACCCTCGGCAAGACTCGGGTTGAGATATCCCTGTCCACCTGACAGGTCCATGTATGATTTTATTAGTCTAATAAATATTTTTATCAAGTGGCCATGTAGAGCTCACTCCTCATATACGACGGTTTTGACTGATCTGCATGCATGTTAGAATACTCGACGAGACTCATGTTGACTAATTCCTAACCAACCTTCGAATTGTGATATCATATCGCTATCTACATGATAAAAATTGTGTAAGTTTATGTTAACTCTAAAGTTACAAGATTGTGCCAAATTAATCGTGTATGTTTAAGTAAATATCACCGATTGTGTAACTGAATCTATCAGAAATATACGACATATTACTATACTGTTCCATGGTTGTAAGCAATTACTAGTTTACACGTTTAAATTACACAATTTAAGAATGTGTATTATTCATGAATATTTTTTCAACTATGATTTATGTTCCACAGCAACCTGGTTATTTAAGAAAAGGAAGATACTATTAAATTAATTGCTTTTTGTATTTCACAGCGTTAGTATTGATTTAAACCTCCGTAATTATGGAAGTTTCACAAATGTTACCAACTTCTTTGGTACGACGTTGTAAAAGTATTTCATTTTAGGCTGTGTTTCTGGAACGTACGGTGATAAGTGTGAAAACAGCTGCTCTATGAACTGTCAAGGAAAGTTGTGTGACCGGAACTCCGGACGTTGTACAGGTAAGTGGTTTTAACGAAATAATAAAGTCTTATATTGTTTTATTAATGTTTTCCGCAATTAATTATTGCCCTTTTTGTCACATACATAATGGTGATATTCCCCTCTAGAGTCATACATGGCTTTTGTATGTGTTTTGAAATTGGCATTTGAATATTGTAATCACATCTGACCCGAGATACCAATGGAATCATCAATTGAAGCGGCTTTTGTCGTCCTTTCATCCACAGATGTCAACCGTTTGTTCTCTGACAACAGTTGGCTCCGATTTATGATCATGGTCATTATGTAATTGTACCGAGCCATTTCAGACGGTTTACAAGGCAAATTGAAACATATGTTGATGCATTGTAACCCTTATAAAAATGTCCGAAAAACGAAATATGCATTCGTTTTCAGGCTGTGTTTCTGGAACATACGGTACCTTTTGTGAAAACAGCTGCTCCATGAACTGTTATGGAATGACGTGTGCTCGGGACACCGGACGATGTACAGGTAAATAACTTAAATGCTAATTATCTTGTTATATTACGTGCATTCCCTTTTCAGTTTTCCTCCTTTCCGTCTCATTTCTGAATTATGAATATGGGTTTCCTTTCCTTTAAGAGTCATACACAATTGTTTTTCGTAGTTTATAATTTGTATATTTTAATCACACTTTGCAATTCTTGTAGCGTCGCCCTTCCGTCTTAAAATGCCAACCATATGTCCTTCCCTACTTGATAATTTTTTTCTTACCGAATTCGTGCAGACGATTGAGAGAACATACATTTTATTTGCATGGATTGTCCCATATCTTAAATTTGCTCGAGTCAGTAGTTTTAATTGCGATTAAACTCTATTAAAAGAAGTGAGGTATTCTTGTAAATGAAGTTCTTCACATTTTAAGTCCCTACCAATGTTCGTTGTATTCACTATAAACTCATTGTTTGTCATGAACGATTGTATTTAAAAAGGCGTGAGCCCAATTAATGAAGTTAACCGTAATTTTAAGTCACTAAGTTTTGTAAAAACATCTGTGATTTACTCTTGAATGTACTGTAACCGGAGCTCCGAGAGCTGTTTTAAGATGAATTGTTGCAAATCAAATTATTTTCAGGTTCCATGTTCTTTAATAAATAGAGAATGCGTTGTTTGTATTTGATTATAATGGAACGCTTATTTTTGTACAAAAACCAAGATGTTGCGGTTTTTTATGTCGAGGACCAATAAAACATAAACCTTAAATTTGTAAGTTCCTACCGACTGCATAGTTTGTTCATGTTTTTTTTTATTGAAAACATGCCAAAGGTAAAGCAAATACGCAGTTATTTCACTTTATATGGCGTTAAGACACACAGGAAGTATCCTTAGAATAAAAATAAATTCATAAGTTATTGGTGGTGGTACTTACAATCGCAGGATAATTGCACAACAGTGTTTTTCGATTCATCTCACAAATATGCATGGACATATTGCAATAACAATTATTTTCGTACATAGACTTGTTCATAATATAAACCTTTTTGCAAAACAAAACATTCGACAGAAATACACAAACAACGCCATATTACTATTCGAAACCCCGACGTATTGGTCGGTTTACGATCGTTTTAACATTTACATTCAATTGCAAATATCTGATGTGTTTTACTTAAGAAAATCACTTGATTCAAATTTGCCGATTACAATATTAATTACACATACTTGTAAAAGTTGAAAAGGATCAGGGACAAGTTAAAACAGCCCGTCAGCCGAGGAACGAATTCACGTGAATCTTGTTTAATGATATCATTGACTTTCATAAAATTACTAACACATTTGAATGATATGACGAGCTAAACAAAAATCATATATGTATATATCTTATCTATCAGACTGCATCCCTAAACGGTACGGTGAAACATGCGACGGGACCTGCTCATCAAATTGCAATGGCACGACGTGTGGAAGGAATGACGGACACTGCTTGGGTGAGTTATGTTTTTATCTGTTGTATATTGCAAGTCTTAGTATTAACTTGGATCATCATCAACTTTAGGTATTGGCGAAATATAATTTTCGTGTTCCTGTAAGTAAATTTGAGCGCAACTTACGCGGGAACCTATCTTTAAAATATATTATCCATATAACAGGCTGTGTCCTTAAACACTACCGTGAAACATGTGACATGAGTTGCTTAGTAAATTGCATTGGCACGACGTGTGGAAGGAAAGACGAGTACTGCTTAGGTGGATTCCTCGCAGTAACCACATATATTAGCTCAAAAGTCAGATACATTGGCTTTTGTATTGTTTTCCCCACATTGATGGCTATTGACATGTTGTAAATTTTCTTTATATGAAGGGTTAACTGCAATGTTAATATTGTGTCATCTTACATTAAAACAATGCGAATTACCGGCGTATATTGGCCATGGAGAAGACGAAAATCAAACCAAAACATGAACCCATCCCCATATGGTGCAACATTTTTTTTATTTAAGCAACACAAATAGCTTAATAATTTAAATAGCTCATTTATAATAATAATAAAATTATAAAATAATTTAATTGTCATGGCGAATGCTATTAATAGATTCAACTTTTTGTGTACAATTTCTATCGTTATCATTTTCCAGGATGTATCGTTGGAAAACATGGTAACACATGCGATATGGACTGTCCCATGCATTGTAAGGACACGTTGTGTGGAAAAGACACGGGAAAATGTATAGGTATAATAACATATTATGCTATTTTTATTAACGGATATCATTGTTATTTTTTTATTTTACTTTCACTTTTCCATCTTATAAACCGCCTAATTACCTTATTCATTTTTCATACTCTCATTTAATATAAGAAATACCATGAGAAGTTTGAATTTCACAATTGACCTGTGGAAAAACAACAAAACAAAACGAATAAGCTCTCATATGGGAACTAATTCTGTCCATTATTCAGTTACCGGCTGTGCAAAAGCAAAACGGTCAATATCACGTCAGGATATAGCTTTCTCTACTTTTAATTTCGCTTCCATTATTTATCGTTGCTATGGTGTATTGTACAGCACATGGGATTTTCTAAACTCTAGACGATATTAACTATATTGCGCTATAGAAACATTGAACTTTTACTTATCGAGGGAATGGGTTTTAAATAAATACGACATATCAGCTGCAATATTGTAGCTCAACAGCCTTTAGAAGATGACGATGTCTTCTCCCACCAGTCACTGATTTGTCATCGCTTTTAGCCGTGGGATATTTCTCTGTCAATCCTTAAGGTATGACAGATTGAACTCGATAACCTTTTGAACCTGAACCCAATAACGTGACGTCATGACTTCATGCGGTGTAACAGTGGCATGCATTGTCGAAGACGTCATCAATATTGACGTGCATCCGACAGAATATATGTTCATATCGCGGTGAAAGTGCTTCTTTGTAGGCTTATCATCTCTTCTATTTCTTTTGCATATAAGAGAAAAAGAATCATTCCCTACCTATGAGGGTGTGACAACAAAATCACAATTCTCTGAAGAATTCCTGAATGTCCAACCCTCGGCAAGCCTTGGGTTAGACATTCATGAATTACCCCTCAGGCTGTGATTTCTTTGTCCCACCCTCTAGGTAAGGAAAGATTCTATTAAGCTTTAGAGCAACAGTTAGTGCCTATTACTGCGAATGGGACAAGAAATGATTAAGCAAACTATTATCAAAACGTGTCTATGCATTTTATCATGATACTTGTTTTGTATTGCTTACCTACTAGACAATAAAACTGCACCATTGCGTACCCGGCAGAAAAGTATAGTAGGACGGATACGTATACTCGTTCTATTGTCATATGAATAAATTAAATCAAGCTGTATTATCTGAAACATACATATTCTAGTTTGTTTAACATATATTATTAGATTGCGTTGCTCAGAGATATGGCGATAAATGTGAATGGAATTGTTCTCACCTTTGCAAGGACAGACACTGTCATAAAGATAATGGGGAATGTGTCGGTGAGTAAATCTGTTTTAGTTTCCTACAAACGTTTCGTAAATGTCTTTAGTGATAAACCACTCGTTAATGCTGACAAATCGTACAACATTCTTCCCTACCACGGTATTTCATTTAATATTTCCACTTTGTTTCGTTTTTATATACATCTTGACATCATTTAATTTTGATTTAGGTTTATAGGTATGGTCAATGTTAAAAAAGGAAGTGGAATTCCGTTTTTTTTTATTGGAATACATCAATTTTATGTTATTTAGTGACTGCTTCATGGTTGTGTGTTTGTGCAATTTCTATGTAATATGTTGTATTGCATATGTTTGATGTAAAGATCCATTTTGCTCTGCGAGGTATAGCAATGACAATTATAAGATATGTCTGCATCTAATGTTATTGATTTATATCAAATATATTTCATTAATCGTTTATAGAACGAACTGATCTTAAATAATTAAAATCATATATACATAGTTACATACTATTATAATCCACGCAAACCGACAGCGTTGTAGGTTTAAGCTTAGAAATAAATGTTATTTGTATGTTTTCTAAAATCATATTGTAATGAACTAAAATCATATTGTAATGAAAGAGACATCGTGCATATCATCACAAATGAAAACTAAAAATCACTTAGTTCTGGTAGTCTGAGGAAGCATGTAAATCGTTAGATTCAAAGTACTTTAGTTATTTTAAATTATTAACAAAACAATATCTTTTAGTGTTTAAAGCGTTTATTTTTTTATAATACATGATGTGAAGATGCATAGATATGTTTTATGATTGATCGCATCTTTACATATTTAGAGTGTAATGCTGGAAAACACGGAGCAATATGTGACATGGACTGTCCGGAACATTGTAATATGACGTTGTGTGAACAAACCACGGGGTACTGTAAAGGTAATTTAAAATCAACAATTAAATAACGATGTCCTGTATTTGATGTCTACAGTTTGATAATCGTTTTGAATTTAGACTGGTCACCAGTGTCTAGAATATTAAAAAAATCACTAAAATCTGGTTTGATAATTATTAGGAAATGAGTAAAACCCATATATGGCAGTATTCTTCTGATAAGAAGTTTGGTAACATAAATGAAGTAAAACTAAAAGTGGAATTGTTTTATATTCAATTCAATAACACTTGGTAAGAACGTCTGGCTACATAATGAAGCAATCTTGCGTTTTGCCATATTAGATAACGTGATTTGACAATAAAAGGATATATTCCTATGTATTCGATTCCAATTAACATGGTGTATATTACATATGTAAAGAAAACATCGGGCATTGTTAATAATAATAACACAAGCATAGTGTATAAGAATATAGAAATATATGAACTAATAACCACATGGAATTTTTATCTGTTTTTTAGGATGTGAAAAGGGATTATATGGCATAGACTGTTCGATGGCATGTGATAGAAATTGTTTAGAATGTGATCAACAAAACGGAGAATGCACAGGTAGATTTATATACTACCTAAAATTTGCTAAGGAACACATTTGATTTTTTTAGTATATCAAATTCATTTAATTGTACAACATTCATAAAAATGATTTAATGAAGTCTTTAGGACGTCTAAACACAGGCTCCAACAGAAAAACTATTTTCACGAGTGTTTGATACATTACTTGTGAAACAGAGCTACCCCCCTAGCTAACATACTAACCTTACTCTTTTACCATAATGTATCGTATATATATATTAAAACATACTTATCTTATTCTTTTAACAGAATGTGTGGCGGGTATATATGGAAAGAACTGCACTTTGACGTGTGGGCATTGTAGTAGCTGTCTGATCTACTCCGGTGTTTGTGTAGCACCATGTCACGATGGTTACCAAGGGGATTTGTGTACAACAAGTAACATTTAGTTTAACCTCAATCACGTAACTACTACAACATATTTTAGTAAATACATCTTATGTGACAAATGCTATTTCATAATTCCAAGCACATACGCTATTTAAATATGTTTCACCGCTGACAAATTGTATTTTTACACCGTTACCACCATTAGAAAGTTTGAGCTTCTAATGTTAAGATAAGATTATCAAAAATAATTAATTGCATCCCGAAAACAAGTTCGTCGGACTATGTCCTTATTGGAATTAAGTACTGATTGTGCACTCACTAAGATATAATCAAAAACATTAAATATAGTTTAAAAGTGTAATCCTTTAGTCATCTTATGAAGGTTATTTTGATTCTTTGATAGGACAAGTTGCAGAGCCAAGTGAACCCGCTCCCTCAGTTGATGTAGGATCGATAGTGGGAGTTGTCGTAGGAGTGATTGTGGTCGGTGTTGTCGCCATTGTTATAGTTCTCTTTTTAAGAAGGTAATATTCTATAACAACGACGTATGATATCGATAGAAGGCGGGACAAACTAGCAATAGTTTAATCTGAATTCTAATTAGTGAATGCTACTGGTATTTAAGGCATTGAATTTTCCATTTAATTTCAAAAGAGTTTGAATACGAATGAAGATTTTGGATATGGATGTATGAAAACGTATTTACTTTTTAACATTTTAATAACCATATAGGTAATGCATTATCAAGTGAATATGGGAGATGTTTAATTAATATCCATTGGGGCTAACTTAATTACGATTAACAATAACATATATGTGTATGGATGTGGATGTTAAAGTTGCATGTTACATAATTTACTACCCGTAGGCACAGTTGTGGGAATAGTTCAGGGGCGCAATGTAGCTGCAATATTGCAGCTAAAAAGACATTTATAAGATAATAATGTCGTCTTAAGAGCTATCTCAAAAGATTTTTAGCAAATAATGTTGCCATCTTTAGAGCTACAATTGGTGCCTATTGCTGCTAATGGACCAAAATAATTATTACGCCGACAGGTATAGTAGACCGGATACGTATATTCGTTCTAGGGCAGAATGCAGATGCAAAATAGACCTGTGATATCATACGATCACAATTTATTTATATTTTGTGTTTCAATTGCACAATGATATTTAAAGTATCAATAATTTATGAATTTGTTTTTTCCAGGCGTCGACTAAATGCTGATCGACAGAAGCCTTTGAGTGATATTGGTGAAAGCAATAAAAACCTATACCACGAACCAGTAGAGTCCAAGAACCGTAAATCTGGGGTGACAGATAGCAATATATACAGCAACATATCAGGTGATCAACACATAATCACAAATAACTACAGATGACCAAACTTTTGTTTTAGAATGGTATTGTGAATAGTGATGATGTTGCCAAAATTGACGGACTATTCTCATCAAATGTTTGGTATTTTAATTGAAAACAATGCTACTGCTAAATTAGTGGAAGGCAATTAATGAAATGTATGGTATTACAAGCTAATGGTAAACAGATCGTTTCATAAAACCAAAACACATATGCATATCTTAGGAAATAGCTGGTGTATTTTTAGAGTAAAATAACATCTGTTGTATGTTTTTAGTTAATAGTCATGAGTTAGTATAAATATATGGATGTTTTCCAAATTAGTTGCAACTGACGTCAAATACTTCACAAATTTATCTAGTCACCATGGGTGGCATTAACATCAGAACCCGTCAACATTGCTGCAATCAAGTTTTTTTTGTTTGTTTTTCTTTTTTCTTACTTTCATTACACCTCTTGATGTGGTTGATATACTGTCCACTAGAATCGATATGTTTGACTGGTTGAAACATTGGTATTTATGTATTGGCAGTAACGTTACAACATATCTAGAAATGATAATGCTTGTAAAGTTACTGTATGTATATGTTTATAACAGAACCAGAGGAGCCATCCAAAGCTAGCGCCTGTGTATATGTGAACGCTGGTCTGGTCGAAGAAGCTTCTGGTTCCGGTGATGTGTACTATAACTCTGGTCCAATAGGGTTTCCTGTTTCCGAACTGAAGTCAATTGTCGAAACTAAAATGAAAAACAAGGCAAAGGCTTTTGAAGACGAGTATAAAGTAAGTGTCTCTTAATCTACTCGAATGATGTGACCATGAAACTCTGGATGATGTAAGCAATGCTTCGTTTAACAAAAACAAATAGGGCTATACATAGAATGCTGAAAATAATTAATTGCAGCAAGCAAGTGTGTCTCATTATATCTGGTATAGTTGTAATTTGATCGATAATAATAATTTAATACTTCTGAAAAGTGTGATACAATTATTTTCTAAAGTTCTAAATTATACTGCAGTCGATACCCTCTGGAGCTTTACACAAGCATACAACTGGGACGCTGGACTATAACAAAGTCAAGAATCGGTTTAAAACCACGTTTCCATGTAAGATAATGTTGATTAGGGAAAGACAGCTGTTTTCATTTAGAAAATACTACATATTGCTAACTGTCATTTGTTTATAATAGATTGTTATATATAAGTACACATGTAAGAATTTTTGTTTAACTCTACGCTGTCTCAACGAAAAACAAATGATCATATTACGCTAATTACTGATTATAATAGTAATATACAGTGAAACTTTCTCAAGGCGAACCCGCTGATTTATCTTATAATAGAATCACTTCAGTTTATGTTTAACCTGTTTTTAATAACAAATTTACATAATGCGAACTTTACATTTATATGAGGAATGGTGTGATAACGTTATTGAAAAAATCTTAAAAGCTCTCGTAATATATACATAAACATTAAAAGTTTTAACATCTATTTGATGTTATTTCTCTTAACAGACGACCATTCTCGTGTGATTCTTGACATTGTGGGGAAGGATCCACACTCAGACTACATCAATGCTAACTACATAGACGTAAATATTTATATACCATTGATAAAATCAAAACATTATTATTATATTTCTTCACGTAGCTAATTAAATGTTGTTCGTGGTGAATATGGGATTTTATATTGATAAAATAATATTCTATAAAGACCTGCTCAGCCACGTTGATCGTTTTGATTATGATTTGTCATTGAAATTGACATTTTATCATTGTATTCCACAAGTGGTTTTGGCGATTTAATTTGTAACTTTATTAATAGTATACGAATTGTTAAGCAGTCATGAACTTTATGCATGAATTTTACAGAGTGTCACAAAGCCCGCTGTGTACGTCGCAACACAAGGTAAACATTGTTTCTCAGTAGCCAGATAATGAATATTGTTTTTTTTTCTTTTGCGATAGCCAATAATTTCATTATATCATAATCTGAGCATGGCACTAGATACTGCATCTTCCTTAGGTATACTTAAAGGCACTTTTATAGCTATGTGGTATTTCAGATATGTTGATGAGTTCCAAGGATTAAGCTCTGAGCTATAGTACTTACTTCACCAAGCGGGACTATTAAACTTATTTTAAGAAGTCTCGTACGTGGATACCTTTACATATTTATTTATAAAACCACTTCGGTAATAATATGATTTAAAGGGAAAGGTAATGGATCATTTAAGTACGTATCTTCTATATAGGTAATTGAGAATATTGATTTAATATTCTGATCAGGGCCACGACCCGGCACTGTTAATGATTTCTGGAGGATGATATGGCAGCTACAGACAGGGAAAATCGTAATGCTGACCAACCTCATAGAAGGAGGAAAAGTGCGTCTATGCATTATATTATAAATATGAATTAATATGTTTAAATGTTTTACAAAAGCAGGATTTTTATTATGCTAAATGTCTAGAAAAAATACTTTGATATAAATAAAACATATTTGATTACACGAATTTTAACCGCGTTATAGAACTTCATTAAAATTATAATTAAAAGTAAATTAGGTACGTGAATGTATACAGGTTAAACTGATGCAATGACTACGTCCACAACTCCGCACTTTACTGATTTATTTGATTGACCTATTGTAGCCGAAGTGTGACAAGTATTGGCCAGACGAAGGAGAGAAGCCGCTAGATGCTCCACATTTCTACATAGGACTGGAGAGGGAACGATCATACGCTTTCTATGTCATTAGGGACTTCAAGGTCACAGAAAAGAAGGCAAGAACTATTAATAATATACAGGCGCGGATCCAAGGGGGGGCGGACCCGGCGTACGCCCCCCCTAAAATAGGAGAGAGAGAAAAAAGAAAAAGGAAAAAAGAAGGGAAAAAGAAAGAGGGGAAGGAAGGAAAAGAAGGAAGAAAGAAAAAAAAAGAGGGAAAAAATTAAGGAATTAGATAAAGAGTGAGAATTAGACAGAACGCTCCATTTCCTACCTTTACCGTTTGATGTTTCATTTTAAAATCTAAACGTATTCGACTTTGTGGTGCATACATGCATGAACATACTTGTATCCAGGCGCAATGGAATAATTATATTTTTTTTTTCGTGTAAGTTAAGGTTTTATCTCCATCGCTTAAAAGGTACAATGTAAATCCCTTCAAGTATTTACTTTTTCCAAAAAAAAACCCGATAAAATCCCAATATATTAGATAATTTATTGTCATTAATATTCAATATTGACAGGTTATATCTCGATATCCTTAGCAATAGAAGAAAAGGGGAGGGGGTGGGTGGAAGGAATTGTAGCTGGCCATTAGTCTTCGCTGGTTGACTATATGTCATGCCCTTCGTTTTCTAGGTTGTAAATGATATATTACACATTTTTGAATCAGCATTAAAGTCCTGTATTAAATCCGACTATCAATTCACAAATGTGTGCGTACTTTCAAAACGCCAGTTACAAGATCACTACACACACCGAATGCTTCTAAAAGCCTTATATTTGTCCTAAGAAAATGTGTGTAAAGAAAAAAGTGGAATGCGACAGAAAATGAGAGCTTCTAGGGTCTGGGTGCACCCCATGGCCAGATGCCTTCCTTTTTTGTTTCAATAAAAACATATCTTAACGATAATGTTATAAGATAGGCAAACGATGTTAAAAAATTATGCACATGACAAAAGGCTCCTATTAGAAAACAGGATGATAGCAATGATTCCTGGCACCGTATGGCCATAGACAAGACCACTAACCTTCTTTTCTTTATTGTCCAATACACGAATTATGAAGATTGTGTAAGTTAGGGAAATGAATTATCTAATCTGACAGATAATGTATAAAAGTAAAAGCTTATATCGTTAAAAAAGTTCACATACACTTTCATTAGTCCTATAAAACCTTCAAATAGGCGACCCCTAGCTGCAATATGTAGCTCAAAAAGACTTTTAGATTGAAAAATGGGTCTTCTTTAGAGCTACAATTGTTCCCTATTACTTCAAAACCTTCAAAAAAGTATGAAAAACTGTGCGACAGTGCCAGAGTGATTTTCGGAGGCAGTGCTACACTACGATACATAGGGACCAATTCGTACCCGGCCTAAAGGCATAGTAGGCCGGGTACGTATATTCGTTCTAGGCGGCCCCTAGACCCCCATCCTTTTCTTTGCTTCGTGCCTCTATGAATAGATATTCAGATTTTAGGCAGTGCAATTCTGTAACTTTATATTCAAAATATGACATTAGACATCAAAAATAATAAGGAACATTTTTACATGGCTTCAATTATTTTTTGGAAAAAGTGTACATTTATTCGAGAGCTTATGGGGGCCTAGGCGGCCCCCAGACCCCCGCCCTTCTTCGCTTTATGTCCATATACATATTAAGATTTTGATATTGCAATTCTGTAAGTAAAAAAAATTAAATCAAACTTCAAATAAAAAATATGACATTTGACACGAAAACCTTAAATAAACATCCTTAAATGGCTTCAATTATTTTCTGGCAAATGTGTTCATGAAATCCTCAGAATGCAGGATTTTGCACCATTTATTCGAGAGCTTCTGGGGGCCTAGGCGGCCCCCAGACCCCTCGCCTGATTTGCTATGTCCCACGCCCCCTCTAACCTCAAAACCTAAATCCGCCCCTGATATATATATATTTTTTATTCAACAAATCATGTATTTAATTTCAAAATATTTTATTGACATGAAATGCTATGTGTCAATTGAATTCGACACCAGGCAAAGCCTATCTCAGTCTTCTCCTGATATTGGTGGTACAAACAAACAATTATATAAAACATACATACATGGTTAGATTAATGAAAATAACGGGAGGTAACTCCTAGATGAGGAACGATATAATTTTTGATCATATTTATTGTGACTCTATAACTTAACAGTAAATTTTCATTTTTGATACAATAACCAAAAATTATGACATGATTTTAAACATACTTGATAGTATGTATATTTTGTGATATTGGTCCTATTCGCCACAACAGATACAGGCTATAATGTCCACATGTGTATAACACAATTAGCCATCCACTGATGGGAATTAAGAACCAATCTCACAAAATTGACATATAGTTGATTTGTGGAGTTACAACTATATTTGTAATTACAATTGTTTATCCATAATTAGTTTCTTAGGAGTTACCTTACTTAAATATTTGATGATTTTAAAATAACGAAAAAAGAAGAATAATGATAATCATATTAACAGAGAGACAATTAAAAAATGAAATTTGATTAGCGTCATTAGGCTGCCCATAGCACACATATTGTGAGTTGCCAGCTTTATCAATGTGGATCTCAAGGGATGAAGGATTATAGGTACATGAACGTATAAACAATAATCTTTATGTATAATTTTATAAGACCTACCATTACTATGATCTACATGTACAAGGCTACATATACCAGAATAATACATGTTTTATTTATACAAATGAATCAGATTTTAAATCTTTTTGATTGGGCTATATAATTGGACACGTGAGTTAATATATTTCTATTTTCAGTATCATTACAATCTGTACATCCCTGTACCAGGACATTTATATACATATGGTTATGATGATGATGATTCAGATGTTGTTCCAGCGTCAAACGATAGTTTTGATATAGATTACATTTAAAGAAATAGTGATATGCAGTTTCAAAAGATTGATTATATTCACACATTGGGGATTATATAAGGTGATCCATGAATCGGTCACAATTTAAATTACTTGCACTATTTCTTAATTGGCATAAATTAATATTTACATTCCGATAACCGAAGTATTTGAACACATCAGTTATGTCAGTTGAAATTCGGCTATTTTCATGTAGAATTTTTCTCTAGTTGTGTGGATGATTCAATATTATGGATTTCATCAACTATCTTATTCATTTCATTTAGCATTTAGAAAAATAACTTTCAAAATAACTTACTGTACGACATTAGGGAGGATCAAATAATCTGTTTGTGCGAAGGGAATAAAGTGTCTCATCATGTATAAAAGGTTCAATAATATTTCTAAGATAATCTGGTGTTTCATTATTCATTATTTGATACATGAAAATGAGTCTATATTTATATCTTATGTATTCTAATGTTTCCCACCCTAATTCTTTGCATAATTTATTATGAGATGTGCCTTTACGTAGGCCTGTTATTAATCTTACAGCCTCTAGTTGTATTGATTCTAATTGATCTTTTTGAACTCGTGCACAATTATCCCAAACAATATCTGCATATTCAATTAATAAATCATGAAAATGACAATACATTTCCTTTGCAGAAAAAAAACTCACTCACCATTTTACATATTTGATTATTTTGATTTTAAACACAAACTAACATCGCTCTTGCTTTATTAGATATACATGTAATGTTACACCTTTTACATCTCAATCATTAACATCCGTTCAAAATAAATACTTATATAATCAATTTGATATGTATTGTTGACTTTCAGCACATTTGGAACTTTTGCAATAAATCAAATATATCGGGGAGACAACTCTTATATAAAATTAGCAAACTGCGTTTCACGCATTCAATTATTCAATTAAATATTTAGTACATTAATTGATAGGTTAAAACTATTCCAGGTTTATACACATGCATGTAATAGTATATAAATAATAATGCAATATGCATGCATAGTAAATATAAGTGATTGATTTATATTTATTTTGTCATTGATTAAAGCACCAATTTAAGTGATTCCAAAATTGAAGGACAATATTGAATCTAAGGTCAAAGCAAAATATTTGAGACACGCCTTTATGCGAAATAAATAGATAAAAGTTGATATTTCTGCTTAAAAACTTCCTTGCAGACAAAAACAGTCCGACAGATACATCAGTTCCACTACACCACGTGGCCAGACCACGGGACTCCTGACCCTAACGAACTCGTTGTCTTCCATCGACGCGTGAAGAACTACGAGGCTGTAATGAAAGGAAGAATGGTTGTCCACTGCAGGTAATATGTCGAGATGTTCGAACCAAAACTAACTTCTCAATGTTTCTATATCTTAATATATTATCCAAATATCTTACCTCATCTATAGAAATTGATGCTGACGTCACTCTTTTGTGATCCTTATCTACTTTTTTTGCCCTATAACTATGGCATTAAACTTACACAAAGGAATCAATATCTGTTCTGAAAATCAGATGGATATGTAATATTCAAATATAGTTTCAAGAATGACGATAATTTTAAATGATAGTGACACTAATCATCTTGCATAATCACGAGCAAAATATAAAATGAAAGTTGTAATTTACATGTCTTGTCAAAAATAAAACAAATTGATATCAACAAATATCAAGATATTATTAACTATTTCAATTGATATCGTTGGATTTCCAAATCGTATAGCTAAACTCGTGCCCGAGCCGATGGCATTTAAGTTAGATTATAAACAAACGCAATAAATAACCACTGAAAAGTTGATGGAGTTAATTTTCAGGTACATTTTAAGATCGTGTAATTTGATTAAAACCTAATATCGCCTGGCAAGTGCTATAACAGAACAGTGTTAGAGCATTTCTTTTTTTTCGCTTCATGACACAAACTAACAGGTTGACATGATTTTAATTTTGTTGAAAACATTGGACATAAGTCTGTCCTTAGTTATGAAAACACAAACTTCAATTACTGCCTACTATTTGAGTTAACAGACAACATCACGTTTTGTTAGAGCAATGACAGGTAAGTCTACTCTTAGAAATAATGTTTTGAATAGGTCTAGGCAATATTTGCTTTACTCCACTGGCACGGGCTAGGGTTCGGCATACAAGACGACATACCAAAAATGTGTAGTCGCAGACAGCAAGCGAGTTTGTTTAAACATTCCACACACTTGGGCCACAGAGGACAATCATGGTATGTCACAGAGATAGGACTTCTATTAAAACTTGTTTGTTTTCAATGTATATGCATGTCCAATGCCCTTTTAGACTAAATCCGTCTATTAAAAACTTATCACTAACAATGTTGCTTTGTAAACGAACAAGGTTTTTCTGAAGAACTTGTTTTACAGTGCTGGTATTGGTAGGACGGGAACTTTCATCGCCCTCGACGCTCTCCTAGAATACGGGAAAGAGACTAAAAGAATTGACGTCTTGCAATACATTAAAACCATGCGGAAGGATAGAGTAAACATGGTTCAAACTGCCGTAAGTTTCATTTGTGTTTGTATTAATTGGCTGCTTATAACGTTTTTTATAATTCGGATATTTTCAGAGTTAACCCCCTCCCAGTAATAACTTCCATACATTGCGTTATCCAGGAACAATACATAGCTGTACATCAGCTACTTCTTGAAGCTTTCGATATGCCGGACACCCTCATCCCAAGAGGGAGGTTCCATACAGAACTTAGTGCCCTCTCCAATGGTGGTCCCACCAACCAAACAAAGCTCAGACAGGAATACCAGGTAATGTGAAATTGGACAGTCAGCGTGCAAATATTAAACAATGATAATACAAGTTTGTGTTTGTGATTATTGCAATAAATAACAATAATTGTTTTCATTGGTATGTTCACATTTATCAATGCTTTCATTCCTACTAGTACTCCTTTATGTGTTTTTACACTTATGTGCTTTTATCATTCGTAGAAAAGATTATTTTTATAACTATCATTAATTTACATTTGACATGGGTAGATGACGCAATCTACCAAACCAAATTACGATGAGACTGACTACAGGGCCGCCTTACTGCCATCTAACAAGATGAAGAACAGGAACCTATCCGTCTTAGCAGGTAATGGTGTAATATGAAGATTCATGTAAATGTCAAAGTAAAGTGAATGGTCATATACTGGAATTTCATGTTTTTAATTAAGTATAATTTTAATTTATTCATCGAATTTATACTCTATTCGGTATCAGGTAATGCGCGATTCAATGATACCAAGGTCTAATCAAGGTATTTTTTCTACAGCTGATAGGTTTAGGACTTACCTTCAATCCCAGTCAAGCAGGAGAACAGACTACATCAATGCCGTTATGTTGCCGGTAAGATTTCCAATTCATTTTTAAACGTAATGTAACAATGTATTTGTTGAAAGTCCAAAGTGTTTTCAGAATTTACGTTTAATTATACATGGAACGAGTTATTTCGTTATGATGTTATTCGTTTGAAGTTAAATATATTTCTTTTACCTTTACAATTGAAGTGGTCTTATAATTGGACTTGTATGGCTTTATAAGCACATTCGATGAATCTTCATTTCCATTCACCAGTCAGTGAATGTCTCTATATCAAAAGTTTCCGTCTACCAAGACAATCATACGACGTCAGTGATTGGTCATGACGCCATAACTACATGTGACGTCACAAGAGTGTTATAACACGTTTGTCTTATGATATTTATGACATGGATGTATGACATGGCACTTATGCAAAAAAATAATGATAGTATATTCTATCTGCATATAAATTATTATCTAAATGTTGTCATTAGAAGAACTTTGCTTGTTATTGTTGTTTTTTTCTGAAAATATCGCAAGTGATATTTTATTGATGCAAAATATATAGCTAATCGACATTATATTCCTTTTCAGTTTGAAAATTATCCCTTCGATCTGCTTCCTTCTATTTAAGTAATAATGTAATTTACTGCCAGTATTTATTTTCTTTTGCCTAAAAAGTCCTACACGTCCAAGACTGGGTACATCGTCACTCAGATTCCGTTGGAGGACACCGTTGTGGACCTGTTAACGATGATAATGGACCACAACTGTCACACACTCGTGACCATTGACACGGACCACATTGTAAGTGTACCATACCAAATCATCAATCCGGTTTGGTAGAATTATGTCGACAAAGCTTAATAAAATATTTCATCTTCTTTGGGTTGAGACATGAGAATCTTAACCAAAGGGGTAAGAATCTCGGCAAAGCCTCGTGTTTCACAGTTTAAAGTTTTATCCCGCGGGTTGAGATATCCTGTCTCACCCCTAAGAGGGTGAATGGCTATTTTTCTCTTACCCTGTGGATCACTTTGTGTCGCACGTGATCCTGATCTCGTGTGGCTTGTCTTTACCCTAGGGTGAGATAGAACAGTCTTAGAGTGGTAAGATTGTGGATGTTCCTGTTCGGGAAAGAGAGAACGCAATCCATGTTTGATCTACAGATCAATACGTGAATACTACGCTGTTTTACCACAGGTGATACGCTTTCTATTTATGCAAAATTATGTTCTCTGTATAAAATCATTAATAGCGGTCTTTTATCAGAATTGTAACCATTAAATTGTAAAATCATTAATAGAGGTCATTTTATCAGGATTGTAACCTTTTAATGGTTAAGATATTTCTTCTTTAAGGAATGGTTGCCTACAGACGATGAGTTCCAAACTTTCAGCAATTATAGGCTGGAGTACAAGGGACATTCATCAACCATAGAATGTTTGGATTTACATGATATTGAAATGGAAAATTTGGTGAGCCTTTTGTATACATCATTTAACAATTTAATTTTTTTTTAAAAAATCACTTAAGTGATTAATTTTGTGATCAGACTTCAATATGATTACGCTATTGCACATATATGTCTGAGATAGAAATCAAAGGCAGGTGGAATGTTTAAGAAACGTTATTCTTACCTTCCCAGGAGAATAACACTTCTATCAACCTCCGAGTGTTCCACATGACTGGATGGGATAGAGACTCTCCAGTCCCTAAGGATTCATCAGCATTGCTTCAGCTGCTGGAGTTAGTTGACAGCCGACGTAAATCGGACGACACCAAGACAACAATTGTCATGTGTCGGTATGTAATGACAACTAGGCATCATGCGGCTACTTATTTGACCGTACTTACCCATATATGAATGTTATCTTGTCACTTTGGCTATGTCATTCCTAGTTCTAATAGTGTTTATCGAGTTTATTTGACACAACACATACATTTCACTCTTGTTGTATATGCAAATATGTCATACTGTGTTCTAATGTTACAGTGACGGATATTCCCAGAGTGGACTGTTCTGCTGTATCAGCAATGCCAGAGACCAAATGAAGTGTGACGAAGAGGTGGATATCTATCAGATCTCACGTCAGCTGCTCGTACGACGTCCGGAGTTTTTAACAAATTTCGTACGTATGTCTTCTAAACAGCAATATATACATTCACTTGCCACTTTTTTCTATATAAACTAATCAAGCCGAATTGAAGTATATGGGGTATTACTGACACCCAAAACGTGATTATTGTGACGTCACTTACATGGTAACGCCAACTGATCATCGTCAAAATGACTGTCTCATCTTATGGATTAAATCGCATTTGATATACGGTTTTCATGGATTTAACAGTCAATCCTCCCTGTGCTCGGAATAATAAATTAAAATCTTCCGGTGACAGTTTTAGATTACGACAAGAGGGATCATCAACAACACGATCCCTCAATCTACGAATAAACGAGTGACCAAGGATCACAATGTTCAACATAAGTCTAAATATAGGCTATACATTCGTGTAGGCTAACATGTGCGCTTTGTTTACAAACACTGACGCCGTCGTGACCTACTTAGCCTGGTATGTCCACATTACTACGACATCGTTGAATGAATCCTTGCAGTAGACTTCACCATGATTCTCTCACTGGGCAATCACACGCAAAAAGTATTGTCCCACCTGAATCCGATCTGATTTCTTCGGAATTTAAAGAACACAATGCGAATAAAAGCAGATAAAAATCAGAATTCCGAGCACCGATCTTCCCAAGCAAAATTTTTTCTTTGTTTTGTCACGTGACCGAATAACCAGTTCTGATTGGTTTATCACCTAAATCGGTATAGGGATAACTCGATTTACTTTATCTTTGAAGGTACATAGCCACATGTCTAAATCGGTTCAAGTGAACTCGATTTACATAAAATTTCGAAATATAACATAAATGTATTTATCGGTATAAATTGTATTAATGCAGAGACCCCTCAATCGATGGTCTATATAGATTCCAGAGCTTTGCAGACAATCATCTCATAATGTGCGAATGTTTGCAAAGCTCTGTTTCTGTATAGACCAAAGATTCAATAGAAAGACAGTTTAATGCTTAAGGATGTATTCTTCTGAGGTTTCAGTCACGTTGAATTCTCGTTTCGACATAGATCAAAGAAGTTATCAGATTTTCAAATAAAATCTATCAATATCTGTAGCAAGTTGCCGGTTGCAAATTTTGTCAAAAATTACATTTCGATTTTTTTATATGGAGATTTTAAGAAATGGCCCATTTGGCGGCCATTTTGAAATTGTGTCTGTTTTCGCTTTTAGTAGAGCCACAATTTTACCATTTTTTACTGAAATTGTTTTTACTTAAATCATCACTGCGTTAGTATGTTTAGCTGTATCGGGCTAATTTTTGCTGTAAATCTTTCCTGGGTTCGTTGTAAGTAAAATACTGATCATTAATGTATGAAATGATATACTTTTGTCACTTTATATTAACACTTAATGGTTATTTGAGCACTTTTATTTTTTTACTCTAAAATATTGAAAAATAACAAATATTCAAATGGGGAAAAACAGTAAGCATACGGACCCCCCATTTTTCTGTCTGAATTAGAAATAACAACCCTTTCCCTGTTGAATTGCAAAATATTAACAAAAGTTTAATACCATAACCTTTTCTAAAAAGGGTTTAATTTGGCAAAAATGGCTGAAAATGGTGCATTTGTAGCTCAAAGTTAAGGGATAGGGGTAGCATATGCTGTTATTCTGAGAAAAATATTGGTCTTATTAATCAAAACTGGTATGTTTTTAAAGAAAACTACTGGAAAATAAATTCTACAAACATCCATACATACCAAACACCCTATTAGGAAATTATATAATTAGTCTCTTGTGTATACGATCAAAACGGCAAAATTCCCATAAAATCCAATATTTTTTCAACTAGGTATCCTGGAGTGACAATAGCTCAAAAACGAGCACACGGACATATGTTTTTTCTTTCATTTTCTTTCATGGTATGAACTGCTATTTCCTAAAATCTATATGAGAAAAAGGTTTAAAACAAGAAAATTTTGACTTCTCAGAGGAGTACATCGTTTAATATGGTCAAAGGCGATTATGTATGTATATGCATGTTATCGAGTTTCTTGCATTCTCTATAAACTGATATATCTATAAGGATGTTCATAGAAGGATGCTTTATGATCCCCTAACGGTGCTGGTGACTATAGTTTTTGTTCCCGTTATTCTGTCTGTCTGTCTGTTACCTAAGATAATCTAATTTTGCCAATCTTGGTTTTTAGATTGTTAGGTGAGACAGTCACTATCATTAAAATAAATTAGATTATTTTCGCTAAATTGTGGATTTTACAGAATACCGCAAGACAAGATAGATTGATTATGATAAAACAAATGTGAAGGTTGGATATTTTCATCAGTATATCTAAGATTGTTTGATGAAGGTCAAAGTAGTTTGGGCTTTAAAAAAAGAAGAAAAAACAAACAAAAACAGCATTTAATACCCCAGACATGTTGATGTATACATCTGAAGGCTGCCAAGATTGGGGCCTTTGTGTAAGCCTTTAAAAATTGAACAGATGTCCTCGCACATGGGAGGGGTGTCTCTCACCCGCCTAACCATGCCATCCCCATTTTCCCCCAAAACAATAACACCACTTTCACTCAAACTTTTCATTGTGTATTTGTAATAACGAATAGAAAAAAAAATTAAAATTTTATAACAGTTACTGTAAGAGAAAATATCAGCATATAACTGTAGTAAATTAACATTTGGAGTCTGTGTAAATATCTTATAATGTATAATAGTTATCACCACTTATATATCATTCATATACTAGATATTTCATATATCATTAGTATAGCATATCATATAACATAGCTAACAAATGCAGTTTTTTAATATGATTTGTTATGGTAAAGCAAAATGTTATCTTTTTAATTGAAGGAGTAAAACACTTATTCAACTATGTTTTTGCAAATGTTGTAAAATAATCGAAATATCTAGAATAAATTTGAACTTATTTATTGTCGTGTGAAGATCACGTCAAACATTACTGTTTTGTTTAGAAAACCGTTAAACAGAGACGGACTTTCTTTCTGTATGGATTTCAAAACATCTTTTGTATATTGATGTATAAAGGATGTGGGGGTGAAGTTTCATTACAGTTATTCCAAAGTTAAGTTCACGCTAATAGCTTCGGATACATGTACTAGGCAATGTTCGTTAATGTAATCCTTTTACCATCTTGATACCATTTGATATTGTACGAATTATTATTCGGTAAATATTCATTCATTTAACAAAATTGTATGTTTGGAATTTATGATTTACATACAGTTACCCTTGTTTTGTTCAGGACCAATACCAGTGCTGCTATACCACGTTAAGGGATTATCTGGATACTGATGATGTATATATGAATTGAGAGATACCTGGATACTGAGTATGTATATCCAAAAATCTGGACACTGACGGTGTATATCAGCTGTGATATATCAGGATACTGACGATATATATCAAATGCGATATATCTAGATACTAACCATGCATATATCCAATGCGATATATCTGGATACAGAGGACGTAAACATCAACTGTGGTGTCTGAATACCATTAATGTGTAAAACATCATTGACTGACAAACGTTGATTTTTGTCCTATAAACATTTCGACAGTGAAAAATATAATGATGTACATTGATGCTTGTATTGCCATCAAATGCATTGTTTTGTTTTTGATTTTCAAATATCACTCTAAAACGTTGTTTTCAAAATTACTATTCTTATGATTTTAAGTATAAGAATATTATACTGACAAAGTCTGCCTTATCTACACTTCGATCTACAAAGACAGAAAAGAATTGCATTGTTCTTATATTGACTTAGTTGATTTAGTATGATGCAATTGTGTTCGGTGATCCCTAAATTTTCATTGGATTTCCAAATATCGCTTTGTTGTTTGAGATTGCGATATGTTACTACCATTGATCTCCTACTGTAGAATAGCAGTTATTGTAAATACTGACTTATTATATGGATTGACTTGAGTATAACTTGTTTAAATAATTATTATGTTAATCAAGTATATAATCCAGTCTACAAGAGAAAAATGTCGATTTGTTTAAAGTACTCTTCTTTTCCTCCACAAATGTTGGCGACATTTTATAGGCATGAAGTGAAGGCATTGTTAATCAATTTAAAGCCAAGGAAAATGTTTATATACCAAAATGGAAGTTTTTATATATAACGAAACACCTCAAATGCAAAACTGTGCATCCTTATATAAACATATTTTGAATATCTGACATCAACTTGATATCTATTTAAGTCTCTGTTCGATTATAACTAATCTAGTATTTAATATATTGTCGTTGTGTATAGGTTATAACCTTTTACTGTCGATTCTAATAATACTGATAGTGTTGATACTTTATATATCATTTCATTATTGTTATCTTGTACTTTTGTTTAAATTAATGTACCCTTTCGTATTTAATTTGAATATTACTATCTTTCTGACATAACTAGCATTTTTATTTGCGTTTTCAACACTGACGATACATTTTGGAAGATCTTATCAACTTCACTCGGAACTTAAGACTTTAACAGATCAAAGTACAGTGCATCACTTATGCGTGGTTATCATATGATACTAGCTGTAGTCATACATCGCCTATTGTTCATCAAATCAATTGTATTCCAACTACTCCTACACACTATTATGATAATATGTTAGACGATATTTTTGGGAACGCTTTAAATTCTACTTACATAGACCTTATTATATATATGTAAAAAAAAAAAAAAAAACACAAAAAAACATACATTGTTTTTTGGTAAACAATTTTCTTACTGACATAAGCTTTTTATTGTTGTTGGTTACGCTGGTTTTTATCTGTCTATTGCCATTTCCATTAAGCTGTTTATAGATTTTAGCAATTAATTTAAAATAAATATAATGTCTTATCATAAAAAATGTAGTAAATGTGATGTAATGGAATATTTGTCTGTTCTTTATTCATTTTTTATTCCAATTTACTAGTTGAGCGACACCTGAAGGAGTGTCGCAGATGAAATGAAGAGAAGAGAAATGGGAAATAACTCTTGTTGTTACTTCTAAACGGGACCAATTTCATTAGGTTATGAAAAATATACCAGAGTTTGAAGTCATTTCAGGATTTTAGTCTATTTGACCCCTATGACCTGGAATAAAGGTCATGATTATTAATTAAGAAACCTTGGTAGTTCATTGTATAATATATACTGGCAGTTAAAATGAAATTAGGATGCTTAATTTTCCTCGAGGGAAACACAATGTTTTATTTCTCAGCCAGAAACAGGACTATACACATGAGATATAATAATATTCATTATTTAGCATTAGGCCAAAATATGTCTGTTTAGGGTGAATAGGGTCGGTGGATCGGAAGGATTTTTTAGTGTCTTTCACTTTAAAATAATGGCCGGAACTGGAGTCCGAGATCGAATTCCCGACTCGTAGAAAAGTATAAAAAATAGGGTCTGGGGTAAAAAAAATAGGGTCAGTCGGGTAACCCTAAACATACATTTATTGTTTTTGGCCTTATACTTTGAGATACTGTACAGCTCGAAAATGACTAAAAAAACTAGAAAATGATCTCCCTCTATTCAGTCCCACTTAGGTTTCTGTATTAAATTAAATATGATCCATGAAAAATGTTTATTTTCGCAATGTTACAGCATTGTAAGTATAGGGGCCGCGAATAAGGAAATGGTAATAATAGACAATATCGGTCTGGCTAAAAATTGATTATAATTACATACATTTCTATATTTTTGCTATTCTTTTAATTGTATTCATCACTATGCCAGAAAATATACCTAAAAATTAACAAATAAGCAAATTACCTCCATATTTTTCAATCCCAGTGAAATTTTTTTTATGTGAACATTTTAAGAATGAAGTATTAAATTGAAAGCAAACCCTCTGAAAGTCAGCTTTTATTGTTCAATTCTTAAATGTATGTAGTAAACATGCATCAGATGACAACAGATATTGTCAATATCATTTGTTAATCAAGATTAAACATGCCTTATATAAAATGTTTGATGCTACTGAAAAAATGGAGTTGTCCATCTTTCTAATTTTGTTCTTTCTCTGGATCATGACATTTGTAGGACCATTTCCATGCGCTGACTGTCGATTAGTGTTTTTTGTAGGAATTCTAGATGTATAGCTATTGTACATCTGAATTCGAAACACATAATTATCATGTTGTAAATCCTTGGATTTCAGCTGTAGGATATGAAAGTCAATTAACTAAATTCCTGACCCCGCCCCGGGTCAAAATACCATAATAGTGAAATGACCCCCCCCCCCCAATGGTAAAGTGAACCCCCTCTTCTAAATAGCATTACCATGGTGAAATTAAACACAAACACATCCTACTAGAACGCTTCCCAATACTATACATGTCAGTTGTTTATTACACTACAACACCTCCCTATACTATACATGTCAGTCCTCTATTACACTATACCACTTCCTTATACTATATATGTCAGTTGTCTATTACTCTATAACACCTCCCTATACTATACATGTCAGTCCTCTATTATGTTAACGTGGAACAAGCGTCGGTTGCTTATTCGGGAAATGAAAACGGAGAATATTGAAAAGTTCTCTTTGCGGCGAGATGGCCAGACATTATCGATCCATGTGCAAGTTTCATCACCATTTGTCGATTTAGCGATCACCGGACTCTGAAATTCCCAGTAGAGTAATCCTTTGTGGTAAAGAATCAGAGACTTTCCGCCATCATCCCGGGTCAACGTATCTTTTTCCCTCGCTAGCTTCCTAAATTTCTCTAAACTAGCATCTGTCTGCTGTTCCTCCTTCAGATCCTGTACGCTCCCAAGATCACTCATGAAATTGGATACCTGCAGTGGTTTAAAAGGCTTCGTGTTTCATTTCACTGCTGCTCTAGTCTGTACTGCATTGATGAAAGATCAACAGGAATAGCATCTTTGACATTCCCAACTATTACGTCATAGAGAGGCGACTCAAACAAAAACGCTTCCGTCTCTCCTCTAAAGTATGGCGTGTTAATGTCGAAATGGGCGATCTGACAGATGAGTCTCAGGGTCCACTAGACTTCGTCTAACTCCAACCTCATCACAACCCGAGTCCCGCAATACGGTTACAAGTTCACGACCGACTCGACCAAAGACCACTGGCATAGATGATGCTTTCGAATTACAGGCCTGACTCATCTTCGGAATACCGTGTTCATCGCTACTCACAGATTCCTGCACAATAGATGCTGTTTTCCCTTCCTTCAACTTATCGGACTTCTTCTTCCGGCAATCCGATGCAATATGTCCCACCTTCTTCCAATACAAACAAGTTATTTCATTTGCCATATCAGATGTGCCTCCAGACTACTCACATTGTGAAAACATAGATGCTGAATGTCTGGATGTTGAGAATTTCTGACCCCCATGCTTGGCCGCTTTAGACATCACAAGATGAACTGCTCTGGTTCGTCTAGCTTCTGCATACTGATCTGCAAGGGTCGACATCTCGTCAATCGATTTTGGTATCCTTCCTTTAGGAACAACAACAAATCCTGATTGCAAACCTGGATGAACTGGTCCCTTATGACTAAGTCCTTCAAACCTTAATACGTCTTGTTCGTATTGGTGAGCTCGATCCATCTCTCCAAATAATTGTCCAGTCGAATAGCAAACTGAGTAAAGGTTTCTCCTCCCTGTGGTCGTGACGTGCGGACACTCTTGCTAAAACCCTCTTCTGTCTTGTCAAATCTATTCAGTAAAGCTTTCTTCAACTCGTTGAAGTCAAGCGCCTGATCAACTGGCAATTGTGAAAACACCGCCAAAGAATTTCCCGTCAGTAATTCGCTCAAGTTAGCTCCCCAACTATCTCGATTCCATCTCTGAGCTGTCGCATATCGTTCAAACCGCTGAATATACGCATCGATGTTGTCCCTTTCCTCGTTGAATGCGGGCAATTTAGGACCTTTACTCGCAGCATTGTCCCTCTGAGCCATATCCGGTTGTACCTGATGACCCGCCTGAATCAACTCCAGCTTACGCTTATGTTCTTCCTCTTCTCTCTCATTCTGCTCAAAATATCTCTGATTTTGTCGTTCCCGTCTATCTTGTTCACGATCATCCCTTTCCTTAGCTTGTTGCTCCTTAACAAAAGAACGAAGCTCCTCACCTTCCAATCCTAAATCTTTTCCAATATTCATCAACTCAGTGAGTGACGACATCATGCAAAGAATATAACTTACCAGTGCCGGAAATCAGAACAACAATAATAAGACAATAATAATGAACAACGAAGAACTAAGAACTACTTTGTACAAGAACTAGGACTTACCTGCTACAAAGCATGAACTTCCTTCCCATCAACTTACCTCCTTTCCGAAGACCACGTTCGCGTAGACTAACGTAAAGAAAATAAGTGAAGTAAGAAGAAGTTCCTTACCGGAGTCCATCAAACAATCTAACCTAACAGCGTAGTCAATATAATCAGATTTCCATTCCCATACAAACTAACGATTGTTATCCCAACGCTGCCACCAATTTGTTAACGTGGGGCAAGCGTCGGTTGCTTATACGGGAAATGAAAACGGAAAATATTGAAAACAAAACAAAGACGATATTTATTTACAAATGGAATAAAAGACATATGCGATAAATTTATACAAAACAGTCATACCCTCACTTACACGCACACATTCAAACTGTTTCCCTAAAATGTCTTGATTATGTAGCCTCACATAAAGATCCAGTGACAAATAGCTGACAACTAACTATTGAGGAAAAAACACTCAAGCCAGAGCCTCTGCAGTATGCAGTCCAGAGTTAAGAAAGATGAACACCATCCATCCACCACCCAACAAGCTCAATCCAGAGCCCATAGAGTAATAGCTAACTTCATTTACGAGTGTACAAGACACGACAGGTATATAAGTTACGTTGTTCACAAACAACCCTCGCTGTAAGACCACCCTAGCTCACCATAGCTGAACTTGACCTTGATGGAGAATACATGTATTTTCCCGGTCGGTCCAGTTGCTTGGAATGTTGCTGGGATATCTAAAGCCTGGTCATGGCTGTTGGTTCCGTGGGCTTGCTTCCAACTCCCATTATGTGAAGCTACAAGTAATTCATTAACAATTATCTTTTTTTTTTCACACAAACTCCATGCATTCCCAATACATAATCCTATATAGAACTTTACTGAAATTACACTTATTTAACTAATTATTTTACTAATAAGATGTAAACCAATTACTAAATGACATATATACCTATTATACAATGACAAACACTAATGTGCGGCTCCAAAATGAACAAAAAATACTATAAACAGGTATAACACTCAGAGTTGCTCTCATCGGCTTCCATACATTTTTCACCCGCGCGAGCACACATTACGCTTTACCGTTATAACAATAGAACTGGGCTTCCGTAGTTTTATAATCGAGTGAAACCCGTGATACATAGTGATGAATTGCATATATAGTTACACATGCATTAAGTAAGTATACTATGTTAATATATATGATACATATTAAATGACATGAAATAACACAAATACAACATATTTCAATCTACTCGATAAACAATAGTCACGGTCGACTGGAGAACTGGAGCGCACAGATACCTGAATTGTCTGACTCGATAATATCAGGTACAATACAATAATACCAACTAAAACGGAATAGAAGTGAGGTAGAAAGAGTTCTTACCACTGTCTGATGTCTGTGCCTGGCTCACAAATTATGGAATCTCCGATAAATCTTATTGTGCACGCGGACAAAGAAACATGTCCGTCACTACATAGCACCAGCCATGAACACCTACCCGTAACGTAGTTTCCGCCTAACGATACCTACCTATTTAAAACCCCAACTTATAATTACTGCGCTATTTCAAATACAACAGATACAACAAAATAACAACATAATAAGTACATATATAGTCCCAATTATACATGCTTCCGTGACATATTACACTATAACACTTCCCTGTACTATACATGTCAGTTGTCTATTACACTATAACACTTCCCTGTACTAATAACATATTTGACAAATTTTTCATTTTCAACAATTAATTGTATACTTGATTGATTGTAATTGATTTTCTATCAATCGATTCCCTTATTTGGATGGATGTAGCCTTAAAAACAAGGCTACATCCAGCAATTTTGCAACAAAATTCTGAAAAAAAATTGTTATACGTTTCTCAAAGAAGTAAAAATAAGGAGGAACAAAAACCGGGGATTTGATTAAGCAAAAATTTGTATCAAGCAGATTCCTCTTAAGAAGGCTTTTCTGTATTATACATGTCATTTGTCTATATTTTGACACCCTCGCCCCACCCTCCCCCCATACAAAAATAAATAAATAAATAAAGAAAAAACATGCCTCCCACCCCACTGCTAGCCATACATAATGTAGGTCTTAACTTGATTGGTATTTAGCCTTTACATGTACATTTTTGTATGAATAGAAGCAAACATATAAATTTTATATTGATGAAAAAATAACTAGAGTATCCAAGTGCTATTTATTACGGATGAAAAAATAGTGTAAAACGCAAAACATATTTAATGGTACAATACCTTAACCCGAAATGTCTTCAATTTTTAAAATCTAACTGTATAATGAGAGAGATCTATGATTTTTTTAGACCAATTCCCAAAAGTTATTAGTTTAGTAAAACACTATTTGTTCCGGAATTGACCGAGTGACTGAGAAATTTGGCTACTCAAACAATATTTTAGACAAATTAGAGAACATATTTTAGAATACATTTTTTACATAAAAAAATGTTTAACAAATCTTTAAAAATTAAGGTGGTCTCTGAAATGCTCAAAGCTGAAGAGGCTGTGAGTGTTTAACATTCAGTACATTCAATTTCTGAAAAACCTGCTGTTACTATGTCCCTCTCCCCCTCACTTAGGCCCTACACTTACAGTAACCTGTCTTAGCCTAATAAGCAATCTACAGTGTAAGTACGTACATATACGTGTCATGCAAAACTGCAGTGCATATATAATAGTTGATCATATGATATTCATATCCCATGCCAAACTACCAGATTTTTCATGTCTGTCTTCTTTAGTTGTCAATACTTGTCACATATATTTAGTTTACGGTTATCTTTTGCCTGTCATTGCGTAATTGCCGCATGGACACGGTATGCTTGGTGGTATTTTATTTTTATTTTAGACTAACATTACAGTACAGCTGATCAACAAATCATGTGTCAGCTGATAACGGGTAGACTATGGTTGAACTATACTAGTACGTAGGTAGCAATTTAATCATACAATCAAGCAATATATTCGGAGAAAGATATTAAATCAACATCTATCTCAGAGTCTTTACAATACACTGTCAGTTTACGAGTTATTTTTATTCGTATCTAGCCTAGCCCTACTGTAGGCCTAACGCTTGATTTAGTCGCTGTAATGATCAGACTCGGTATTGTCAATGCATACGAAAAACAATCATAATAGACAACAGCAACTTCAAATATCAGATAGCGAATAATACTAACATTCGCCGATAGTGATATAACAAATTAAATACACAAGTCTCTAGGCCTACTTACCTGATATTGCCGATTGTAACTTGAATAGCGAGGCGACCTTCAACGTCCAAACCGGATACACAAGTGACACATGCACATTCCTCCTACCAGGTGGCGCTTGTCGTATGGCATTATTTTTGTGCGGTCGAAACAATATAAACATATTTATATCCCCAATACACCCAATCCGCAACAAATGTAAAGACATCATTGCATTAAAAAGTACAAAATAATAATGAAATAAAATACAGATTTCATTAATAAACATGACTTATTTGTGAATAATTCGTCGGTCCAATCGGTCAGAATAGCTCAGAAGGAGCTACATACAGTTTGTAATCCAATGAGTTGGATTTGGTTGTTAACGGGATGACCCTTATCATTTTTGAAGTAATAGGTTTATTAAGGTATTTTGGGCGTCTATTGATATAATGTAATATACATGATGAGCGTTGGACATTAAGTAGCTGTAAACATTGGATCATTCCCTGATAATGTTGCTCTGTGGTGACTGTGTGTCTGTATGGGTATTTAGGTATTTGGCATGTCCTTGTAGTTGATCCATGGTTACTTTCCACCACATGTCTAAATAAGCAGGAGGAGTGAATGGAAGTTTCACGGAGAACTCCGCTGTAAAATAAATAGTGAATAACTACTGTATAGTTACTAGGATGTCTGAAGAAGAGATTGTGACCTAAATATTGACTTTAAACAGATACAACTAACAAACCAACATCATTTTGAGTAGTCTGTCAGCCCCATCAATCAACCAGTTCTGGGAAGTTCAATATCAAGGTGGTGTTCAGGTGTTGTTGTGCTTTCATATAGTTATGCATGTTTTGTTGAATATAGAAGTAACACACTATTATGATGGTTTTGATATTATTTTTTCAGCATTTAAACAGTGTAATTAAATGTCCAAATGCTATCTATAATGCATTGATTCTGTATCAAAAGCGTGATTAGGATACTTCATAATTTATCAAAATTATCATATAACTTGCACAATCTGAAATGCATAAGGTATATTTACATACTACCGCCAACAACATGTAGTTATAATTAAATACCAGAGTGCTCTAATATTGGTAGCTATTCACACATAGTATTTTGATAAATAAGGTCCGCATGAAAACATTATAATTGCGACCATTAGACCGTGATGTTTTAAAGTACAAGGTAGTGTCCCCGTGTTACGCAAACCGGGGTATATTTAAACCATTGTTTTGCTTACCTTATCAAATTTCAAACTAATTCGATCTAACTTCCTTGTCGATGTTTTGTCCCTGTATTACACGAAATGTGGACAGCAATCATTTGGTTCGGAAAGTCTGTGATTTTTATCATGATGATGTTCTCTATATTAAGGACAATTAGACCTGAAAGTAAGTACTTATGATAAGGAAGTGGAATATCTTAATAAGAAATAACCAATGTGTTGATAAACTACTTAATTAAAGCCTAATATCTGATTACTGCATTTACGTCCATATTTAAAGTACAGTTATAAGTTTGCGTAGATAGCTTATAGAGACAATGATCATGAATCAAAATATGACATAAATGTATTGTTCCACATTCTTTATGAAACATATAACACGAAATATTTACAAATTTCACAACATTGTTAAGTATTTTGATAGCTACCGTTGAGATTAATATGATTAAGCAGGTACAACATATACGCTGTACCCATACCAGAGTCACGCACGATAAACAAATGCAATACATAACCACTGAGGAGTTGATGAAATTATTTTACAGTTAAGAAAATGCATCTTTTAGACTGAATTTCCTTTGAATGGAAATTGGACTGTAACTTATTTACAGTAAATCAGATATATATAACTGATATTACCCTTTACATATCTTAAGTGGATGTTACTACGTCATATGATCATTCTCGTCTCTGTACACTTATACATATTTATATAAAAACCTACAATCAATTAATTGAGGTTAAGAGTGTGCAAAAAGTGATCTTCGTCATTTATAATTGAGTCATCAAACGAATATCGTATTTCGCGTTGATAGACTCAGACTTATTAATCAGTGAATCATGTCCTTAATAGTATTAGGTTTATTGAGATATAGAAGATACGTCATTTCAATTCAACAGAGTCGAGGTATAAACGTATGAATTTCATTAGAGCCTAGGTAAATATAAATCACAACATATCTAGCATTGCATTCCATTACAAATGTAATCAGATTTATTGAAAATTAAAGAACAACCATTTCATATATTTTGATTGTAATTTTTCGGGATATAGCAGATTCAATGAACGTCAATACAATCAATCAGAGTCAAAGTAAAATGTATTACAAATTACAACATAGCTAAGAATGTAATACAATATAAAAGTAATTAGATTTATAAAACAAATGAACAAATAACTTTATTGTTATATTTTTATTTAGTCATATATATTTTGGGGAGATGGTGGGATGGCCGAGTAGTTAATATCTCCCGACATGTTACCGCCATCGGGATGCGAGTGCAAAACCTATGTGAGGCCGTTGTCATGTACTGATCGCAGGTCGATGATTTTTTCCGTATTTCCTCATCCAATAAAATCTGGCAGGTCCTTTAATAACACTGACCGTTTGTAGCACATTGAATTAATAGAACTAAAAAGGATTCCACTAATCGATCTGTAGAAATGCAAACATGTAGTAAACAAAAGAAAAATGTTTGTACAATCATAAAATGAACAAACGCAAAGAGTTCGGTATAAATAGTATTGCGTAAAATGCTTTATACGCATGGTCGCGCTAGTAATACGATTTAGTTCTGCAGAAGGGTATTATACTTCAATTTGTTACACATGTTACACCTATAACAACAAACTTCGTTTTATTCACTGTCAACCACAAGTTAATCACATCACTTACAGTTTTATAAGTAGGCTATATTTTGTTTCAAAGTTCACGTAGTTGTCAGTGTTCAATCAAACATCATGTATCTATATTCATACACGCAATTCTGATAGGTGAATATCTGCATATTATAACATATAGAATACAAGTAAAAACTTAAAGAATATAAATGCTGTTTATTGCATGCAATGATTTTTATAATACAAATGGAAAATATTGGATGCAAATGTTAAAATATTTAACATGAATACAAATAGTATAGAATACAAACGTAGAATATTTAACATAAATGAAAATACATTGAACATAAATATTATTTAACTTACTATACAATCTGAGGCATGACAAATGAATCAAGTGATTTTTTCATTAACATACAATAGTATGGTCTAAAATCTCAATACAGTAGTTTGAACTGCTAGTTTAACATCCTTTCAATAACCACGGTCACTGAATGATGTACCAGGTTTACATTGTGACAAAAGGCCGGAGTACCCAGCAAAAACAAAAGAAGGGAAAGCAGTCAGTATCGGGCAATTACGACGCATAGAGTTCCATGATTTTAAGGTGGAAGACTTGTGACAATATGTATCGGGGCATCATTTATTTCCTGTGTTATTATCTTTGATGCGGATTAATTGGTTTGTGTTTAGGTAATATGGCCCTTAAAAAGCCGGCGAACCAGAGTAGTGGAGATCACCATACATGGGTAGCCAGTAAGGTCGTGGATGGATGTGTGAACACATCTATTGGTGATGATTGCTGTACACATACCCTGGGTAAAGGCCCAAAGACAGTCTGGTGGCAAGTGGATTTATTACAACTAAGAACCATCAACAGCATATCGTTATACTACAGAGGTTAGTTCATTCAGCAGCAAATGTCAGATAATAATACCTGCTCGAGAATCAGATAAATCCCATATATCTGACACAGCGGCTGGCAAAACGCAACTCTTACAGATGTGTTTCGTACCTTAATATTCATTGATATTTAAGTACAAGTCTTACTTTTCTTTTAAATATTTTGTAATGACAAATAATTATACACAAAACGCAACAGTTCTGGACCCATACCTACCCATGTTAGTCACTGACAGAATCAAATTCGCATCCCTCAACTATATATCTACAATGTGGTAGGCAGACATACTTTGCATGATTAACTTTTTTTTTTCAACGGTCAGTCAATATCAACCTGTCATTCAAATTAAATAAATATCCTTACTCCCACTTCGTTTAAATGAAATATATTTTGCAATATCTCATTAGGGGCCATGATCTGGTGACCTTTGGATAGGCGAATCACATTGCTATTTCTCGAATCTTGAAAGTAAATATAATAGTTTGTATGCAGCTGTTCATGTATGTAGTAATCTGAACAATAATACAAAGCTTCAGAACAGATTAATTACTAGGTAACTATATACATGTAGTTATAACTGAAATAGTGCAAAAAGTATCAAAAATGAAATGGTTACACTATGAATGATACAGTACTGTAAAATTATAATTGTGATGAAATACAAAAATAATATGACCACAACGAATAAGATACGGACGTCTTTTTGTTTTCCTTTCTCCAGCTGGATACGGAGCTAGACTTGCCGGATACCACCTGTATGTATCCAATACCACTGACATACCACCTGATCATGTTCTGTGTTACGAGGACAAGAGTAGTACCAACGCCTCTGTACAGTTGATTATCACACACCAGTGTCCGTATGTAGGTCGGTACGTGACTGTGTACAACTATAGAAACACCCCAAAACGGTATCCCTGGTATGATAATTACGCTGTTCTGGAATTGTGTGAGGTACAGGTATGGGGTGAGTACAGATTTCCAAAGCAAAAGTTTATGAAACTAATAAACTGAAATATACATATATGACTTGCTATATAATTTGAATATAATGCCATTACATTAGAACGAATTATTAAGTTACGAGGCCACCCAGAAACGTATGTTTAGAGGAATTGATATAGTAGAAACAGAACGGAACCAGAACGAAATTTTATGTAACATTTATTGAGTCCCACAGTCCTAGACATCATTGCCAACTCCACTCAACTATTTCGCAAGATAAAAATTAAATGTAGGTTACCGTAGTTTTATTTAGTGCAATTCAAACACAGCACAGTGTGTGGATATCATGTGAACATGAGTTGATATGACAATAACGCTGTCCTCGCGTTATGATTTAACTCCTGGGGTATCTTACTTTTCTAATTTGCTTTACCTCACCACTTCTAAATTGTATCTGTGCCTGGAGTCACCAATTAACACGACATGATTGTTCACAGGGTGTCCAGTTGGAACTTACGGTGACGGTAACTGTAGCAGTACGTGTTCTGGGGACTGTAATGGTGGCAACTGTAACGCGACGTCCGGCGATTGTTTCTGTGAGTACAATTGTACAATACTATAAGATAACGATAGGGGTATTCTACCCGAGGGTCACACAATGTCGTAAAGCCCGAGGCTTGCATGGCTACCAATGCAATACAACTTTGTGACGTCACTGCGTTAATGAATTTTTTTTTTCAGGGTTAATTTTAAATAAGTTGGTTTTACATCTATAAAGAATACAAGCAGCGGGATTCGCAATACAAATAAAACGAACATTTCATGTAAAGATAATTTATTTGCTGTTGAAATAAAATATCGAGGTATGAGAGAAAAGAATCGTCATGTCTTCATGAAGTTTTTTTTTCACCCCACAATACAAGTCTAACATAAGCTAAAATTGCCTGTCGGGCTAACGTTACAGTTATTGTTGAATCAGAGGTTAGACCTACCATATCTTACAGCGAAAATCAACGCACTTTAGCATGTTACATCACATAAACATTGCATCGAGTTTATTGTGGTTATCTGTGTCTTTCATCATAAGAATATTACTTATTTCCTCGCTTAAAAGCAAGCTTCGTCTGCAATCCTTTTTTTCTTATCAAAATACCTTGGAGAGTTCCGTTACACTGACGACAACGTTTCCCAAACATGCGAGGGACTCCGCATGGGGAGACATGATTTTTAAGTTTGACGTTCTGAGGGTACACGAACAGACCAGACTCTCGTTCAGTAACATTAAAGATGTTGATTTTGTGTATCCAATTTTAGACTGCTTCCCTGGAAGGTGGGGTAACAAATGTGAAAGCAGTTGTTCTACGAATTGTGTTGGGGTGATGTGTGACCGGTACACCGGACGCTGTACAGGTAAATGACTTTATTAAATACTGATATTTCTAAAATTTGTGCATTCATGTTCCAGTTATTTTATTCCTGTTATATGAATAATTGATCCTTTCCTTCAGAGGCATATCTATCGTTTTTCGTAAATTGATATTGCCATTTCAATATTTTAACTCCATTTACTACTTCCGCAAAGTCATCCTCGAAATCCCGAAGTCATTTTTTCTGACGTCATTTGTTATTCCTGTCTTGACGTCACACCGAAATTTCAGCCAATGATAATTGCTCCAGGTCGTAGTACACTAGTAACATAATATGCAAAAATAATACACGGGCGAAATAACTTGATATTAGGCGGATTATGAGATAACTTATTGTTTTTTTGTGTTAACTAGACATATAATAATAATAATAATTATATACACGATGAAACATCGGTTAAAATGTGTATCGTATTTACTATGTCAGCGGTGGAGCATATTTAATGATACGAGATTGGCCTTTATCTAGTGAATTATAGACCAAACCACACCCATTGCTGACTGCCTCTACTGGGCAATAATGTATGATTGAAATTAAATCAGTAATTTCTCTTAAGGATGTATTCTTCTGAGGTTTCAGTCCCGCTGTAGTCTCGTTTTGACTTAGATCAATGAAGTTATGAGATTATCAAATACAATTTATCAATATATGTAGCAAGTTGCCAGTTGTAAATTTTGTCAAAAAAAATACATTTCTATCTTTAGTAGATTTTTTTATACGGGGATTTTAGGAAATGACGCATTTGGTGGTCATTTTGAAATTGTGTCTTTTTTCGCTTTGAGTAGAGCCACATTTTTACCATTTTTTACTGAAATTGTTTTTACTAAAACCATCACTGCGCTACCATTTTAGCTGTATCGAGCAAATTTTTGCTGTATATCTTGGCAAGGGGACCCCATGTTTCCATCTGTTGAACACATTTTTTTATTTTTTAATTATTTTTGATAATAAAAGATACTTCATTCTTTATTTTATATCCATTTATAATGATATTTACGAATTATTTTTACGACAAATTGATTTTGAAGCAAAAAAATTCAAATTTTTGTCAGGATAAAGATGAGAATATTGGGTTCGCTCGAATTATTTGGCATGTTATCGATTTTGTCCACACTTTTAATCCATTTTAAAAACATGCTATAGGTATACTCTTATAACAGATACTTTTTCAAAAAAAAAATGAAATCTGGGAAAATAGCATTTCATAGGCTGAACTGTAGCGAAGGAAATTTTCTAAAAAAGACAATATTTGCCCTAGTTGACAAAAAAAAAACAACAGTTAGTGATAGATTTTTTTGTTAACTAACTTTTGTACTCTAAAATTATTGCATTTTTATTCCATTTTTATTTTTATTTTTATTTTCCCAAACAGTACAAAAAAAGCCTAACAACTAGATATGCTCTTGGGTGAAACTAATAGTTTCTCTTTTCATATCAGAAATCAAATAATTATTGTAAAGAAGTATATTTTTCGTCAGCAACTTAAACGCAAAAGATACCAATTAAGATTATCCATCTCTCTTATGTAGATAAAAACTGTTTTAAATTGAATTAAAAATGATTAAAGAGGGAAACAGACTTATATTTGATTTTCGAAAAAAATAAGCATATTCAAAAATAATTCCAACACCACAAAGGCTACAATCTTGATTTTGAGCAATCAGACGGCTTTTATTTCGAAACAATGGCAACAATGCATTTAAAACTGTTACTATCTCATTCGGCATACCCCATAACTCATATGTACCAATTTTCACTTATATCTAATAATATTTCAATTTCAGCCAATCAGAGACCTCCATTTTATTTCAATGGCAACCAATTTTTTAAAAAGTTATTTCATGTTACTCAGTATATTTTATAACCCCTATATACCTATTTTCACTTAAATCTGACAATATCTAAATTTCAACCAATCAGGGGCCTCCATTTTGTTTCCATGGCAACCAATCTTTTTGAAAGTGATACCATGTTATTCAGCATACTTTGTAACCTCTATATGCCAATTTTCACTTGATTCTGACATCATTTAAATTTCAGCCAATCAGAGGCCTCCGTTTTGTTACCAAGGCAACCAAAATTTTTAAAAGGTGTTACCATGATATTTAGCATCTAAAAAGCAACCAAAGGTCTGTTTTAAGTGAACATGTATAGCTCAACCCCTCTGTAAGGTTTCTGCTCGTTAACAAAAATGTTATAACACTCAGCGAGACTGGTGTTGATTTGTCTTCACCACACAAACGTTAGTATTCTATATTATGTCGCTGTTAACTTACACATATTATATATTATATTATATATATTTGAGTTTAAGTTGTTGTTACAGTATTCATATTTTATTGTGTTAGTATTTATTTCATTCATCTCCCTAAATCTAAGGAAATGATATATCTTAATTGTGAAACTTTATAAATGTCATCAACTTGGTTCATTTGATGTGTTTGTTTTGATGTTATAATTTACATCAGTAACATTGTGTTTAATCAATTTTAGGCTGTGTATCTGGAACATACGGTAATGAATGCGAAAACACTTGCTCTATGAACTGTAATGGAATGGGGTGTGCCCAGGACACCGGGCGATGTGCAGGTAAATGGCTTTAAAGAAATAATCAAGTGCCTTTCATTGGTTGAAATTTTGATTGGGACGTAATGACTTGACAACAGTTAACATTTACGTGACGGCAGGTTTTGAGAACAAATTTGCTTTTTTTCTGCAATATATTTAAGTCTCATCCATATTGCTTATGTTTTGTTTATTGTTATTTTTCATCCACGCTTGTAAACAAATAATCTCCAAAATAATTAGAAATTTTGCAATCAACGTGTCAGCACATTGAATGGCATGATTTGGAGGTGTGACTGCAGAACTGTATCCGATCAAAAACTCAATATGGTTGTTCTGACCTCCACTTCCGGACTTAAACTTGGATCAATACAGTATCTCGTTAACGATTCATTTTCATGTTTGGTAGAATTAGAAACAGCATACCACTAATGTAACTTTTTTCTGCAAAATTCTGGTTGAAAATAAGGGCTAAAGTTCAAAAGTTCAAAATAGTTAGAAAAAAAAAGTCTTTAATTTTTTTTAAGTTTCGGAAGGCCTGGATACCGGTCATCGGGCATGTAGCTTGCATGTAACATAGATAAATGGCTCAAAGTTTGTAAATAAGAAGCTTGGGGCTAATATTCTAAAATATTGAAATTATTTATTTTTAAGCTCTTAAATGCCTATTTTAAGAGATTTGATATTGGACCTATACTATGCGGATCTAAGAAGAGTTGCCAGTTTTGTCTACATAAATAACCATGATCTTCATTCATTGTCATAGTAGCCAAAATCCTCAAACAATCTTCTTGACGTGAAGTTCTGAAAGGCCTAGATACCTGTTGTCGCACATGTAGAATGCGGATATGAAAGACTACCAAGTTTCTTCACCTGAAGGATGTTTACTTTAAAAGCAAATCATAGGGCTCAAAACACCTAAAATCTTCAAACGACTTTCTGTTAAGTTATCGAAAGCATGAATATCTATAATTAGGCCTGTGGCTTGCTAAAAGGTTGCGAAGTTTACTGATTTGGATAACCTTAGTTCCTTGTTGGTGAAATTGTTCGGTGACCTTTTATCATTTGAAATCCTTCGAAATATAGGTTGTTTTTTTGGTTTGTATATGTTCGTAGTAATTTTCGTTTACTCGTTTTAACTTTTTTTTCATAAATTTGTATATGAAATGGACATTCGAATCATATACTCTGCCCTCCAATAGTTCTGTGTCATATGTTAAAATTTGCTGGCAATTTATCTCGAAAAATCTCGAACAGACAATTATTGAGTTGGAGAAATTAAATAAAAAAATGTATATTGATATTGATGTGTATTAAAAAAGTTTATATATTTCTGTTATTAATTACTTAATTACTTAATGTATATTTGTAAAACTGCATGTGAAACAGAACTTTTGGAGGACAGTGTATATATTAGTTTCTAGTACATTCGCAATTATCTTGTTACATTTAGTTTGATGTCCTCGTGTTATTTTGCTTTTTTTCTCACGAATAATGGTGTCATCCTCCTCAATTGCCATAGCACTGATTTGATTTTAATCAAATTTAATCTATAACATAAATTACTAATGATAATACGAGTACAAAGTAAAAACGAGACGATTCATTTTATTTGCTACCTACGATAGATTTGCTAGATGTTCCAACGGAATGGGTAGGATAGGGGAGGGGGTAGGCAAGTATAGAATTATATCTGTTATTCCCATCAATAGTGGTATCTAGCTATTCAATTTGGAATCCTTTCTCTTGTCTTGTTTTCCAAATAACTTTATTCTTTTTATTATCTCATTGCCGACGCCTTATTTTGGCTTTGAAGCTAGCTTTTGCAACTGTCAAAAGGGCTTCTAATTATTTTCCTCTATCCAACCAGTTCATTTGTAGTCAATGGTGTGGTACACATTGCTTCTGCTTAATTATATTGACCGTTGTCAGTTTATAAAACTATTGAAGTGTGCAGATTTCTGACTTTATAAGGAAAACATCAGTGGCTAAACAACATAAGCAAACACCCATATAAGGATTAATATCCTAAAATGACCTATAGTGCTAATATAACCAATAATTATTCAACCAACAATTAAATCAATAATGACGAATTTATGCTTTATTTTCTTTTAACTGTTTGCAGATGAGCTACGAAAAAGTAAAATGAAAGGGGGTTACCTTAAAATACTAAATCATTGGGGTATTTTTTTTGGGAATCTTTACCAATGAAGGATATATTTTAAAATTATGAAATTACTAATTTAAAAAAAAAGAAAATTCTGATTATGATTAGAAATTACATGGCTATTGTTGTCTATATTTTTAACGCAAATAGAGTAATACATATTACTTGATTTGAACGGAATTCACAGTCCTTTTTTATCTACATGTGTTATTTTGTGTCTCAAAAACAACATCGTAGGATAACTTTTTTCCGAGTCGCCTTTCAAACAGTTCAATATATGCAGTAAAGTTTTCTTTAAATCGTACCTTGACTGTAAGTCTATTATGAGAGCGTGATTGGCTTGTATGGTATTTTCCGAAAGGGTTATAAATGATGAGTTCAAGTCATGACATCGTCCACGGTAAATGATGCACATTACAAAAGACAACATCACTCAAGTTTCGCTAATAGTGACGCCAGCCATTGTAGACACATACATCCGTTCTTATACTAAAATATGTTTAACACTTTTGTTCTGACAATGATAAGTAAGTAATATCACTTATATCGTAATCAATATTTCAGTCTGTAATCCAACATGGTATGGTGATATGTGTAACCAGAAGTGTCCACAGAGTTGCAGCGAAACATCGTGTGATCGGACAACTGGAAATTGCTTCGGTAAATAGCAGTTTATTAGGCTTAGCTTCTCCATGATAATTAGATAGCGACTATTTTTTCCTTAAAAAAGTTTCTTGTGGATTCTTACGTAATAAAAGACAATAGCCTAGCAACGATTTGTCAAGTGGATATGTATAGCTAATCTTTCGTGTATAAGGTTTTGGGTGATGCACATGGATGTTAGAAAACTTCGTGATACCCATGTTGACTAGTCCTAATCATCTGACAGTTTGTGATATCGCATCGCAGTCACCATGATAAAGATGTATGTATGTAAGACCATGTTAACCAATAAGTTAAAAACATTATGCCATGTATGTGCTTATTTGAATACCACCTGTCGTGTAAATGGATCTATTAGAATCATGCGACTGTTTAACAATAATATTTCGTGGCTGTACACAACAAATTTTCTACATTTGTGTAATTTATTTAGAAATTTAAAATATATAATATTCATACCTATTTTTTTTCAATATTGCGTTCTATAAAAGCAAAGTATCAAAAATGTACGATACGGCTGAGTAAATTTTAATGAAATATCAATGTGCGTCAATATTGATTTAAATCTCCCGAAGTGATATACATGTATATTAAATACGAGAGGTTTATAGATTAGGAGTCAACAACCTTATACTTTCCAATGTAGGCTGTCTTTCTGGAACATACGGTAATAAATGTGAAAAGAACTGCTCTATGAATTGCAAGGAATTGTTATGTGAACGAAACTTCGAAAGATGTACAGGTAAATGATTTTTAACGAAATCTTGTTTTTTTTAGGTTTATGCCCCCTTCAGTAATTGCCAGTTCCGTCTCATAAATAAACTTTAAGGTGTCATTCTAATCGATAGTTATCAATCATTTTAACGTGATTAAATTAATATTTCAATATTTTGATTATACTTCACCGGGAGTGTCGACGGAATAATTCCATAAAATGGCTCCCGTCGCCCTTCCATCCTCAAATGAAATCGTTTGCCTCTAATCGATGATTGTTATCTATTTGTAACGAGTTTGTTCAAACGTTATACATGTCAAATGGAAACATGCTTTTGATATATATTATAACTCTAATCAAAGAAATACAAAAAAACCAAAAACCCCACAGAAATGTATATTTTCAAAATACAGTCGAATTATCTGTTCAATTTATTTTAGTAGACATTTTATTTAAATATACTTTAATCGGTAATATTGTCGATGGATGGCGATAAGAACCCAAAATTAGAAATGGGGACGGTTCTGTTAGTACTAGTAACGGCATTTTACAGAGATCGGTACAACTGTCCTTACCAAATGTGTTTAGTACGGTACTTCCCCCGAAACCTTTGGTAAATCTCACATAAAACCTTAAGTTTCTGCTTTCAACGTCTGATTAGTTGCGGTAAGCTTCAACTATATAAACAAAATGTTAATACATGATATTTTGAATCAATCATATACAACATTCTTTTGCAAGAGCGCTGCCATGCAATAATTGAAGCAATTTCATTGGTTGCTTATTACGCAAATACGAGAATTTTTTAAGGGGTGCACTTGCGGTGATCCAACAAGTGGCGCAATGCAGAACTTCGGTTTTTTGGTGAGATTCGCCAAGGGTTTATCGAAGTTGGTTGTAGTAAGGCAACCATATTTGCATAAATGACAAATAGACAAATTTTAATGCATACATTTTTAGTTATTCTATACACATTGGCATCGCTATTTCAGACTGTATCACAGGCCGGTATGGTGATACATGTGACCAGATCTGCTCAAACAATTGCAAAGGAAATGTTTGTGAAAGGGACAACGGACACTGTTCGGGTAAAACACAATTTTCTCATTTATCCTATATCACTTATTCGAAATTTCAGTTATATTTAAATGGACTTCCACATTTTGTTTTTCTTAGCCTACTAGACATTACAATCCTTTTTATTTTGTTTTCTAATGCATTTTAAATCATTGTTTACTAGCCAATAAAGTATTCAAATGAGGTGTTCGATATTTCTCTGTCGTCGACATCGGGTTATTAACTGTTAACAAATGCTACATCAGCGCCTCGATGGTTTGTTACTTGACCACATATATTTATTTTACAGATATATGCTTTACTTTTCAGATTGTGTTTCTGGAACATACGGTCCAATATGTGAAAACAGCTGCTCTTCGAATTGTAATGCAATGCTGTGTGATCGGACTTCCGGACGCTGTGCAGGTAAATGGCTTCAGTAATTATTTTACACTTCATTACCTTACATTTGCTGTTACAAAAATACCCTGATATACGTTGTTAATAACATAAATTCCTTGTTGTTACACACCATGTATTGGATTAGAAAAGGAATGAAACTTGTTAATAAAGTATCAAGTTTCATGTTATTTGATATATAAATGATACATATTCATCTTATAATAAAAGTATTATCTGCGACAGCCAGGATGATTTAACTTTTCAAGTTGAGTACCAATTAAGATATATTGCAAGATGCTAACCGTATATTATGTTAATTGCTTTGATTGCAAACATACCCAAATTATAAGCATAGTCACATTTGTTTATTTTATTCGACGGAAAGCGAAATACCATTTCGCACCGGAAAATATTCATAGAACAAGAAATATCAAAATTGTTATTTGCGTTTTACAAAAGCGCTATTACTGCAAAACAGTTCTAGTATTTGATTTAATATGTTCCTTATATCTCAAAATACTGTACGCAAGGACACATATTTTGTAGTCAGGGGATATAATTTCGTCTCGTGTTAAAACTAAAATTCATTACCTAATTTCCGGAAGATTCATTTTAGTTATTTCTATACACATTGGCATCGCTATTTCAGACTGTATCACAGGCCGGTATGGTGATACATGTAGCCAGATCTGCTCAAACAATTGCAAAGGAAATGTTTGTGAAAGGGACAACGGACACTGTTCGGGTAAAACACAATTTTCTCATTTTATCCTATATCACTTATTCGAAATTTCAGTTATATTTAAATGGACTTCCACATTTTGTTTTTCTTAGCCTACTAGACATTACAATCCTTTTTATTTTGTTTTCTAAATGCTTAAATCATTGTTTACTAGCCAATAAAGTATTCAAATGAGGTGTTCGATATTTCTCTGTCGTCGACATCGGGTTATTAACTGTTAACAAATGCTACATCAGCGCCTCGAGTGGTTTGTTACTTGACCACATATATTTATTTTACAGATATATGCTTTACTTTTCAGATTGTGTTTCTGGAACATACGGTCCAATATGTGAAAACAGCTGCTCTTCGAATTGTAATGCAATGCTGTGTGATCGGACTTCCGGACGCTGTGCAGGTAAATGGCTTCAGTAATTATTTTACACTTCATTACCTTACATTTG
>SAYR01018917.1:460260-608264 GCA_004382745.1 Argopecten irradians irradians | reverse complement strand
ATTTTGTAGTCAGGGGATATAATTTCGTCTCGTGTTAAAACTAAAATTCATTACCTAATTTCCGGAAGATTCATAAAAATGACATTCTATCCACATTCTTAAATTATCTAGGATGCAGTGATGCACCATGCCGTATTTTCACTTAAACAGTTCCAACAATCATTATCTATCAATAAATTTGAAATCGTCCGCTTCGTTCCTATCAGCTAGTCAGACCGTCCCTTATATTCTAATATTGCAAAGCTCCTCCCACTAAAGTTTTAAAGCTGATTATACGATGTAGTATGCGGTATAAAACGTACATTTGGCTAACAACGTTTGTTTTAAGATGTTGAAGGGCAACAATATTGACATAAATGGCAAATGACAAATTCTAATGCATACTTTTTTATGTATGAGCAAATATATGTGACACGTATCTCATTTTGTGAAGTTGCCCCTTAACGATTTGTATAATGTAGTTGAATTCGTCTATGTAAGTTATTCTATACACATTGACATCGCTATTTCAGACTGTATCACAGGCCGGTACGGTGATACATGTGACCAGATCTGCTCAAACAATTGCACAGGAAATGTGTGTGAAAGGAATAACGGACACTGTTCGGGTAAAATACAATTTTCTCATTTGTTATTCATCCTATATCACTAATTCGAAAATTCAGTTATATTTAAATCTACTTCCGCATTTTGATTTTCTTAGCCTATTAGACATTACAATCCTTTTTATCTTGTTTTCTAATGCATTTCCAATCATTGTTTACTATCTTGTAACAGGGTGCAGGATTTACAATAAATTTAATACCGCCTCTGCCAGGGATCGAACTCGGGACCTCTGGATTACTAGTCTGACGCTCAACCGATCGAGCTAAAGAGAAGTTTTCTCTAGCCGAGCGATATATTGCGGCTAGTATTGACCAGGGTTACATACTCCCCCTCCAGATATTAACTCGTCCTCGAGTTTCCATGGGTCACAACGATTCCTTCGCAGGTATCGTGAAGTATCATTCCCGAGTCCCTACATGGGCGCCAATGTAACAGGGTGCAGGGTTTACAATAAATTTAATACCTGCCTCTGCCAAGGATCGAACTCGGGACCTCTGGATTACTAATCTGACGCTCAACCGATTGAGCTGAAATTAAGATATATTGCAAGATGCTAACCGTATATCATGTTAATTGCTTTGATTGCAAACACATCCAAATTGTAAGCATAGTCACATTTGTTTATTTTATTCGACAGAAAGCGAAATACCATTTTGCACCGGAAAATATGCATAGAACAAGAAATATCAAAATTGTTATTTGCGTTTTACAAAAGCGCTTTTACTGCAAAACAGTTCTAGTATTTGATTTAATATGTTCCTTATATCTCAAAATACTGTACGCAAGGACACACATTTTGTAGTCAGGGGATATAATTTCGTCTCGTGTTAAAACTAAAATTCATTACCTAATTTCCGGAAGATTCATAAAAATGACATTCTATCCACATTCTTAAATTATCTAGGATGCAGTGATGCACCATGCCGTATTTTCACTTAAACAGTTCCAACAATCATTATCTATCAATAAATTTGAAATCGTCCGCTTCGTTCCTATCAGCTAGTCAGACCGTCCCTTACATTCTAATATTGCAAAGCTCCTCCCAATAAAGTTTTGAAGCTGATCGCTTTGCTGATTATACGATGTAGTATGCGGTATAAAACGTACATTTGGCTAACAACGTTTGTTTAAAGATGTTGAAGGGCAACAATATTGACATAAATGGCAAATGACAAATGCTAATGCATACATTTTTTATGTATGAGCAAATATATGTGACAAGTATCTCATTTTGTGAAGTTGACCCTTCACGATTTGCATAATGTAATTGAATTCGTGTATGCAAGTTATTCTATACACATTGACATCGCTATTTCAGACTGTATCACAGGCCGGTACGGTGATACATGTGACAAGGGCTGCTCAAACAATTGCACAGGAAATGTGTGTGAAAGGAATAACGGACACTGTTCGGGTAAAATACAATTTTCTCATTTGTTATTCATCCTATATCACTAATTCGAAAATTCAGTTATATTTAAATCTACTTCCGCATTTTGATTTTCTTAGCCTATTAGACATTACAATCCTTTTTATCTTGTTTTCTAATGCATTTCCAATCATTGTTTACTATCTTGTAACAGGGTGCAGGATTTACAATAAATTTAATACCTGCCTCTGCCAGGGATCGAACTCGGGACCTCTGGATTACTAGTCTGACGCTCAACCGATCGAGCTAAAGAGAAGTTTTCTCTAGCCGAGCGATATATTGCGGCTAGTATTGACCAGGGTTACATACTCCCCCTCCAGATATTAACTCGTCCTCGAGTTTCCATGGGTCACAACGATTCCTTCGCAGGTATCGTGAAGTATCATTCCCGAGTCCCTACATGGGCGCCAATGTAACAGGGTGCAGGGTTTACAATAAATTTAATACCTGCCTCTGCCAAGGATCGAACTCGGGACCTCTGGATTACTAATCTGACGCTCAACCGATTGAGCTGAAGAGAAGTTCTCTCTAGCCGAGCGATATATTACGGCTGGTATTGACCAGGGTTACAATCTAATAAAGTATTCCAATGAGGTGTTCGATATTTCTCTGTCGTAAACATGGGGTTTATAACTGTTTAACAAATACTACATCCGCGCCTCGGTGGTTTGTTACTCGACCACATATATTAATGTTACAGATATATGCTTTACCTTTCAGACTGTGTTTCTGGAACATACGGTCTCATGTGTGAAAACAGCTGCTCTTCGAATTGTAATGCAAAGCTGTGTGACCGGACTTCCGGACGCTGTGCAGGTAAATGGCTTCAGAAATTATTTTACACTTCATTACCTTACATTTGTTGTTACAAAAATACCCTGATATACGTTGTTAATAACATAAATTCCTTGTTGTTGCATGTATTAGATGAAAAAGGAATTAAGCTTATTAATAAAATATCAAGTTTCATGTTATTCGATATATAAATGATACATGATATTCATCTTATAATAAAAGTATTATTTGCGACAGCCAGAATGAATTAACTTTTCAAGTTGAGTACCAATTAAAAAAAATGTAAGATGCTAACCTTATATTCTGTTAATTGCTTTGATTGCAAACATACCCAAATTATAAGCATAGTCACATTTGTTTGATTTATTCGACGGAAAGCGAAATACCACTTCGCACCGGAAAATATTCATAGAACAAGAAAGATCAAAATTGTTTGCGTTTTACAAAAGCGCTATTACTGCAAAACAGTTCTTGTATTTGATTCAATATGTTCCTTAAATCTCAAAATACTGTACGCAAGGACACACATTTTGTAGTCAGGGGATATAATTTCGTCTCGTGTTAAAACTAAAACTAAAACTAATTATTCAATCCCAGAAGATTAATGAAAAAAACATTCCATCCACATTCTACAATTCTCTAAGATGCAGTGATGCACGCATGTCGTATTTTCCTTCAAACAATACAAATAAACATCTTCTATAAACAAAAAAAAAAAATCAAAAAAAAATCGACCGCTTCTTTCTTATCAGCCAATTATATCGCTCAATGCATTCTAATATTGCAAAGCTTCTCCCACTTCAAATTTTCACGCCTGATCGCATGATTAAGCGATGTTGTATGTGGTATGGAAAGTGCAGCATTTTATGCATTTTATGCCAGAATTTCCGAATCGATTATTTACCAATGCATTTGAGGTCTTTTCCTGATGCCCGTCAGTGGCAAATCTTGTAATATTTGTCTCCAACATCAACGAAACGGCCGAAATTATTTTGAAGTTTCATCTACGATCGATTGGCCTAGATCACAAAATTCCAGTCGGACGATGTTTTCGAATGAGCACATTGTGATTAACAATGTGTTTTCTGAATAAGGTAAAATACAGAACTACCGGCTATTTTTGTATAAAAGTTTTATAATTTAGTCGTGATCGGGATCTGCTGTAGCGTGTCAAGTTTGTCAGCCGATTCCCCGATAAGGCTATTTTGAACAACTGACTGAACACTGTTGACACTGTGAAATCAGTTGCACATTTGAATCATTTCTTCTATATTTCGATTACATCATACCTTCTAATATTTAGGTCGTGTACACTGTTAAAGGCATAGGACTCCGTCGCGACCGGTATCTTACAATATGAAAGCCTTGTAAGGTTAATTTACCGGTTTCGACGTCACCACAACAACCTTAAGAAATTCAATGAAGTTAACGCGGATTATATCATAAAAATAATCTTATCAGAAGAGACGATAAATCAACAATATTTCAGAATACAAATCTTCACATAATTATTTCGCGGCGAAGAATTATTCATATCTATCCATATAGGTATTTAACTTGAGCTCAGAAAATTAAGATATGGGGATCCGTGAAAATGAAAAAGATGTCGTTATGGTGATATTGACGTCACATTTTGATGGAATAACATGTCATAACAACTGTTACTATACTTCTACTTTATGTACACTATATTCACTCAAGTGTGTGCTTGTCTTTCGAACTTACAGACCCCTAGAAGCTAGCGCATATCCTCACTTTGGTTTATCCGTCGAACCAATCAGCTTTGAGGTGGGCGGAACTTTTTCCCAATCACGCCATTAGTTGCCAGGCGATGTGAAAATTAAGCGGAGCTAGTTTCCGATCTCGCCATATGCGATGGCTTAACCAAACGACGTTAGTTTCGATCATTAACTGTTACCGATCTTGTCGTCATGTTTATCTTGCAAGTGAAAAGTTTGTTAATGTTATTAGGTCACTGGACAAAACATGTAGTACATGTATACTTATATACGCACAGTTGTAATAGGCTACCTGTGGTTAACTTCTTGGAATTTCAACAACATATATTTCAAGAATAATACATAGTGGTAGAATCTAATAGCCACTAGGACAAATTAATATTGTCGTCAAATTTTGTGTGCACCGGTATGCTGATTAAACAGTCAAAGTATGGGGATGAGGGATAAAGCAAGTTTCTGTTTTCCCCCGAGCTTGTCTGTTTCTCTCGGCTCCGTCTCGCAAAATAGGCAAGTCGCGGACAACCATGTTACATCCATAAAACCCCATACTTTAATTGTATACCAAGATACACGACAAAATTTACTATCTCTTATCATATTCGTCGGTTTACGATGTATCAATTAAGTTTTAAGTTTGATAACAAGAGTCAATTATTTTTCATTTAACAAAGAATATTAGTTTCAAGTTTGTCGATTTCACCTTTAATTGCATATATATGTTTATAGTTTATCGATAAGTTATCATCAGACTAAAAAACAAAATCTAGGTGAATCATGATGACAGATAAAGCGTTTAATATTCATGGATAAAACAAAATTTTATTCAGTTAAAAAAGTTCACTCGTAGGAAGAAACCCTGTTCTGATATTTTTAATGACATATCGTTGCCTTTTATGAAATATAACGAAAACTTGGTAATGACATTGATGAACTAAACTAACAAATAACACGATATTTAATACCGCGTATTCATATACCAGATTGCGTTTCTGAACAATACGGTGAAAAATGTGACATAAGCTGCCCAGAAAATTGCAACGGCACAACGTGTGGAAGGAACGACGGACACTGCTTGGGTGAATACTTATTCATCTATTATAATAATTCCTATACTAAGCTGTACCATTTCCCTCCTTCTATTTTGTTTATCTATGTGTTACTGCCGAAAGTCGAAGCGAGCATAGTCCTCCCTATTTAATTGTACATTGTGATCCCTATAATCAATGAAATAATGCTGACATTCTATGACTTCTATTATATACTGTTAGCATTTAGTTTGGTCTAAACACAATAACAACATTCATCTGGTGATTTTTCCTGTTAATTAATGACGTAGATCTTCGCTACTGTATATTAACGTTCTATAACAAATTCTGATATAATTATTTTGAACAGCAAGGGGTGCTAATGATATCTGACGTTGACGTCATATCATGGAATTCTATGATACATGTGGCTCACTTTCGTACCACATTGTACAACAAACTTACAGTTATTCTAGTAATTGTTATGACAAATGATTTGAAAATCATATGAAAACTATCAAATTTCGCTCCTACTGTCTCGCAGTAATAACATGTATTAGCTCAAAAAACTTTCTCTAGTTTTAATTCCACTTCAATTTATTACCGTTACTATCGTGCATTGTACAACCCAGGAGAGTTCTAAGACTCTAGGCGATATTAACTTTCTTGTGTTATAGAAACATTAAACCATTACCTAAACAATATATTTCTGGCTAAGTTTTGATATTGACAAAATATTCCAATAATATTAGCATGATAATGAGGGAAATAAACCCAATTAGCCATAAAAGCTGTAATATTGTGACTCACAAGACTCACAAGAATAGGCCGGTTACGTATATTCGTTCTAATGTTAAAAGAATAAATAAATCAAGCTACTGAATGTATATAATCTTAAACGTATGCATTCATAGTAAGTCTATTGTTTAATAATTTTATTAGATTGCGTTGCTCAGAGATATGGCGATAAATGTGAAAGGAATTGTTCTCAACATTGCAAGGACAGACACTGCCATAAGGATGACGGACAATGTGTTGGTGAGCAAGTCTGTTTTAATTTTCTTCACAACTTTCATAAATTTATTTAATTATAGACCACTCATTGATGCATCACAAATCAGACTAGAAATCTTCAATTTACCAATTCTGTTCTGATTGCTTAGGTGAGCATGTAAATCGTTAGCTTTAATGTAATTCCAAATGATATGCAATACAAACTGTGCATTTTCCCAATAGCTTTTAGTGTTTTGTTAATGTGATTATATCTTTTTTATAAAATATTGTATGCAAATGCATATGCAAGTAATACATTGTGTTTTATGATTGACCGCATTCTTTCATATTTAGAGTGTAATCCTGGAAAATACGGAGCAACATGTGACATGGACTGTCCAGGGAAGTGTAATAGGAGGTTGTGTGAACAAACCACAGGGCACTGTAAAGGTAGATTAATTTCAACAATTGTTAAGTGATGCTATGTATTTGATGTCTACAATTCTATGATAGACTGGACATCAGTGACTGCAGTACTACAAACATCACTAAAATTTGGCTTGATAATTATTGTCGCAATGATTTCTGATTCTAGAGTTAAACTTAGGGGAGATAATCTAGAAGTATTACAATTCTGATAAGAATATTTAATCAATAACGTAGGGTCTGGTGTCCAGTCAAAAATTATGAAGACGTGTTTCTGTCCATTCCTGAATATACTGTTTCAGTTCTTGAAAAAAACAAGTAACAGTATTGGGTCACCTGTGTTCTTCATTGGTAACATAAATCATGTAAAGCTGAATGGTCTTGATTTATACTAAATTCAATAATACTTGTTAAGTATACGTCCTAAAGCATAACAAAACAATCTTGCGTTTTGCCATATAAGAAAACGTGATTTGACAATAAAAGTATATGTTCCACTGTATGTAAATGAAGCATTAAATAGATGTTACACAATGAGTGGTTGTTGAATATGGAATTTATTCCACAAAAGTGAGTTATTTCCTAAAAGTTACAAAAGACACGAGTGTCTTTTGTAACTTTATACTAAAATAACTTTCGAGTGTGGAATAAATTTCATATTAAAAAACTACGAGTCGTGTGACCTGTTTCTACCACAACTATATCCGTTTGTAGCAGATATAAATATGACGAGGATAAGGTAACGTGTGTTTGCCGAGATATGCAAATAAGATGTGATATTTTCATCAGCAAACAATGCACTAATTAATTTTCAAAAGTAATCATTTGATAAAGAATCCATTCATATAAAAGTCTTCGAATTGGGAGCAACTTTATGATTAAATATTTCTCATTTAACGTATTATTACATTTTTTTCAAGGTCATATACAGTATATAACTCGTTGTCGGTCTATATAAAGCATGTGCACGACAGAACCGTGCCATTTACTTCCCGCCAAATAATCATCAAGCCATTGTGATCAAGTTCAAGTCCGTTTTATACTAGTTTACTCTACCAAACTCACCAGTATTAATAACCTTTTCCGTCAAAACGAACGAGTTACACAGATAATTATACTTAACATAAAAAGTCACGTTTTCGACGCATACTGAACGCTTTGCAATAGCAGTTGTCTTGGCGTAAGGCGGCGATCACAACATACATCGTAGCGTGACGTCACTAGATTATTGATGACGTTGACAAATGATGACGTTGCACTGAGAAATAAAGAGTTCGGTTAAAGTTCACCATGTCAGCCAATCAGATTGTGTATAAGGTTTATACTATGTGTGGTATAAACAAATTTTTAATCAACAGCTACATCACTTGTCTGAGAGTTGAATAAAACCGCCTATTGTGGTATAAATAGAGGTTACACAACGAGTGGTTGTTGGATATGGAATTTATTCCACACGAGTGAGTTATTTTTTAAAAGTTACAAAAGACACGAGCTTTAGCGAGTGTCTTTTGTAACTTTTAAAAAATAACTTACGAGTGTGGAATAAATTCCATATCCAACAACCACGAGTCGTGTGACCTGTTTCTACCATAATAATATCCAATTTTATCCGATAGAAATACGACGAGGATAAGTACGCAATCCAACAGCAGTTTTGGTGTCAAGCGGCGATATCACCGCATAGCATGACGTCACTCGATTATTGATGACGTTGACAAAAGGTGATACGACCCTGAGAAAGACGTAGTTCGGTCAAAGTTCATCGTGCCAGCCAATCAGAATGCGTACAGAGTTTATACCACGTGTGGTATAAACAAATTGTTAATCAACAGCTGCATCGTTTATTTGATACCCTGAGAGTTGAATAACAGCGCCTATTGTGGTAGAAACATTATTAATACTAATAACACAAGCATAATCTATAGACAGAGAGACTATATGACTATATGAACTGATAACCACATGGAGTTTGTATCTGTTTTGTAGGATGTGTAAAGGGATCCTATGGCATAGACTGTTCGACGGCATGTGATACTAACTGTTTAGAATGTGATCAACAAAACGGAGAATGTACAGGTAAATTTATATAATTATTCAACAGGATGTCAAAGTCAAACAAATCATACCTATATATTGCAATATTCTTGTTCACTACGACAATATACTCACCGCGATCTCGGGTCAACATCGGACATTCTCTAACCTATACTTAACGAGTTATTCATTGCTCCTATAAGCTGTATCGCCATGAGCCGTGCATACTTTCTGGTTATTCAAACTTGATACATAATAAAATATGTTGGTAGAATTATTTTAAGTCATTGGGATATACGCTTTATTCAAAAAAAAAGGGGGGGGGGGGTTGTGATATAATATAGAAATGTTCAAATTTTTAAAGTTAAAAATGTATTTCATGTGCATATTTATATGTTGGTCATAACTGTATTTCCCTTAGAGTCTCCCGGTCGAATCCCGATCATTTAGCCACGTCACCATTGAAATATCTTGAAATCATGATTTTAATAATCTAGGAATTATATCCGATTATCAAATTATTGATGTGTAATATGTAAAGTGTCACTCGCTAAGTACTTAAAATTTGTACTGTGTCACTGCATACTCATTAAACGTATAAGTACTTAACATTCAATTATGCGTATAATTCTGTGTAGTTCTACACTACACCACAACGAAACTACAACATACGGACAACTAAGAAAGTTAACATTATATATATATGTGATAATTGGAGTCTTACCTTAGGACTTAGTATGTCTATTTATATCTAACATGTAGCTATCCTTTTCTTTTAACAGAATGTGCCGCAGGTTTATATGGAACGAACTGCACTTTGACGTGTGGACATTGCAGTAGTTGTCTGATCTACTCCGGTGTCTGTGTAACACCTTGCGACGAGGGTTACCAAGGAGATTTGTGTGCAACAAGTAACAATTAGTTTAACTTCAAACTGATGAATGCTATTTCAAAATTCCACATACATTAACATTATTTAAGGATGCGCCACCTCTGACAAATGAATTCTCTATCAACAACAGGAACAGGAACAGACGATTTCGTATTTTTCTTCAGTTACAAAAAATGCTTACTTTGCCATTACCACCATGAACAAGTTTGAGGCTCTAATATTACTTCAAGTTAAAGATATTAAAAGTAATGGATTGCATCCAGAAAAACGAAGTTCTAGTTGTGCACGCACTAAGCTGTAACCAAAAACGTTTAAATACTTTAATAGTATGATCCTTTGGTATGTTCTGTCAAAACATCACCTTATGGAGGTTATTTTGATTTGATATTTATCTATTTATCATTTGATAGGACAAGCCATCGCGTCTGAGGATACAGCTCCCTCAGTTGATGCAGGACCGATAGTGGGAGCTGTCATAGGAGTGATTGTAGTCGGGGTTGTCGCCATTGTTATAGTTCTCTTTATCAGAAGGTAATGTTCTATAACAACAATGTATGATATCGATAGAAAGTGGCAAAGTATAACATTTTTAATTTGAATTCTAATTAGTAAATGTTTCTGGTAGTTTAGGCATTGACTTTTCCATTTAATTTCAAAAGATTTTGAAAGATAATGGATATGGGTGGATGAAAAGGTATTTACTTCTTAATATTTTAATTACTATTAGGTAATGCATTATAAAGTGAATATGGGGGATGTTTAATTAATATTTAATGGGGCTACCTTAGTTACGATTAACATTAACATACATGTGTGTGAATGTGTATGTTAAATTTGCATGTTACATAATTTGTTACCTGTAGGCACGGCTGTGGGAATTGTTCAGGTGCAATATTACAGCTCAAAAGACTTATATAAGATAATTATGTCGTCTTTAGGGCTATCTCGAAAGATTTGAAGCAGATAATATTGCCATTTTTAGAGCTACAATTTCTGCCTATTGCTGCTAATGGAGCAAAATAGTAATGATTAGGCCGAAAGGTAAAGTAGGCCGGGTACGTATACTCGTTCTAAGGCAGAATGCCGATGCAAAATAGACCTGTGATGTCAAACGATCACACTTTATTTATATTTTGGGTTGAAATTCCACAATGATTCTTCTAAAGAATCAATAATTAATAGATTTGGTTTTTTTTCAGGCGTCGACTAAATGCTGATCGACAGAAGCCTTTTAGTGATATTGGTGAAAGCAATAAAAACCTATACCTCGAACCAGTAGAGTCCAAGAACCGTAAATCTGGGATGACAGATGGCAATATATACAGCAACATATCAGGTGATCAACACATAATCACAAATAACTACAGAGAGTCAGACTTTTATTTTAGAAGGGTATTGTGCATAGTGATGCTGTTGCCAAAATTTACGGAATATTCTCATCAAACGTTTGGTATTTTCATAGAAAATAATGCTACTACTTTAGTGGCAGGTTCTTAATGAAATGTATGGTATTACAAGCTAATGATTAGCATATGTTTCATAAAACCAAAACACGACTGCATAATTTAGGAAATAGCTGATGTATTTTGAGAGTAAAAATAACTTCTATTGTATGTTTTTAGTTGATGGTCATGAATTAGTATAAATTGAGTGTGTTTTCCAAACTAGTTGAAACAGACGTCAAAGACTTCACAAATTAAACTAGTCACCATGGGTGACATTAACATCAGAAGCCGTCAACATTGCCAGCAATTTTCTTTTCTGTTTTCTTACTTTCATTACGCGGGCTGTTGTGGTAGATATACTGTCCACGTCAACCAAAATGGATTAGTTTGACTGGTACATATATCGGTATTTATGCAATGGCAGTAATGTTACAACAAATATCTAGAAATGACAATGCTTGTAAAGTTACGGAATGTATACATTTAAAACAGAACAAGACGAGCCATCCGAAGCTGGAGCCAGCGTATATATGAACACTGGTCTGGTCGAAGAAGCTTCCGGTTCCGGTGATGTGTACTATAACTCCGGTCCAATAGGGTTTCCTGTTTCCGAACTGAAGTCTATTGTCGAAACTAAAATGAAAAACAAGGCAAAGGCTTTCGAAGACGAGTATAACGTAAGTGTTCCTTAATTTATTGGAATAATGCGACCATAAAATTCTTGTTGATGTAAACAAAGCAACGTATATGAAAACAAATGGGGCTATACATAGAATGCCGAAAATGAGCAAGTAATTGCAGCATGTGTGTCTCATTATATCTGGTATAGTTATAAGATGATCGATGATAATAATACGATTGATAAATGTGTCAATACATTGCCCTAACAGTTTTGAACAAGAAATCTATATTTGGCACCAATATTTATCACAGGTGTAGTAAAATGATTTTGAAAAATTCTAAATTATACTGCAGTCGATACCATCTGGAGCTTTACACAAGCATACCATTGGAACGCTGGACCATAACAAAGTCAAGAATCGGTTTAAAACCACGTTTCCATGTAAGACAATGTTTATACTTTTAATTTTTTACAGACTAAGTAAAGATACCCGTTTTCATTAAGAAAATACTACATATTGCTATATAGCATTTATTTATGTTAAGATGTTGAATATAAGTATGCAAATATTAAGTATTTTTGCTTAACGTTACGCTGTCTCAACAAAAAAGAACTTCATATTACAAAAATTGATGATGCAAAAGTAATATTCATTAAAGCTTTCTCATGACGAACCCGCTTATTTAGTTTATAATAAAATCACTTCAGTTTATGTTTAAACTGTTTTTTGATAGCAAATTTATATAATGCGAATCTAGCATTTTTACGAGAAATGGTGTGATAATGTTATTGGAAAAATCTTAAAAGCTTTCATAAGACATGCATCAATTGAATTAATTAAAACCTTTAACATTTATTTGATGTCATATCTGATACAGACGACCATTCTCGTGTTATTCTTGACATTGTGGGGAAGAATCCACACACAGACTACATCAATGCTAACTACATAGACGTAAGAATTTCTTTACCTCTTTTATAGAATCAAAAAAAATATAATTTCATCCAATATGAAATATGTCTTCATGTAGCTTATGAAAAATTGTTTGTGGTAGCCATAGGAAATTATATTGGAAAAATAATGTTATAAAGACCTGCTAATCCACGTTGATCGATTAGATTGTGATTTGTCATTGAAAATAACATTTTATCATTTTCTTGTACATTGTGTTCCATAAGCGGCTATGACAATATAATTTTAAATTTTAATAATAGTTTGTGGTGACCATAGGGAATTATATTGGTAAAATAATGTTATAAAGACCTGCTAATCCACGTTGATCGATTAGATTGTGATTTGTCATTGAAAATAACATTTTATCATTTTCTTGTGTTCCATAAGCGGCTATGACAATCTAATTTTAAACTTTAATAATAGTATACTCATTGTTAAGCAGTCATGAACTTTATGCATTAATTTTACAGAGTGTCACAAAACCCGCTCTGTACGTCGCCACACAAGGTATACATTGTTTCTCAGTAGCCAGATAATGAATTTTTTTCTTTTGTGATAGCCAATGAATTTCATTATATCTTAATCTGAACAAGACGCTAGGTATTGCATCTTCCTTAGATATAATTTTAGTCACTTTTATAACTATGTGGTATTTCAGATATGTTGATGGGTTTCAAGGATTAAGCTCAGAGCTATATCAAATGTATTACCTGATCCAGCGAAAAAATAAAACTTATCCTAGGAGGTCCCATGCATGCACACCTTCATATCATCATGATTTTTTTTAATTACAACTACTCCGGCAATAATACGATTTAAGGAAATATGGAATATTTGAATACGCATCTTATATATATAAATTTTATGTAATTAATTATGTTAGTTTGATATTCTACTCAGGACCACGACCCGGCACTGTTAACGATTTTTGGAGGATGATCTGGCAGCTACAGACAGGCAAAATCGTCATGCTGACCAATCTCATAGAAGGAGGAAAGGTACGTCTATGTATCATATTATAATATGAATTAATATGTAAGATTTTATTCATATTATGCTGAACAATTAGAAAAAATTATCGAATATACAAAACAATAGTATTTGAATATACGAATTCCGACCGCGTTTCAAAACGTTCTAAAATTATAATCATACGTACATGTATGTGAATCTACATATTACTACTACAATGAATACGTCCATAAACCCGCATTGTACTTAATTTTTGATTTGCCTACTTAGCCGAAGTGTGACAAGTATTGGCCAGATGAAGGAGAAAAACCACTGGACACGCCACATTTTTACATAGCACTGGGAAGGGAACGAGCTTACGCTTTCTATGTCATTAGGGACTTCAAGGTCACAGAGAAGAAGGTAAGTACCACGGATATTATATATATTTTTCAAATGTCATTCACTTATGTATCATATGAATAACAATATATTCCTCTTTCGTAGAAAAAACAACCTTTTTAACCATTTACATATCTGATTATCTGAATTTCAAACAAACTTAATCTCTTTATTTTTAGATAAATATATTACATCTTGTTACATCTCAATCATTAATATCCGTTCAAAATGAATAAATATTTAACTAATTAATTCATATATTGTTAACATCCAGTATTTTTTTTAAATTATTTTTTATGATCAAAATATTTATGCGTTATTCTCAATATATTTTGGGGCTATGAAGTCATAGAAAACGGAAAGACATTAAATGAAAAAGACTGTCCGTCCATTTTTTCGGTGTATGGAAAAATATCCTCAAAAATCTAACCAATAAAAATGAGTGTAACATAATAAATTAAATTATGCATTAGTTGAGACAACTCTTATGTCAAATAAGCAGAAGGAACATAACTCCGTTCCACACATCTAAATAATCAATTACAAATTTAGTACTTAAACCAATACAGTGATATACATCATGGTATACAAAATTACAATGCAATATACTTGCATTGTAATTACGATTGATTGGTATTTGTTTTGCCATTGATTAAAGTGATTCCAAAATAAAGGGCAGTATTGAATCAAAGTTCAAAGCAAAATATTTGAGTAACATCTTTATACGAAATAAATAGGGAAAAAATGATATATTTATCTTAAAAACTTCTTGCCAGACAAAGACAGTCAGACAAGTACATCAGTTCCACTACACCACGTGGCCAGACCACGGGACTCCTGACCCTAACGAACTCGTCGTCTTCCATCGACACGTGAAAAACTATGAGGCTGTAATGAAAGGGAGAATGGTTGTTCACTGCAGGTAATATGTCCAAATGTTCGAAAAAAAAAATTCTCACTTCTCCTATACTTTGATAAATTATACAAATATCTTGCCTCGTCTATATAAATTGATGGTGACGTCAATCTTTTGGGATTCATATTTACTTTTTTGAGCTATAAATATGGCATTATGTTTACACAAAGGAACCAATATCTGCTCTGAAAGACAGATGGATGTGTAAACCCAAATACAGTTCCAAGGATGATGCTAAAATCAAAATAAACGTGATGTTAAGTATGTTGCATAATCACGAGCGAAATTTTAAACGAAAGTTGTAGTTTACATATTTTGTGAAAGAAAAAAAAATAAAGAAAAAAAGCTGATATCAACAAATACCAAGATATTATTAACTATTTCAAAAGAAATTGTTGAAATTACAAATAGTATAGCTAAACATGTGTCCAAACCAGTAACAGTTATAATTATAAACAAACGCTATAAATAACCACCTCTTTTAAAACTGGTTTGTTTTCGATGTATATGCATATCCAATGCCCGTTTTACAATAGATCCGTCTATTTAAAACTTATGTCTAACACTGTTTCTTTGTAAACTTGTTTTAAAGTGCTGGTATTGGTAGGACGGGAACTTTCATCGCCCTGGACGCTCTCCTGGAGTACGGTAAAGAAACTGAAAGAATTGACGTCTTGCAATACATTAAAACCATGCGGAAGGATAGAGTCAACATGGTTCAAACTGTCGTAAGTTACATTGGTATTTGTACTAATTGTCTGCTAATAAAAAAAATATAATTCGGATATTTTCAGAGTTACCCTTTCCCAGTAATAACTTCCATACATTGCTTTATCCAGGAACAATACATAGCTGTACATCAGCTACTTCTTGAAGCTTTCGATATGCCGGATACTCTGATTCCAAGAATGAAGTTCCATTCAGAACTTAGTGCTCTCTCCAATGGCGGTCCTACCAACCAAACAAAGCTCAGACAGGAATACCAGGTAATGTAACACTGGGCAGTCAGTGAGCAAATATCTATCAATTATTGACTTTTATTGAGGCTCATATTTTATTTTATCGCCCACGTAAAATAAATAATGACCGAGAGCGTAGCTTGAAACCATATTTATATTGTACAAGGGCGATATAAAACCTTATGGACCGAAACATAAGTCCTTATTTTTTTATTAGATATGTCGTTTCTTTAAAGTGTACACGGAATGGTTTGGTATATAAGGCTTGATATATGCATCATTGGATAAAATTTAGAATGGCGAAAGTACGAGTTTCATAGCGATTACGGTATTAGAGATAATGCGCCTGTTCTCTAGAACACACCTGAAGCCCCAAGCCACTGACCCCGATTCAGGACCCCTGACCTGTGACGTCACGAGGACAACGGGATCGACTCTACTCGCATAAGATAGAGTGGCGATATTCGGTGTCTGCCATCTAATGTGAACCATCCGTTTGTAAAAATCGATTTTTAAGACACAAATACCTGTGTACATGTCCGATACCTATTTAATATGATCCTCAATCACAGACATGAGTTTGGAATATGCATGGAAATAGGGATTTATACCATACATATATATATTGATGTACATGTACCTGTCGTAGATAAATGAACATCTCTGCGCGATTACTGCATAATTATACACAATAAAATGTACATAATAATTCATGTACGTTGTATATCCGCGATGTACATGAATATTATATCAAGGACGTCTATGTTCTTGATTATGTTACCCAAAACCCAACTCGGGTCGTCTAATGTCTACTGGTCAAATAAATCCTTGAACCCAGTTTACAAAATTCTGACTTTTTCATAAAACCTGCCCATACGACTTAAGGTATAACTCTAAACAGATTTTTTTGCATATGTGCAAATGCATCTACTAATTGTGTTTTGTCTGAAATCGATCGTGTGACTTATTACACATTTAATACCATTGCTTAATTACCAGTAAATATGTTTGTCATTTAATTCTACTGTGAGTTGGTGGATTTAATTCTATAAACCAAGTTTTGAGAACCGTAACACATATTTAGAATTTAGATGGAGTGATATTTTCCGATCTAATTGTTTTTGACGAAATACATTCAGCTTTCAAATACACGTAATACAGTTCATCCGACGACTTGTTGATATTTCGCTCAAGTTCATTCATTAGTGTCTTTACTAGAACAATAAATCATGCACGGGTCAGACGAACTGAAGATGTCTATGTCTAATCCAAATATCAGATATCAAGTTTCAAAATCAGAATACTTTCAATGTCGTGCCGCGTTAATCTCTATACCTGTATACTGCAGTAACTTAAACGCGTGATCAATCCTGGCTAATGAGGGGATTACGTAAGAAAGGTGTTTAGTGACCTGTCACGCTTTGTTGATTAGCACACGTCACGTGTCAAAATATCAGTCCACAGGTAAGTTAGCGATAGGCCATGATGTTATTGTTGTATAATGTCATATTTGTAAACACTTATAAATTTTTGGTTTAAAAATAAAAGTAAAATATACCGTTTGTGCGTAACATATAACAAGTGTATCAAGCACTACATGTATATACTTCAGAAACACCCATGTGTACATTTGTACATCATAAATGTTTCTGGCTACATGTACATGTATATGTATTTTCATAACAAAAACTGCAAAATTATTTATAAATGGCATGTCGAGAAAGAACAAATGCAAATATAATGCACAATGTCAGAATTTTGATACTAGATTTCGGATATCCAATTCTTTGTGAATTTTGGTCAATATCGATCATTATTATGATACCAAAAATAATAATCTGTATGATCAATAAATTTACTGTTGAAGATTGTTTAAATAACACATGTCGACATAGCTTAAAAGAGAAGAGAAACACGTTATAGCTATAAATGAATTTTATATTATAGATTAAAACTCTCAAGTTTTGTTTTATTGTTAACCCCCCAATTTATGTCTATGATGGCTACGTGTATTGAACTATAAAATACATTCAACACATTTTCTTTTGTGTTATGTTGGTTCTTGAATATACAGAAACATATTCAAATGGATAATTATATGACCATCATTTTCCGAATTTGTCTCTTTTAAGATTACATAGAGAAAATTGAATATTACCGAAGTTTGATAATTTAGTAATTTGTTGAAACAGAGATTAGATATCTAGTAAAAATGTACCGAGCTGTGTATGTATAAAAGTTTACACAAGGTACACAAGGTGATGCCTTTAGACTTATTATAAATATGTATTTTAGCCTTATTTCAGTTGCAATGTTTCCTAATATAATATGATCAAATCGTCATCATAACTGTAAATATATTTGTCAAATTATCGTAGCCCCATTTCAGGAATATATATGTCCACCTTTGTGCTATAACCCCACTACCAAACATGTACAGCTCACACTGCCGTTGTCCTCGTGACGTCACTTCCTGTTATTTCCCAAATCAGGGTGAGCGGCCGATACCCTGATAAGCAGTCGATATACAGGTAAAAATCGAGCACTTCGGAGGGCGGTATCTCGGTACTAAAGCGGCCGATTTTGATGCGGTTTTCAACATTCTTGTCAGGAGATCTGACAGAATAACATATTAAAATATAATTTTCCGTTCCGTGTACACTTTAACAAATGTCAAAAACAATCTCTAATGTTTATATTAATTACAAGAAAAACATTGCTCATAGAACGCCTCCCTGAAGAATGCAGCGTTCGGGCAATGAAGTGTGTGAAGGAATATTAACTCAGTGTTTCCATGCTTAGACACACCGAGTCAATATGCTATATGTGCACATTACGTAACCATGGTTTAGCCGATGGGAATTATGGACATTCAGAGCATATCTCATTTTAACCAAAACCCATTGTAATAAAGTTTGCGTTTGCTAATTGTTTTCATTTGTATGTTCACATTTATCGATGCATTCATTTAAGAAGTTTGTTGTTTTTGCACAATATTATTTGGCAAAAGATGCTTAGTATCATTCAATTATATTTAACATATGTAGATGACGCAATCTACGAAACCAAATTATGGTAAGAATGACTACAGGGCCGCCTTACTGCCATCGAACCAGATGAAGAACAGGACCTTATCCGTCTTAGCAGGTAATGATGTAACGTAAGGTTTTATACGTCCGATCAGTCTTGATTCTGTACGTAAATATCAAGGTATTGTTACAACAGACGAATGGTCATATACTGGATTTTTTATATTCTAAAATTAAGTATAATTAGAATATATTCATCGGTTTTATACATTATTTGGATACATGGCCGCTAGTGTGTGATTTAAGGATACCAAGGTCTTATCAAGATTTTTTTTACAGCTGATAGGTTTAGGACTTACCTTCAATCCCATTCAAGTAAAAGGACAGACTACATCAATGCCGTCATGTTACCGGTAAGTGATTAATTGTATATGTACGATTTCAAAATCATGTTTAACCTTAATGTAACACTGTATTTGTTGAAAGCACAGGTGTCTCAGGATTTAGAACATACACGTTTCATTATACATAGTACGAGTTATTTCGTTATGATGTTGTTTAATATAGTTCTCGTAGCATTATGTACAACTGGTATTGTAATTAGAATTGTATGGCTTTATTTCTGCATTCAATGAATCTTCATTTCCATTCACCAGTCAATGAATTTAGATGTATTCTTATATAAAATTCAATTGACGTAGATGTACCCTAATATTATTACACCCTAAACGAAATGTATTTATCCACTTCCATTCAATTACTGTAAACCGATTTAGTTTTCCGTATTCAATTCTATAATACAGAATCTTACATAAGGGGCTATGTTTTTTTTAAAAAAAAAAATTAATGTTTTGAACGAGTTTGATAAATTTCATATGATACAACCACGATATTAAGATTATATTTATCACATTACCTTCACTGACGAGAGTAAAAGTAGAACTTTTAATTTCGTTTCTAAAACTTCATAAAACAGTAGAAATCCGGCTCGAACGGCTCGTTTTCGTCTTTCGAGACAAGCATACCACGTGATTCATTGGTTATCTATTTCCTGACATTATCAAATTAATTTTGTTTGTAATATGTTTGGTCTGAGGATGTCGCGAGGGACATTTCACGGATATAGATAATCGACATTTGTGAATCCTATTCCTTTCTATTTTTAAAAGTCACCCTTCGATTCGCTCCTTATGTGTGAACATCAAAGTAATTCAATGTCAGCATTTGTTTTCTCTGCCTAAAAGTCCTACACCTCCAAGACTGGGTACATCGTCACTCAGACTCCCCTGGATGACACCGTGGTGGATCTATTGACCATGATTATGGACCACAACTGCCACACACTCGTGGTCATTGACACGGACGCCATTGTAAGTGTACCATACCAAATCATCTCTCCGACGATTTATGTCGACAAAGACAACACAATTCATGATGCTTCCATCAACAGCTTTATCAGTAGACACTACTCTGTTTTGCAATTTATTGCAGATGTATGAGTATGAATTTATAGATCTTTTAATTTTGCAAAATTATGGTTTCTGTGCAATCATTCACGGTCGCCATTATGATCCTGTAACGTGATCTTTAAGATGATTCTACTTTCAGGAATGGTTGCCTAGCGACGGAGGGGTTAAAACCTTCAGCAATTATAGACTGGACCACAAGGGAAAGTCCTCAACCGTAGAATGTTTAGATTTACATGCTCTTGAAATCGAAAACTCGGTAAGTTTTTGTATACATCATTTAACAATAACATTAATTTATGACTTAAGTGATTAATCTTGATTGGAACTCAACATAATCACACTATCAGAAACTCTACCTGAATGGCTATATTCTTACTTTCCCAGGAGAACAATACTTCTCTCAACCTCCGAGTGTTTCACATGACTGGTTGGGATAGAAACTCATCAGTTCCGAAGGATTCGTCAGTGTTGCTTCAGCTCCTGGAGTTGGTTGACAGCCGACGTAAATCAGACGACACCAAAACAACAATTGTTATGTGTCGGTATGTATTGACAACGACTAGGCATCATGCTGCTACGTATGTAACCGTGCATACCCATATATCAATGTTATCTGATCGTTTTTGCTGGGATTAATCGTTTTATTTGTTTAACGTCTTATTAAGAGCCAGAGTCATTTCAGGACGTTCCAGGTTTGTTGGTAGAGTCAGCTGAAGAAAAACCAACGACCAGCGGTCAGTACCTGGCAACTGCCCTTCTTGGGATTCTAATTCGCGACCCAGAGGTGGAGGGTTTGTGGTAATACGTCGAGACATCTAAACCACTTAGCCACCGCGACCCCTTCGTTGTTTTCGCAATATGTACCATTCCCAGTTCTAAAAGTATCTAGTATCAAGTTTATTTGGCACAACACATTCATATCACATGGAGTTTATATGTGAATGTGTCATAATTACATCTGTCTTATAATGTTACAGTGACGGACATTCACAGAGTGGACTGTTCTGTTGTATCAGCAATGCCAGAGACCAAATGAAGTGTGACGAAGAGGTGGATATATATCAGATCTCACGTCAGCTGCTCGTACGACGTCCGGAAATTTTAATCAATTTTGTACGTATATCTTTTAAACACCAATAAAACCAAGGCAGAGTGAAGTCTATAGGGATATAACTGACACCTAAAAACGTTACCATTGTGACTCACTTAAATTGACATGGAAACGTCAACTGGTTTAACTTAAACAATGTTAATGCATACACCCCCAAAATTATATTCTTGTACATATATGCATTTCATTACCTTACTATGAACTATATTGTCGATATATATTCCAAATCTTTGCAGACAATCTTCATAATGCGCGCAAGTTTGATAACAGTTTATTGCTTAATGTCAAAAACTTGTATGTAAGTATATACATGTCATTGCGGTTTTGCTTTATCTAAGAATTGAATATATATCAGGATGTTCATATAATGGAGCTTATGGATCCAATAATAGTGCTGGAGACTATAGTTTTTATCTCTGTCATTTTGTCTGTCTATAGGTTACTTAAATAAACACATTTTGACAAATCTCGGTTTTCATATTGTTACGTGAAATATCGGTATTCGGTAAATATACATCCCTTTAATATAATTGTATGTTTTGAATTTATGATTTACATGCAGTTACTTTTGTTTTGTTTAGGACCAATACCAGTGCTGCTATACCATGTTAAGAGATTATCTAGATACTGACGATGTATATATCAACTGAGAGATATCTGGAAACTAATGATGAGTGAATCAACTGAGATATATCTCGATACTTACGACGTGTGCATCAACTAAGATATGTTTGGATATGAACGACGTGTGAATCAACTGAGATTTATTACATAATTTGTTTACACCAATATATATATGAAGAAATATTATATTTTCAACTATTATCCCGACAGTTAAATCAAACCTTGTTATATTGCAATGTTCGAAGTTATATTGCATGCATCCGTGGAAACGTTATATTGCACGGTTCGATATGTTATATTGCACGGCTTTAGGAACACCTCGCTGTTGTTGTCTAATTTTGTAGAAAACTTCCGAGGAATCGCGCGTAACAGTGAGTTACATTACTATGACGTCACAAAGTCTCATGCTCAATTTCGCGCTAACTTAATAGATCTTGAATCAAGCACGTCATGTAGACGTTTATCGAGTAGAGGACGGACCCGATGAATGAGTTAAATTAAAAGGCTGCGTGCAGGTCTAATAATGTGAAACATCCAAACCGGAGTTACAACCTGACGTTACTTTGATAAACGTAAATTTTCTATAGGATTTGAAGCTTTTCCTTACGGTGCGATGTTGATGATTTTGTTATTTGTATTGTTTTTTAACAATAATCAACTGAAAACTTGTTATTATGTAATACATCTGGATACTGACGACATTTATATCAACTGCAATATATCTGGATACTAACCATGTATACGTCGATTTGTCCAATGTGATATATCTGGATACTAACCATGTATATGTCCAATGCAATACACCTGGATACTGACGATATGTATATCAACTGCCATATATCTAGATACTAAAAAAATGCAACCCCCTAGCAACGGGTGATAGTGTATATTTGACAGTGCAAAATATTAACCGCCCGAAAAAATGCACACTCGTTTCTTTTTCGACGCATTTTTTTCAAAATTATTCTGTTTATCAATGTCTTTTTTGGTGTGTTTATTTTTGTCCTATATAAATTTCGACAACGAAAATAGATAACAAAAACATGATGACTTAAGGTAGGTCCATACTTTTGAAAACCGCGCCAATACATATGACACTAAACCGGAAGCTGCCGAGGTTGTTTTGAATTCCAGAATGGTTTCCGATACGCTACGACATTCCACTTGGATATCTGAATGTTTGAAATCATTAAATAAATCAAATAAAAGTAATGAAGTGAATATAACATGCTATCTCTGAGATTTTTGCGGTCCCTATCGTAAATGGGAATGGAAGTAACGTTCGTCGCAATAAATAATAAGAGGGGACCCGTCCGGACTGAAATTCCGGAATTCTAAAAAAATCGCCAACGGATTTTCTCAAAACACAAAATTTGGAGAAAATCATAAAAATAAAGAAGACATAAACCAGATAGAATATGACAAAAACATATGAATTGATATAGACTGTTTTTTGTGGCTTGATTTAAAAAAAAAATGTCAATTATGACCAATCTTAGCCCTGGATGAAATGAGGGTAGGGTTGTGAGTTACAAACTTTAAGCTTACAAAATAGTAAACATTTGATCGAAGACCCCATGTTTTTTTATATGATATTTGAAAATTATATTACCTTAGGCATATCATATACAAATATTGTGAAATTGACATCGGTTTTCATTTCTTTTTTTGCCTATTCATTGTTTTTTTAGGGTCGAAAACATGGCAAAACATGATAATTACGTATAGAAACGGTCCTCGGAAATAAAGAAAATTAGTAAGCATTTGTAAAAATACAATAGTTTTGTATATAATGTTTTATTGATAGAAATCAAGGACAAAAAATCAACATGATTGAGACTACATACACCCTAATATTAAGGAAAACATATTTTTAAGAATTTTTCTTTTTGCGGCCAGCAAATTTGTACGGATGGTATATTTCAAGCTCAAATATCTCAAAAAATATTTCGAGAACAACCATTTTTCTATAAAAAATTGAAATCAACATGAAAAATGCAATAAAAAAGGCCTATTAGAAAAAAAATGACATGGGTTTTACCAAAAGTATGGAGCTACCTTCAACTGGCTTAAATTGGTTGAATATAATCAATGTCCATTTACGCTTGTATTTTCATTTAATGCATTGTTTTGTTTTTGATTGTCAGATATCACTCTAAAACGTTATTTTCAAATTTACTGTTCTTGAATATCATTTTAAAGTGAATAGTCGGGCAAAGAAAACCAGTCTAAATGCGTTCATTGGCCTTCCAAAAGTTCTCACATATCAATACGATGGTCAAGTTATGCTTAGTTTCCCAGTTCTGACCATTAAAGTAAAGAAAAGTTGAAAGCATTGAAAGCGAGGATGCGTGGAAATGTAACCACGGACATAGTGAGCCGGGAGGACGTTTTAGAATTCCCAAACTTTAAATCAATTTCTTCGTACGCAGACAGATTTTGACGAGAGATTTTATTTTTCCATTTCATAAGAAATTATACTGGATACATTCACACCATTTTTACCGACTGTTCACTTTAAGTATAATAGTAATATGATACGGACAAAGTTTGGCTTATATAAATTTTGATCTACAAAAACTTTTATCTAGAAAATAATTGCATGGTTCCTATATTGACTAACGTTTAATAAGTATACATGTAATGCAATTGTTTTCGTCGATCCATAAATTTTCATAATATCTCTTGAAATCGACTTGTAGTTTGAGATTACGATTCGACTACAACTACTACTATTGACCTCATACTGTATAGTTGTAGTTTTTATAAATACTGACTTTTACTATGGATTAACTTGATTATAACTTGTATAAATAAAAAGATGTCTGAATCAAGTACAGTATATAATCCAAGCCAAAAGAGAGAAATGTGAATATGTTTGAAAGACTCTCCTTTTTCTCCACATGAAGGCATGAAGTGAAAGCATCGTTAATCAATTTTAAGTCAAGGAAAATAATGTTATATCAAAATGAGATTTCATACGTAATACGAAACAGGTCAAATGCAACATTGCGTTTCCTTATATAAACATATTTTGAATATCTTATATAAACTTTGTATATCATTCATTAAGTCTGTTGCATTATAATCTTTAATTTATTCAATATTTAGCTCTGCTTTATGTGTTATAATCTGTTTAAGTTCGATTACAATTATACTTTATTACTGATAGTGTTGATACTTTATGTAATATTTTCTATTGTAACGTTGTAGTGTTTTTTTAACTTTAAATGTACCTTTTCGTATTTAACCAACATCATCAACAACAACAACAACAACAAAAAAAACAACAACAACAAAAGCAAAAAACAAACAAACAAAGAAAAATAAACATATATTCAATTTTTTAACAATTTTGTTGCTTACATATGGTTTTCGTTGTTGTTTGTTACGCTGATTTTTAACTGACTATTGCCCTTTTCATTCAGCTGTTTATAGATTTTGAAAATATTTTACAATTATCAAAATAAGTAATAACTTTTACAATAAAAATGTAGTGATGTAATGGAACATTTGTATGTGCTTTATCCAATTTTATGTATTGATTCCAATTAAATTGAATTAAAATGTATTCTATAAAAAAGACTGATTGTATCAGCAAAACTAAACTTAGATTTGATCAAGATTAAAGCACGGTTTTTCTTTTTTTTTGTGTATAGACAAAAATGTGACATCGAATGACGTTAGCTTTTTACCACTTCCTACCTTTTTATATCGTTTTATACAATTTTATTTTGTAAATTGCCCGACCTAAAGTATGTGGAACATACTGATGACAACTGTAATATATGTTGACTCTAAACAGTAGTGCAATTCCCTGGTTTAACTCCGGAACAAACAAAAGCCCTCAATTTGTTAGACAAAAGCATCTAACTTATAGCCTGCATGTAACCGTTGGTGTGCAATCCGATGATACAGGGAATCTATACATAATGTCAGAAAACAACGAACCATGTCATGTCTCTGTCCGGAATAATTACACTGCCAACCGACAGGGGTTATTTTGTCGGAACCGTGAGATAGTTTTAACAACACATTGGGTTGATTTTATCTGGACCTCTTAGCAGTATTTATTATTTTGGGTCGGCCAGACAGGTCACAAAATCTAAAATACATTTGTCACTAACGACAGAGGAATGAAATAATATAGACTCAATATATATGCCATTGTATAAGGAAATGTTTAAAATACCTTAACAATGAGTATGCCTATATTAATAATATTTATAAATATTAGAACATTACAATATATCACAATTTCATATTAAGAACATGAAACAATATGTTCAATTAACTTCATGCAAGCAGATGCACAATATACAATATATATATATATTCTGATGACAAAAGGCAAAAGAGTCTAGATATATACATCATTTTTATAATAATTTAATCCCATAACTATGCATTTTTCATACTGAAAAAAAAACAAAACAAAACAAAAAAAAAAACATGTGATAAATTCCATAGCAGTTTGATATCGTTTATGTTTACACACTCAAGTGTGTAAACATCTACGGCGCCTATGATGGGTCAATTTAACGATCTCTTCAATCGGATTTGCTTTCAAAATCGGGTTTATTTTCATAACGCGTTTTCATAACATTGTATTCACTGTATAGCAGGTATTTGCTTATTCAAACTATTTAACAATAAAATATTGTTTTCTATTTAAGCACTATATATTATGGTGGGGAGATATCATTACACATTCTATGGTGGTACGTTTCCCTTAATAAAGAATAAGGAATGGTCACCACGGTGTAAATATTGAGTTTAAGTTTTGGGATACACAGATTCCCCAACGCGTGACTGTTGTTTATCATGTTTATCATGTTTATCTAAACTCTCAATTGTTAATCAACTAACTAACTTAAAATTAACTAACTCGATTTTGATAAGGGATACATGGAAACCTATTTCTCCTCCCCAGCGTCTAGGAGACATGACACATGCAAACCATACATGCACCTCTTTTATCACATAATTACAACAACCTATATTTCGAAGAATCCTACGTCAAAATGAATTGTGAAATTACAGCAAAGGTTGCCATTTCCCCCTCCATCCTCGAAAATCCTGACATCAAGTCATATCTGACGTCGTTTTTGTTTTGCTTTTGGCAACACAATGAATATCCAGCCAATGAAAATGCTTCATGGCATGTTACACAATTGAAATGTGCCAAAATATTCAACGGATATTATGCTGATTCTGTAATAAAACCTTGTTGAAGTCTAATAGCATTGCTATAAAAGTACACTACTTGTACTTCTTAAAGTCTTTATAAATATTCACTGTCATTTATGATCATAACAATATAAAAGTGATTACTGATTTTTATTCATTTACTTTGACTTTAATAAATAACAGTATATATTCGTAAAAACTTCAAAAGTTGGAATAAAAATCGCGATCGATGCTGCATATTATTATCATTTTAATGCTACACTATATTATGTAAGTGACCTTTGGTTTTTGGTGTGACAAGATTTATACGCTGGACTTGGTTCATGCATGAACATTATAACGATTTAAACGTTAACCCTGATTGAGGTTAATACAGTACAACTTCAATACCCATACTGTACACTAATTGCACATTGCTTATCACGTATATAGGTGGATCTTCTGCAAACAATAGTCCGTGTCCACAGCCATTTAAATAATCGTGGTGTCTCATACTGCATACGGTGCGACTTTGTTCAAATACGAGATCAGATAATTGCATGCCTCATGCAATTGATAAGCGTAAACATATTACATTGGGACCGATATCAAATTAACTTCCTTGTTCAGTCGCCATTGCTCTTAAAATGGCGAAATCGAACATGGGGCTCAGGAAGATTACATTTACAATAATCCTGCTCTGCGTAGTACGTTCTTTTGTCGCTGAAAGTAAGTATAGTGGTTTGTAAACAAAGGAGTGAATTTTTAGACTCAATGGATCATTTATTTTTAAGAATGATATTAATCTTCAAGATTTCTACCACAGTACTCTGCACTATTTCTCTATCAGCCCAATGTTCACGAATACACCAGCCAATCGGAATGAGTACAGAGTGTATACCAAGTGTCATATACGCAAATTGTCAATCAAAAGTTGCAATGCTTATTTGAAACCTTGGGAGTGGAATAACACCAACCAATTATGATAAAAATTATTTCTTGGTCTTTCGATTTGCCGATCGTTCAGGCTTTTAACATACATGTGATTGGTTTTACAGAAGTTTAACATCCGAATGCAGTTATATCGTCACCAATAATCGCATGATGCCATACTGCTGTGCTCCGATCGCTGCTTGATGTAAAAGCCACATCTGAATTTTATTTAAAACAAATAACAGTCAGATAAATTTTATTAACATAATTCGAATTTTGAGATACACTGAAAGCAGTATTCATGAATTAAATACCTCTTCACAGGGGACAAAGAAGTAGTTATCTCAAAACACAACATATCGTTGAAATTTAATTTTAAGGTAGTATGATAGGGCAGGCCGACGGCTGAACCTTTCGATGTTTTATAACAAGATACAATCAATTGTATAATTATGTTAACCTTGATAAAGGGACGGACCATCTTTAGCATTCGACAATTTATTTTGCCTACGCATACAGATTACGTATTTGTCCAATACTACACAATTTGAAGTAGTTTATACATTATAGATACAAGTTTGTAAGGCTCCCATAATATCCGGAACATATAGTAATGTGAATTTGTCACGCAATCCTTAGGTGTATGACATGGTTAGTCCTTAGGATTAAATGTTTAGAAGAATAAATGTGTAAGTCAATAACACCTCGCTAATAAGGCTCTCCCTCTTACCCTATGTCCTCTAGACTCACATATATGATTTTTTTAATAGTTATTGTTCTTTATATGATTGGGCTCTGTGTAATGTGTAATGAATAATAATTAGTTGTACTATAAATTACTATTTAGAAGGTACATGTATCTTGCATATCGTTATACTTCGTATAAATTTGGCGAAGTAACTAATTATTAATGTAGTGTTCATTTTGCATTCACTTTTCTATTTGAACATGCTTTGTATATGTGTTTGTTGTTCATGTTTTTGTAATCTTCATCTTCGGAGGCAATAAAGATAGTAAGGTAATAATATGAAATGTTTTAACGACAAGTTAGGTAAATGGCGGTTGAGTGTTATGTTGGTATATGTTTCGTTTATTCATAGGCAATCTCTTATATACTACCGTAACGGCTCTTATTCACAATAACATAATTCCTCAACCATGTTTCAAATTGTTGTTGTTGTTGTTGATGATGATGATGATGATGATGATGATGATGATGATGATGATGATGATGATGATGATGATGCATTTCATTATTGCATGTTTCTCTAAAATAAGCATTCGTTTATTGTTGGTACGACCTCCATCCTGGATATAACAAAATGCTTGATTAAGCTCTTGGTTTCATAACATCCTTGCGACCGCAGGGATACAGACTATTCTTACATGTGAATATTTTCAGCCGGCAACCCTATATGATTTTTTTTCTACAGAGCATTGTCTGATGGAGACAATTTGAAACATACTTCAGCTGTTTTACTTTTTTTGTACAGAAAATGTTGCAGTCGGAAAACAATCTCAACAGAGTTCAAAATATAACAATATTTGGGTAGCTGAAAATGTTGTTGATGACTGTATTAATACGAAAATAGGGAGTGGTTGCTGTACGCATACAAACACTACAGATTCTAATGGAAAGCTAGCGAAAACTGTCTGGTGGCGGGTTAATCTTGAACAGATGATGACAATTAACAAGATTACAATATACTACAGAGGTGAGCATGTCAGTTACAAATTACCATTTTCACCAACGTCAAATACACCTTATTCATTTGTATGTATAAATTCAGTTGTCGAAATCAGAATGTTTTTCAATAGCAATCCCGATGCTGAAATTATTCAAACATTGGTAGAATAGAAACGGAACTTTACTAGCAACGTTAACTCTTTGAAAAGTATTTAACGAATGAATTTAATACTTATAAGTATAAAATTTAGTATTACTTTTTACAAATACATAATAACGATTGATTATTTCTGACACTAAACCGTTTAGTGAACGAACGTTACCAGAATCAAATTGAAACATTACTTCTTGATCGAAATGTATTAGAATATTATTGGCATGACTTTCATATCTAGTCACTCATCAAAGATAATAAGCTCTGTCGTCTTCCTTCCTTAGAAAATTTCCAGAAGAGATTGGCAGGATACGAGCTTTATGTATCCAACAGCACCAGCTCCCCACAAGACGGCACTCTGTGTTTCACGGACACCAGTTCAACTAATACTTCCGTACAATTGATTGTAACACACCAGTGCCCGTATGTAGGTCAATATGTGACTGTGTACAACTATAGAAACTCTAACAAACGACAACCATGGTATAGTAACGACGCGGTATTAGAGTTGTGTGAGGTTCAGGTTTGGGGTGAGTATTACTCCAATTAATATATGTGATTGTGCCAACAAGTTAAGATTATTGCATGACAATCAAGTAATAAGGAATGCATTGCTCCCGAACGAAGCAAGAGGGTTAAACGTGCCTAGTGACGAGAAATCTTTTAACCTCAAACGAGTTGATTTAAAAATACCATCCTTTCGATCCATATAACCCACTCTCCCATTGTTCTCTGTTTTATTTACCTGTACATACTATGTTTGTGAATACTTTCCGTCATTAGGGGTTATTATCTAAATGGAAATACATCTGTTTGTTATTACCCAATGTAAGGGGCGCAATGATTTTTGATCTGTGTAAAGATAAAACAAACTTTGACTCTGCGAAACGTTGCACCAACATGTGTTTAGGGAATCATTATTTAAAATCATATCCATTTTCGTTTGATAGAATGCATAAATTAATTTCAACGTGTCTTTGGTGATATTAAGGTTTCTGAAGAGCTAAAATGTTTACAATATGTTGCTTTCCAGCTATCTTATAATATTAAATGAAATATTTATTTATAAAGCTTTTGATATAAACTTGATCTTACTATTGTAATGTTTTCTGCTTAGCATTGGTTTATTGGTGTATTGATTAGCCTAATTATTAGAATAAGGTGGGTAATCATTACCCCCTCCTCTCTCACCTACAGTATTTGTTTCAATTGCCGACTGCATACATATCCAGCTCCTGTCATGGTCATGCAATCGCACCATGAAGGGGGAATTCAGCCCCTTTCATGGCATTGTTATTCTGATTGACCATGTGAGAGAATTATATGTGGCCTCAACTGTAGTAGCCAGAAATTTATATGACACTTTTTCATGGATGCAATATTATGAAATGCAATATTAGATAATCAAGTTATAGTATGTCTACAAACAAATAATGCTGTATACGTTAATACATATATGCTGTATAAGGAAAAATCAAAATCAATATGTCAATGTCCCAGAGGTTTAACAAGCATGCACACAGTCATACAAAAATTAACTTGTGATAAATCGAGAAACAGTTAATGTTGATATTACTTTTTTTAGTTAAGTAATGAAAGGTTAGTTCAGATACTCAGTAAAAGTTAAAGTTAAGTAGTTAAGTAATGGATGCAGGCAAAACATAATGCATCTGTATCCATATCTAAAATACTAGTCTTGGAATAGATTGTTACTATTTTCTTACAAACTAATTTTACATTGTGCAAGTTAGGGTTAGTCTTTTTTATCAAATAGTGTACACAATAAATCTTGATCGATCGGGATGTGATTGATGATGCGATGATTGTAATCACATTTAATCAGAAATAAAATCTTTTTTTTAACTTATTTAAATACATCATTATGTCGCAAAAATTTTAGATACAAATATAAAACATTTTAATTTATCTCATATAATCAACTTTACATCTACATAAGCGATCTTTTGTTTTTATTCCAATACTGAAACTCAAAAAATAAACATTGCGATATTTGAATTTACTTTTCATTCCGAACAGGATGTCCTGCAGGAAAACTTGGAGACACTTGTGAAACCGATTGTCCTTCAGTCTGTTATGGTGGTAACTGTAACTCGTCAACAGCGGCTTGCTTTTGTAAGTATCAATACGTTTCTATTGTATAGATTTTGCCTTATTTGTTGCTGCCACTAATACATGTACATCAAGAATCTGTTATCTGGAAATGTCTTTATATTTAGAGTATACGTTCACGTTCGCTTTAAAAACTGAGGTCCTCTACAGTCTCTCAAAAGTGATTAAAATCTAGGTTACAGTAGTTTACAGATTTGCTTTGTCTACAGATTTGCTCTTGTCTACAGGTTTGTTCACTTTTGTCAACAGATTTGTTTGCTCTAGTCTACAGATTTGCCCTTATCTAAATTTTTGTTTGTTCTAATCTACAGATTTACTTTCGGCAAATTGGACTACGAAATACTTAATTTAGAAGACAGTATTACATTATGTGTTGGAATGCTACATAATGTATTTATAACTATCTTGGTAGTAGGAATGGGTTAACAATTTTAATTTTGGTATGTTGTTACCATCAACACCAATTACATAAGAAATTGTATACTGACTCTTATATATGTAATTAAATTGTGTTTTTAATTTAGCTACTTATTTCTGTTTTTTTTGTTATTTTGGCGTAATACGTTTGCCTACAGGCTGGTATCACATCACATTATTGTATACATTTATATATTACATATCCAATTAATAATAACAATCTAAGAGAGCAAATTGACTTTAAATACATCATGGCAGCGAAGACGTATACGGTAACGCATAGTGACACCATGAAATGTTGTTTATTTTCATTTTAGATTGCTTCAATGGGAAATTTGGCGAGTTTTGTAACCAAGATTGTTCGACAGGCTGTAAAGACATGTCTTGTGAGAAGAGAACTGGACATTGCTATGGTATAAGTCTAAGCTCTTTGTGTATTTGAGTATGCGCCTCATCTATGGTGCATTCATTAAATGACCCAGACTTTATTGATAAATATTCTGATTCGAAATACCATTTTCAAATGCAAATCAGCAGCTTTACATTTTAGCGAGCTGGTTTGCAAAACCTATTACGATTTAGTCCTTTCTGAATAATTTCTCGAATATCAAATTTTCGCGTCCATAACAATATCCCACGGAAGTTCAAAAATATCATTTCCGTACGAAGCAACCGGTTATACGATATTTATTTTGTCTGAGCTATATTGTTATAGTGTCTACTGTCCATATTTTGTATGACTGCCGCTATATTGCATTCAACTAGATTTGCAAATGAAAATTCATCAACATCAACATACCAGCATTTGAATTTTTAAGAATTTAATTAACCGAACAAATGATATGGAAGCATCCATTACCTTTTTTGAAAATAACAATTGCAATTAAATGGCTTTAACATCTTAAGTGAATACAATTGGATTGGTGTTATTGTTTTTGCATCAGATTGTGTTTCTCAGAAGTATGGACCTACTTGCGATCAGGACTGTTCCATAAATTGCCAGGGCAGACTATGCAAAAGAAAAGGCTTAATTTGTAATTGTGTTCATTATATATTGTATTGGTACTAAACGTATCTGACAGTTCATTACCTAAATCATTTCTCCCTTTTCACAGATTGTGTCCCTCGGAAACACGGCGTTAAATGTGAACATGATTGTTCTGCACGCTGCAAAGATAATCTCTGTTATAAGGATAACGGGAACTGTTACGGTGAGAACAATTTTGATTTTTTCTTTGTTTATCAAGTCACGACACTTCATAATATAATGTCAAATGCGTAATAGCGTAGCGACATGCATGCCTGGTTTTATTGTCATTATATTATTGTTGTATATGGATATTGTATAATCATGATTTCATAAGATGATATTCAAGTTTCACTACTGATAAATTTTCTCTGTATTTTAAACGGTAAGGTGTTAAATGTAACTGTTCCCACAAACGAACTTATTTACACCTAAGTAAAGTTCCTTTGCAAAGAACTATAATTACTAAATGTGATCATCAAAAGGCAATGAGCTACTTCTATATGAGAACACATCCTTATTATTAACATAAAAATCGATAAAATAATTCGTAAAGGATTTGTAATATTTTTTTCATCTCCAGATTGTGATCCACAAAGGTGGGGACTAATGTGTGAGCATGACTGTTCTTCATATTGTAAAGATAGAATATGTGACAGGGAGGATGGGAACTGCACCGGTGAGCAATGCTAAATTAATTCCATAATGTAGATATACCATTTTTTTTTATTTCAAATATTGCAACATACCTTTTTTTGCAATGTCATGGATAAATCTTTGAAATTGTTCAACGAAATGAGTGGCACACCATGGCTTAGAAATGCATCATTGCTTGAGAATGTTGATCAGAACTTTTATCACATCAAAATACATACGTGTATAATACGTCTAAAACAGCTTAAATATTTAAATCAAACACATTTTATCGGTACGCTATCTGACCACATGCATACGTATGACTTATAATTATCCGTCTTCATCCATAGTCAGTCGTTGTTTGTAATAGTCAAACGACTATTTTTCAATAACTGTTTGTCTTCAAAAAATATAATGTTCAAATGAATTACCTGATTAGAGATAAGAGATCAAATAGGCCAAAAGTGTGAAAATCAATAAAAGACCAAAAAACCTAATAATGGGCTTGTAGCATTCTTCATAAAGAAATATAAGGGTTGTTTAAATGGATCCCTTTGACTTTATTTCACAGTCAAAAGGGTAAAAAAACTTTTTTAAGAGACCAAATGTCCAACTGTTCAGAAGCTATTGTTTAAGAATTAGTTGAAGAAAAGGTGATTCTTTTCATCTCATTTTGATTTTGAAAATGTAATGTATTATGCCTATAGCTATACTTTGTTGATAGAAAAGTTATTATCCTTCCATTTTCATTCAATATTTGACCAGATAAAAGTAAGAAGAAGTTTCCGTGTAGTTGAGTTTAGAGCCCCTGTAGATTTATTATTGTTTCTCGTTTTTTGTTTGTTTTTTTTTTGTTTGTTACTGTTTTATTACAGAGTGCATTACTGGAATGCATGGTAGTACTTGTCAACAACCTTGTTCAGAGAACTGTCATGGTAACTTGTGTGAGCGATACACGGGCTTCTGTTCGGGTGAGGGACACTATATTATGTTAATGGTCTAATATTCGTTGTCCTCGGCAATGCATTACGTGTAAACATTTTTTTTGTATTCTTCTGATGACATCAGTGTCTAAACGATTGTAATATTATGTCATTTTTAAGGTGATGTGAAAAAATGCTGCCCCCTCTTGATTTTTGCAACACTCAATTCACATTGAAGTTTTCTTTATTCATGTACAAATTTGAAGTCATAAATTTCATACGAAAAGAACACTCGTTTAAGATGTTATATATATAATCTGTCAATATCAAACTCGGACTCCGAACATTATAGTGATATTAAGGTAAGAAAAAAGAATTTGGCAATATTCAATGGTTTTGATAATTACAGCATGCATTCCCGGGAAGTACGGTGGTTTATGTGCTGACAATTGCCCTACAAATTGCAAGGACACATTGTGCGGAAAGACTTCTGGACATTGCATAGGTTATTTTCCTTACTTGTATTTTGATATTGATATCCGATATACGGATCAGTTAAGTAATGAATAACATAACAAGCGAAAAATAACATAATTACCATTTGAATATTGCACTTAATAAGTGCCTGACTACGTTGAGATGTAAACTGCTTACTTATTCTCAAAGAAACAATTGCAGTCATCGTACATAACACTTCCCTGTCTTTTAATAATATATATTTAAATATTTGCAGAACGAACACTTTTTAAGTTAGGCATTTGTATTGTTTTTGATACTATAAATCTACTTCAAAGATTGCAATCCTCACAAGTACGGCGTGAGATGTGAACAGAACTGCTCCATCGATTGCCTGGATCGACTGTGTGATAAAGACAGCGGCAATTGTTATGGTAAGGTACACTTTCGTACTTAACTTACCAATTATCATTTTATAATTGTTATTATAATTACTTATCATGATTGACAACATCAAACGGCTTTATAAAATAAAAAAAACAGTATTTTAAGTTATTAAAATAAGTATAAGCATGCGTACCTAAAGAAAGGAATTAAAGCCGTTTCATATGTGCTAATTACAGTTTGATTCTTTCGTAGAACAATATTTATTCTTAGAAATAAATACTTTCTATGATTATTGCAAACGAGTATGGAAATATTGAAAACAGTACTATATTTTTTACCAATGCGAAGAAAAACAATCACCTCGTGAGAGGAATCACAATACGAGAACGAAACATAAGATTCTTTGAAGTAGAAAGAAGCATTACGAAAATAACTATTAAGGGCGCACCTTTCGAAATGTCAGACACCGTTTTAGCCGATTACATGGTAAAATTTTGTGAAGTAACCAGTGGCAGTATCTAAAAGGGTACCATAAAGAGAACGCCAATCGAAAATAGACCACGATAAAAACAGTTAGTAAAATGCCAATCATTTTCCAGGTTGTGTCGCTGGAAAACATGGAAACACCTGTGATAGAAACTGTTCTACGAACTGTAAGGATATGTTGTGTGGAAAGAACACAGGAAATTGTATAGGTAAATCAAATTGTGTTATCGTTTATAAACGGAGATCATTATTTGTTATATTTCATTTTCACTTTTCCATTTGATAAACCGTCAAATTACTTTGTGTATTAAGCATAGTCTAATGTTATTTAAGGAATGCTAATTCTAGACAACTTTAACTACCTTGTGTTATAGAAACATTGAACTGTTACCGATACAATGTTTTTTTCTGGCTTAGTTTTATAACAACAAAAATATCCCAATAACAGCGACATAACAATGAGTGAATGCATTTTATACTTTATATTTTATACTTTTTAGAAGATAATAAATTCAATCTAATGCCATATGAATAAATTGAATCAAGCGATATAAACTGAAACATATTTATTTTAGTTGTTTAATATGCTATTAGATTGCGTTGCTCAGAGATATGGCGAAAAATGTGAACGGAATTGTTCTCAGCATTGCAAGGACAGACACTGCAATAAGGATAACGGGGAGTGTGTCGGTGAGCAAGTCTGTTTTTATTTCCTAGATAAGTTTCGTAAATGTCTTTAGCTATAAACAAGTAATTAATGCATAAATCGTATATGCATATGTCTTATGATTGGATGATAACATATTTAGATTGTAATCCTGGAAAATACGGAGCGACATGTGACATGGACTGTCCAGGGAACTGTAATAGGACCTTGTGTGAACAAAATACGGGATACTGCAAAGGTAGATACATTTTACATCTGTTAAATGATGATATGTATTTGATGTTTACATTTTGTTGATAGGTTTAAGTTTAGATTGGCCAATAGTGCCTAGAATATTAGAAACGCCACTAAAAGCTGGATAAGTATTGCCTAAACGATTTCTAATTATACTGCTACAAGCTAGGGGTAATATATTGACGAAGATAGAACTTAAATTTTGATAGTAAACAGTTTGCGTAATTATGTCAACATAAGCGCCGTCAAAATGATCACCTTTTGGGTTTTACTTATACTACATAGACTTATATAAACGAAACAATGGAATACATGCCTAACTTGTTCGGTTACAAGTTTCAACTTGTTTGATGCATTTGAAACATTAAGCATTTAATTATAAATAAGAAAAGTATAATTTATAAGATGAGCAAAATATAATGATATCGGATCAGCACACACATTCATTTTTTTGTATCTTTAATATAGAAATACGTGAACTAATAACCACATTGAGTTTGTATCTGTTTTGTAGGATGTGTAAGGGGATCATATGGCGTATACTGTTCAAAGACATGTGGTAGCGATTGTTTATATTGTGAACAACAAAATGGAGAATGCACAGGTATATTTATATATCAACCAGGATTTCAAAGCCAACGAAACATAATTGTACATCAAAATACTATTCTTTTTTATTTTCACGCTTAGGAATATTAAAAAGTGTTCACTACTCTTAGCGATCAATACCGCGCACTCTCTTTCCTATCCTTGAATATTACGCCACTCATATGGGTTGTATTGTCATGCAGATATTCATGGCATAAAAACGTGTTAATCTATTCAGATATCTGTAGAATTATTTCAGTCCTTTGGACTTATGTTTAAGCTCTGTTCAAATGTCATACCTAGGACAAAGTATGCCAATTATATGTCTAAGGGTAATAATTATAAATCTTTTAACAGAATGTGCTGAAGGTTTTTATGGAACGAACTGCAGCTTGTCGTGTGGGCATTGCAGTATCTGTCAGATAGACACCGGTGTCTGTGTAACGCCATGTGACGATGGTTACCAAGGAGATTTGTGTGCAACAAGTAACATTTATTTTAAAGATGCTCCACCGCTCACAAATGGTATTTTTTCACTATCAAAAACAGGAGCAGACGATTTAATATTTTTCTTCAGTTCCAATAGTTACTTACTTTACACCACTACCGCCATTGAAAAGTTTGAGCTTCTAATTTTACTTCAAGTTAAAAATATAAAAAAATAATTAATTGCATCCCGAAAAAATTCCGTGGCACTATATCCTTTATGGAATAAAGTACTGATTGCGCATGACCCAAAGGTAAAATAAATTATTTCATATTATTTTTTGTGTTAATTAGACTTCTGTATACACGATTAAATACTAATTATTGTTCAAATGATGAATATCATTTATGCTCTGTCGGCGGTGGAGCATCTTTAACTTCTATCACGTAACTACCGTAAACCATTTTAATGTATGTTACATCCTATATGAAAGATTAAAATGTTAAAATTTCACTTTAAAACTTTAGATAAAGCATTAAAGATGTACATGTAATCCAAAATATTAAAAGATTTTGATAGTGTAACCATTTGGTATTTTCTATCAAAAACGTTATCTAATAAAGATTATTTCGGTATGTTATTTATCCTTTTATAGGACAAGCCGTAGGGTCTGAAGAATCCGCTTCCTCAGTTGATGTAGGACCGATAGTGGGAGCTGTCGTAGGAGTGGTTGTAGTCGGGATTGTCGCTATTGTTATAGTTCTCTTTATCAGAAGGTAATATTCTTTAACAGCGACGTATGATATCGGTAAAAGTGGCGAAATATAACTTTGAATTCTAATTAGTAAATGCTACTGATAATTAAGGTATTGAGTTTTCCATTTTATTTTAAATGCCTTTGAATGCGTATGAAGCTGTTCGATACGGATATATTAAAACGTGTTTCAATCATTATATACGTAATACATTGTAGAGGGAATGTGGTAGATGCTTAAGTAAATAACTGCTAAATGGGACTAATTCACGTACCACGTGATACCCGATAACGTTTGTGCAGGACTAGTATCTCCAGTGGTCATGGAACGTAACTCTTTGTAATCTTCCCGCTGAAATGACGTTAACCCGCGATAACGTCATCTGACGCCATTTTTTCACCAATAGAAACAATAGTCCCACACAAACGTTATCGGGTATCACGTGATACGTGAATGAGTCTCATTAGTAACGATTAACAATAATATAATGTATGTATATTTAGAGATGTATTAAATGTTAAAGTAATAATTATGTTTTATAATTTCTACTGTTGGGGAAATATTTTGGAAATATTGTAGCTCAACTTTTAAAAGATAATGATGTGACCGAAAGATATAGCAGGCTTGGTACGTATATTCGTTTAAGCCCGGAATGCAGATGCAAAATAGAACTGTGATGTCATACGATCGGGTAAAATTTAAATTCTATATACTAAAAGTAAGCACAATGATATTTCAAAAGTATCAATAATTTATGGATTTGTTTTCTAGACGTCGACTAAATGCTGAACGACAGAAGCCTTTAAGTAATATTGCTGTGAGCAATGAGAACCTATACCTTCAACCAGACTCCACGAACCGTAGATCTGGGGTGACTGATAGCAACATCTACAGGAACATATCAGGTACATATAAATAAATAATAACTAAAGACAGACAGGTTATCTTTCATCAAACGTATACTATTCTACTGCCGACACAAAAATGAAGGTTCTTTTTTAAATCTATGGGATTATTTAAAGAAACCATTGCCAAAGTGAACTACGAAAATAATTTATATGGAATATCGTTCATTAAATGTAAGGTATTATTTTCAGACATCAATGCCACAATGTTCAACAAATAAAGTAGACGGGAGGTTCTTTATCAAATGTATATTATTCTCCATAGCAATGCTGCTGCTGAAATAGATAGAAGGTTCTTCAGCAAATGTGTCTTATTACAAGCTAATGACAAACATACCGTTTTATTAAATCAAAACACAAAGGATTAGATTAGGAGATAGTTCGTGTATTTTGAGATCGGAATAGTCTCCATTGCATATTTTTAGTTAATTTTCATGATCTAGTATTTTATGCATTTTTCCAGCTTGGATGCAGCAGACGTAGAGGATGATATTCAGATATCATTATATAATTTCATAATTTTCGTTAACATCAGAACCCGTCTACATTTCTTTTTTCTTACTTTCATTCCATGGCTTGATCTGATAAAAAAGATCGGCATTTATGTAATGGCAGTAACGTTACAACATATCTAGAAATGAAAATATTTGTAAAGTATATGTAATATTTAATGAAATGTATACGTCTATCACAGAACAAGAAGAGCCATCCGAAGCAGGCGCCAGTGTATATATGAACACTGGTCTGGTCGAAGAAGCTTTCGGTTCCGGTGATGTTTACTATAACTCCTTCCCAATAGGGTTTCCTGTTTCCGAACTGAAGTCTATTGTCGAAACTAAAATGAAAAACAAGGCAAAGGCTTTCGAAGACGAGTATAACGTAAGTTTTTCTTAATCTATTGGAATGATGTGACCATAACATTCTTGATGATGTAAGCAAAACGTCGTTTAACACAACAAATAGGGCTTTTCATAGAATGCTAAAAAATATTAATTAATTGCAGCAAGTGTCTCTTATAATATCAGGTATAGTTGTAAGTTGATCGATGATAAAAAAATAATACTTCTGAAAAGTGTGATACAATTATTTTCAAAAGTTCTAAATTACATTGCAGTCGATACCTTCTGGAGATTTACACAAGCACGCAACAGGGACGCTGGACCATAACAAAGTCAAGAATCGGTTTAAAACCACGTTTCCGTGTAAGAAAATGTATATACTTAGTTTTTTTGAGTCTTACCAGATTAGGGGAAAGATACCTGTGTTCATTTAGAAAATACTACATATTGCTAACTATGATAACTTATAATAAATTGTTATATATAAGTACGCCTGTAAGAATTTTTGTTTAACTCTACGCTGTCTCAACAAAAAACTAATCTTAATATGCAAATTACTGATTATAAAAATAATATATAGTGAAACTTTGTCGAGGCGAACCCGCTGATTAACCTTATATTATAATCCCTTCAGTTTATGTTCAACCTGATTTTAAATAACAGATTTACATAAAGCGAATTTATCATTTTTACGAGATAAAGTTTGATAATGTTATTAAAAAATCTTAAAAGCTCTCATAGTATATGATAAACTGAATTCATTAAAAGTTTTAACATTTTTTGATGTCATGATACAGACGACCATTCTCGTGTGATTCTTGACATTGTGGGGACGGATCCACACACAGACTACATCAATGCTAACTACATAGACGTAAGAATATCTTTACCTCTTTTATAGAATCAAAAAAATATAAATTCATCCAATATGAAATATGTCTTCATGTAGCTTATGAAAAATTTTTGTGGTGACCATAGGAAATTATATTGGTAAAATAATGTTATAAAGACCTGCCAATCCACGTTGATCGATTAGATTGTGATTTGTCATTGAAAATAGCATTTTATCATTTTCTTGTACATTGTGTTCCATAAGCGGCTATGACAATATAATTTTAAATTTTAATAATAGTTTGTGGTGACCATAGGAAATTATATTGGTAAAATAATGTTATAAAGACCTGCTAATCCCCGTTGATCGATTAGATTGTGATTTGTCATTGAAAATAACATTTTATCATTTTCTTGTGTTCCATAAGCGGCTATGACAATCTAATTTTAAATTTTAATAATAGTATACTCATTGTTAAGCAGTCATGAACTTTATGCATTAATTTTACAGAGTGTCACAAAACCCGCTCTGTACGTCGCCACACAAGGTATACATTGTTTCTCAGTAGCCAGATAATGAATTTTTTTTCTTTTGTGATAGCCAATGAATTTCATTATATCTTAATCTGAACAAGACGCTAGGTATTGCATCTTCCTTAGATATAATTTTAGTCACTTTTATAACTATGTGGTATTTGAGATATGTTGATGGGTTTCAAGGATTAAGCTCAGAGCTATATTAAATGTATTAACTGATCCAGCGAAAAAATAAAACTTATCCTAGGAGGTCCCATGCATGCATACCTTTATATCATCATATTTTTTTTAATTACAACTACTCCGGTAATAATACAATTTAAGGAAATATGGAACATTTGAATACGCATCTTATATATATATATATTTAATTATGTTAGTTTGATATTCTACTCAGGACCACGACCCGGCACTGTTAACGATTTTTGGAGGATGATCTGGCAGCTACAGACAGGCAAAATCGTCATGCTGACCAATCTCATAGAAGGAGGAAAAGTACGTCTATGTATCATATAATAATATGAATTAATATGTAAGATTTTATTTATATTATGCTGAACAATTAGAAACAAATTATCGAATATACAAAACAATAGTATTTGAATATACGAAGTCCGACCGCGTTTCAAAACGTTCTAAAATTATAATCATACGTACATGTATGTGAATCTACATATTACTGCTACAATGAATACGCCCATAAACCCGCATTGTACTTAATTTTTGATTTGCCTATTTAGCCGAAGTGTGACAAGTATTGGCCAGATGAAGGAGAAAAACCACTGGACACGCCACATTTTTACATAGCACTGGAAAGGGAACGGGCATACGCTTTCTATGTCATTAGGGACTTCAAGGTCACAGAGAAGAAGGTAAGTACCACGGATATTATATATATTTTTCAAATGTCATTCACTTATGTATCATATGAATAACAATATATTCCTCTTTCGTAGAAAAAAACCCTTTTTAACCATTTACATATCTGATTATCTGAATTTCGAACAAACTTAATCTCTTTATTTTTAGATAAATATATTACATCTTGTTACATCTCAATCATTAATATCCGTTCAAAATGAATAAATATTTAACTAATTAATTCATATATTGTTAACATCCAGTATTTTTTTTTTAATTATTTTTTATAATCAAAATATTTATGCGTTATTCTCTATATATTTTGGGGCTATGAAGTCATAGAAAACGGAAAGACATTAAATGAAAAAGACTGTCCGTCCATTTTTTCGGTGTATGGAAAAATATCCTCAAAAATCTAACCAATAAAAATGAGTGTAACATAAGAAATTAAATTATGCATTAGTTGAGACAACTCTTATGTCAAATAAGCAGAAGGAACATAACTCTGTTCCACACATCTAAATAATCAATTACAAATTTAGTACTTAAACCAATACAGTGATATACATCATGGTATAAAAAATTACAATGCAATATACTTGCATTGTAATTACGATTGATTGGTATTTGTTTTGTCATTGATTAAAGTGATTCCAAAATGAAGAGCAGAATTGAATCAAAGTTCAAAGCAAAATATTTGAGACACACCTTTATACGAAATAAATAGGGAAAAAATGATATATTTATCTTAAAAACTTCTTGCCAGACAAAGACAGTCAGACAAGTACATCAGTTCCACTACACCACGTGGCCAGACCACGGGACTCCTGACCCTAACGAACTCGTCGTCTTCCATCGACGCGTGAAAAACTATGAGGCTGTAATGAAAGGGAGAATGGTTGTTCACTGCAGGTAATATGTCCAAATGTTCGAAAAAAAATCTCACTTCTCCTATACTTTGATAAATTATACAAATATCTTGCCTCGTCTATATAAATTGATGGTGACGTCAATCTTTTGGGATTCATATTTACTTTTTTTGAGCTATAAATATGGCATTATGTTTACACAAAGGAACCAATATCTGCTCTGAAAGACAGATGGATGTGTAAACCCAAATACAGTTCCAAGGATGATGCTAAAATCAAAATGAACGTGATGTTAAGTATGTTGCATAATCACGAGCGAAATTTTAAACGAAAGTTGTAGTTTACATATTTTGTGAAAAAAAAAAAAATAAAAAAAAAAAGCTGATATCAACAAATACCAAGATATTATTAACTATTTCAAAAGAAATTGTTGAAATTACAAATAGTATAGCTAAACATGTGTCCAAACCAGTGACAGTTATAATTATAAACAAACGCTATAAATAACCACCTCTTTTAAAACTGGTTTGTTTTCGATGTATATGCATATCCAATGCCCGTTTTACAATAGATCCGTCTATTTAAAACTTATGTCTAACACTGTTTCTTTGTAAACTTGTTTTAAAGTGCTGGTATTGGTAGGACGGGAACTTTCATCGCCCTGGACGCTCTCCTGGAGTACGGTAAAGAAACTGAAAGAATTGACGTTTTGCAATATATTAAAACCATGCGGAAGGATAGAGTCAACATGGTTCAAACTGTCGTAAGTTACATTGGTATTTGTACTAATTGTCTGCTAATAAAAAAATATAATTCGGATATTTTCAGAGTTACCCTCTCCCAGTAATAACTTCCATAAATTACTTTATCCAGGAACAATACATAGCTGTACATCAGCTACTTCTTGAAGCTTTCGATATGCCGGATACTCTGATTCCAAGAATGAAGTTCCATTCGGAACTTAGTGCTCTCTCCAATGGCGGTCCTACCAACCAAACAAAGCTCAGACAAGAATACCAGGTAATGTAATATTTGACAGTCAGTGTGCAAATATCTATCAATTATTGACTTTTATTGAGGCTCATATTTTAATTTATCGCCCACGTAAAATAAATAATGACCGAGAGCGTAGCTTGAAACCATATCTATATTGTACAAGGGCGATATAACACCTTATGGACCGAAACTTAAGTCCTTATCTTTTATTAGATATGTCGTTTCTTTAACAAATGTCAAAAACAATCTCTAATGTGTATATTAATTACAAGAAAAAGCATTGCTCATAGAACGCCTCCCTAAAGAATGCAGCGTTCGGGCAATGAAGTGTGTGATGGAATATTAACTCAGTGTTTCCATGCTTAGACACACCGAGTCAATATGCTATATATGCACATTACGTAACCATGTTTTAGCCGATGGGAATTATGGACATTCAGAGCATATCTAATTTTAACCAAAACCCATTGTAATAAAGTTTGCGTTTGCTAATTGTTTTCATTTGTATGTTCATATTTTGTCGATGCATTCATTCCAGAAGTTTGTTGTTTTTGCACAATATTATTCGACAAAAAATGCTTAGTATCATTCAATTATATTTCACATGTGTAGATGACGCAATCTACGAAACCAAATTATGGTAAGAATGACTACAGGGCCGCCTTACTGCCATCGAACCAGATGAAGAACAGGACCTTATCCGTCTTAGCAGGTAATGGTGTAATTTAGGGTTTTACACGTCCAATCAGTCTTGATTCTGTACGTAAATATCAAGGTATTGTTACAATAGACATATGGTCATATACTGGATTTTTTATTATTAAAATTAAGTATAATTAGAATTTATTTATCGTTTTTATACATTATTTGTATACATGGCCGCTAGTGTGCGATTCAAGGATACCAATGTCTTATCAAGATTTCTTTTACAGCTGATAGGTTTAGGACTTACCTTCAATCCCATTCAAGTAAAAGGACAGACTACATCAATGCCGTCATGTTACCGGTAAGTGATTAATCGTATATGTACGATTTCAAAATCATGTTTAACCTTAATGTAACACTGTATTTGTTGAAAACACAGGTGTCTCAGCATTTAGAACATACACGTTTCATTATACATAGTACGAGTTATTTCGTTATGATGTTGTTTAATATAGTTCTCGTAGCATTATGTACAACTGGTATTGTAATTAGAATTGTATAGCTTTATTTCTTCATTCAATGAATCTTCATTTCCATTCACCAGTCAATGAATTTAGATGTATTCTTATATGAAATTCAATTGACGTAGATGTACCCTAATATTATTACACCCTAAACGAAATGTATTTATCCACTTCCATTCAATTACTGTAAACCGATTTAGTTTTCCGTATTCAATTCTATAATACAGAATCTTACATAAGGGGCTATGTTTTTTTTTAAAAAAAAAATTAATGTTTTGAACGAGTTTGATAAATTTCATATGATACAACCACGATATTAAGATTATATTTATCACATTACCTTCACTGACGAGAGTAAAAGTAGAACTTTTAATTTCGTTTCTAAAACTTCATAAAACAGTAGAAATCCGGCTCGAACGGCTCGTTTTCGTCTTTCGAGACAAGCATACCACGTGATTCATTGGTTATCTATTTCCTGACATTATCAAATTAATTTTGTTTGTAATATGTTTGGTCTGAGGATGTCGCGAGGGACATTTCACGGATATAGATAATCGACATTTGTGAATCCTATTCCTTTCTATTTTTAAAAGTCACCCTTCGATTCGCTCCTTATGTGTGAACATCAAAGTAATTCAATGTCAGCATTTGTTTTCTCTGCCTAAAAGTCCTACACCTCCAAGACTGGGTACATCGTCACTCAGACTCCCCTGGATGACACCGTGGTGGATCTGTTGACCATGATTATGGACCACAACTGTCACACACTCGTGGTCATTGACACGGACGCCATTGTAAGTGTACCATACCAAATCATCTCTCCGACGATTTATGTCGACAAAGACAACACAATTCATGCTGCTTCCATCAACAGCTTTATCAGTAGACACTACTCTGTTTTGCAATTTATTGCAGATGTATGAGTATGAATTTATAGATCTTTTAATTTTGCAAAATTATGGTTTCTGTGCAAACATTCACGGTCGCCATTATGATCCCGTAACGTGATCTTTAAGATGATTCTACTTTCAGGAATGGTTGCCTAGCGACGGAGGGTTTAAAACCTTCAGCAATTATAGACTGGACCACAAGGGAAAGTCCTCAACCGTAGAATGTTTAGATTTACATGCTCTTGAAATCGAAAACTCGGTAAGTTTTTGTATACATCATTTAACAATAACATTAATTTATGACTTAAGTGATTAATCTTGATTGGAACTCAACATAATCACACTATCAGAAACTCTACCTGAATGACTATATTCTTACTTTCCCAGGAGAACAATACTTCTCTCAACCTCCGAGTGTTTCACATGACTGGTTGGGATAGAGACTCTCCAGTCCCTAAGGATTCGTCAGTGTTGCTTCAGCTGTTGGAGTTGGTCGATAGCCGACGTAAATCAGACGACACCAAAACAACAATTGTTATGTGTCGGTATGTATTGACAACGACTAGCATCATGCTGCTACTCATGTAACCGTGCATACCCATATATCAATGTTATCTGGTCATTTTTGCTGGGATTATTTGTTTTATTTGTTTATTGTCCTATTAACAACCAGGGTGATTTCAGGACGTGCCAGGTTTGTTGGTAGAGTCAATTTAAGAAAGCCAACGACCAGCGGTCAGTACTTGGCAACTACCCCTCTTGGGATTCAAACTTGCGACCCAGAGATGGGGGTTTGTGGTGATACGTCGGGACATCTAACCACACAGTCACAGCGACCCCTTCGTTTTGGCTGTACCATTCCTTATATCTAGTATTAGGTTTATTTGCACAACGCATTCATATCACATTGAATTTATATGTGAATGTGTTATAATTACATATTTCATATAATGTTACAGTGACGGACATTCACAGAGTGGGCTGTTTTGTTGTATCAGTAATGCCAGAGACCAAATGAAGTGTGACGAAGAGGTGGATATCTATCAGATCTCACGTCAGCTGCTAGTACGACGTCCGGAGTTTTTGATCAATTTTGTACGTATGTCTTCTAACCATTGATATAATTAAGGCGGATTGAAGTCTATGGGGATTTAGCTGACACCTAAAGTTGACATGGTAACGTCAACTGGTTTAATTTAATCAATGTTAATGTATACACCCCCAAAATGATATTATTGTACATATATGTATTACACTATCTTACTGTGGACTATATTGTCTATATAGATTCCACATCTCTGCAGAAAATCGTCATAATGCGCGCAAGTTTAATAACAGTTTATTGCTTAATATCAAAAACGTTTATGTAAGTAAATGCATGTCATATGAGATTTTTGCTTTATCTAAGAACTGAGTATATATAAGGATACTCATAAAAGGATGCTTATGGATCCCATAATGGTGCTGAAGACTATAGTTTTTATCTCTGTCATTCTGTTTGTCTATCTGTTACTAAAATAAACAAATTTTGACAAATCTTGGTTTTCATATTGTTACGTGAGCAGGTCAATATTATCAAAATAGATTAATTAAGAAAAAAAATGCCAAATTGCGGTTTCAACACAATACCACAAGATGGATTGATTTTGATAAACAGATCGTATATGTGGTGATTGAAATATGTTCGGATGTAGGGATTTTTACGATTGTTTGATAAAGTTCATTACTTATGGCGGTTTCTTTCCTATATTGATTCAATATAATTACAAAAGTTGTTAAATTATCAAATTATATAGAATGTATTTAAACTTAATAATTAATTGCTGTTTTGTTTACAAACCGATACACACAGATGGACTTTCTTTCTGTGTGGATTTCAACAATCTTTTTATTGATCTATAAAAATATGTGGAGGTAAAATTCTATTATAGTTATTCTAAGGTTAAGTTCACGGTAAATGTACTGTACTAAATAATGGTCGTTGTTGTAGCCCACTTACCATTTTGATACATGTATACGATTTGATATGGTATGAACTTTGGTATTCGGCAAATATATATCTTTTTAATATAATTGTATGCTTGGAATTTATTATTTACATACAGTTACCTTTGTTTTGCTCAGGACCAATACCAGTGCTGCTATACCATGTTAAGAGATTATCTGGATACTGACGATGTTTATATCAATTGAGATATATCTGGATACTGACGATGTATATACCAACTGAGATGTATCTTGATACTGGCGAAGATACACCAACTGTATCTTATCTGGAAACTAACAACGTGTGAATCAAATGAGATATATCTTGATACTTTCAACCTGTGAATCAACGTTAACTGAGATATGTATGGATACTTACGACGTGTGAATCAAATGAGATATATCTGTATACCAACCATGCATATGTCCAATGCGAAATATCTGGATAATGACGATATAATCATCAACTGATATATATCTGGATACTAACCATGTATATGTCTAACGCAAAATTTCTTGATACATACGATATATTTATATATATATAAAATGCGAAATATTTGGATACTAGCCATGCATATTCCAATGCGATATATCTGGTTACTGTCGATATATATATCAACTGCGACATATCTGGATACTAACCATGTATGTGTCCAATGCGATATATCTGGGTAATAACCATCTGTATTTCCAATGAGATATATCTGGATACTGACCATATGTATATCAACCACGATATATCTGGATACTTACCTTGCATATGGTTAATGTGATATATTCTGATACTGACGTATCTATATCAACTGCGATATATCTGCATACTAACCATGTATTTGTCCAATGCTATATATCTTGATAATAACGATGTATATATATCAACTGTGATATATCTGCATACTAACTTCTGCATGTATAAGTCTAATGCGATATATCTGAATACTAACCATATATATGTCCAATGGGATATATCTGGATACTAACTTTGTACATATCAACTGCGATATATGGATGCAGAGGACGTATATATCAACTGTGGTGTGTGATTACCATTAATGTGCAAAATAACTAAGTTCATTGAAAACAAAGGTTGATTTTTGTTCTATTTATTTCTGATAATTGGCTGAAATCCTTTGGATATAATCAATGTCCATTGATGCTTGCATTGCTATTAAATGCATTGTTTTCTTTTTGATTGTCAGACATACTTTAAAAACTTGTTGTCAAAATTACTATTCTTGAATATTATTTTAAGTATAAGAATATTATACTGACAAAGTAGTGACATAAATGCTGATAATAAATTATTTCAGACTACATGATAACATTATATACGTTTAAATGTACTATTCCATTGATTTTACAGTGGATTATTTTTTTTCTAAATCAATAAGCAACGTCGACCCCTCTATTGTGATGTCATGATAACGTCGAATTTCGCGCCATCCTCCGATTTTTTTCAAAATCCAAAAGAGAGAACTGTCAATATGTTTGAAAGACTCTATTTTCTCCACAAATATTGATGACATTTTGTGGCATGAAGTGAAAGCATTGTTAATCATTTTAAAGACAAGGACAATATAAATATATTGAAATGAAATTGTTAATACGTAACACGAAAAACGCTAAATGCAACATTTTGCTTACTTATACAAACCCATTCTGAATATTTGACAACAACTTGATACATCATTGATTAAGTTTCTGTTGCACTATAATCAATTTGTTGTTCAATATTTGTTTGTTTTATATACGATATAACCTTTTTACACTAATACTTTATTACTGATATAGTTGATACGTTACATATCATCTTTTATTGTTACGTTGTAGCTTTTCATATCAAATGTACCTTTTCCTATTTAATTCTAATATTGCTACCTTTCTAACGTAACTAGCATTTTTATTTTTTTAACAATAGCGATACATTTTGGAAGATCTTATCAGCTTCATTCGGAATAACACTTTAAGAGGTCAACGTACAGTATATCAATAATGTTTGGTTATGACTTTTTATTGAGTTCATCGTCTATTGTGCATCAAATCAGTGCTTTTTCAAATACCTTTACATACTATTATGAAAGTACAATAAACAACATTTCGGGAACGCTTTGAATTCTACTTACAGAGACCTACATTTGTGTAATCATAGAAAACACAGAAAAGACATATGTTTTTTATTGTTTTTGGTTCCGTTGTTTTTTAACTGATGATTACCCTTTCATTAAGCTTTTTATAGATGTGTAAAATCATTTTGAAATAAGTAATATTTTTAAGATATCAAATGCAATAAATGTGATGTAATGCAACATTAGTCTGTGCTTCATTAAACTTTATGTATTTGTTTTTGTTAATTTTGTAATGATTACATTTAAAAAAAAAACACTTCATGATATGTAACCATATTTCGGCCAGCAGAATCCTCCACGAGGAAAGCGGCTCTGACACCCACTCAACAGCCTCTTTTAGGAAGTAAACAAATGAACCTGTATAAGATCATTTTTTTATTAATAACAAACCTACAATATCCTATCAATTCATCATAAATAACCTGATATGGTGGTTGAATATAAGAAAGTGCAGTTATTAAAATTGCCGATATTGATTTGGCTTTTTCAAACCTTTCTATTCCATGACTTATCAATGACGAAGATGATGTTTCCAGTGTTATGAAACATTACACAAAAATGTGACATGGTTCCACTATATCATACCAATATGGAAAAATAATATATAATGTTTTGTACCTTTTAATGTAGTCTTCATGTAAAGGCTATTGGTAATTTCAATACAAGAGACCTAATGTGTTTTATAGTGAAATGGTGAAGAAATTTTTGTACGGACAAAAGGGCATGTGAACGTAAAAATAAAATGAAGTTCTATAGTTGACCATATTTGCCCAAGACCTGGCAGCTCCTATCGTAGATGTGCATGTTGTGATGCAATAAATACATGTATAAACAGCCCTTTCAAGCTGATGAATAGATAATTATGCTGAAAGATAAAAAGAAGAAAAAAAGTTAATTAATTTTTATTTATTTTTATTATTAGAATAAGACAAATCTTCGCTTTTAAAATAATAAAATATATAACATTTTAATCATGTAATTGAAAGTGTATATGGGGATACCAACCACAGTGTTTACATATGACTTATATATCATATCTAATGAATAACAATAATTCAATAAAGTAAAAAATATTATATATGTAAAATCAGTCCTTCCACCCACCCATTCGTCTACAAGTCAGTTCAAATACCCGTCAAATACAGAATATCTATTTATTCTACTGAAATCAGATTCACGAGACAACCGTTTCCGTAAGGGCATCGGTAAATCTCCATCATTCCATCAGTCCATAAGTCCATCCAGCCTCTGTCCGTCCCGCAGATCTATCTAATCAGCGTTTGAACATGATTCCCCGCCATACATTTGTCTGTCAGACCAACAGTTGAAATGTAGGTCTCCAATCAGTTAAATCATCCGTATGTCTGACCAACAGTCCAGAAATTCTTTCTACAGTCATTCCATCCATCCTTCTGTCAGAGCAACGGTCTAAAGTCATTCCCCAGCCAGTCCATCCATCCCCATCCGTCTGTCAGACAGTTAGTCCTAAATCATTTTTCCAGCCAGTTCATACATGTGTCTGTCAGACCCACAGTCCAAACGTCATTCCCCAGTCAGTCAATTCATCCTTATATCTGACCAACAGTCCAAAATCATTTTCCAGTCAGCTTATACATCCGTCTGCCAGACCAAGTTTTGTGAAGAGTCGAAAGTCATTCCCCATTCAGATCATATATCCGTTTACCAGATCACATATTCCGAATCATTCCCCAGTTAATCCTTCCATCCACATCCGCCTTTCAGATTAGCAATCCCAAATCATTTCAGTCAGTCTATCTATCCGTCTATCAGACCAACAGTCCCAAGTCATTCCCCAGTCAGTTCATTCATCCGTCAGTCAAATCATAAATTCAAAATCATTCCCCAGTCAGTTCATCCATCAGTCCGTTATCTCAATCCAAGTCTATTCGGTTCTTGGCCGACGCTTTTTTCAGTACACGAGTTGTAAGTATTCAGTTCTCAAAATGATTAATGCTTAAATGAAACATTATTATAATGCTACATATCTATATATGTAATCATTGAATGTATATGTATTAAAATTAAACAAAAATAATTATACTCTTCGGAATATACAATTTATTTACGTATGCCAATATCTTAATATGACATTAAACGTCAGTAATAGTCTGTTCCGAGTAGGAATCATTGTAACGTCATAAGACATATAATACACTAAAGACGTAATATTGCTTCAATGTCAATGTTTGTCGTCTTTCTGTTGTTACGGTACATGTAGAATGCATGTTTAATGATCAACCTTGTTTTTCCCTTTCTTTTGAAGTATAATCAGGGAACGTACACGATACTTAGATTAATTGAGTTTCCCCTCGATAACAAGCGCTTTCGAAGCACCTGTCACTTCTATTGACTTTCATATGTATATCAACTGATATGTTGTACTTCGTTTTATCGATATCATTTAATTTATAGATGTTTAAAGTGTATTTCTTGTAATTTTCACCATCACAAACTGTCATAAAATATACATTGTATCAATAAAATCTATAAAAAACACCAATTTACTATTGACATATTGGTTGATGTCGCAAGAAATATTACACGTTTTGAAAGAACCGCCAAAGTCAACGCCATGTTTCAAACTTTCAGGTAATATCGGAAAACCGAATATCATCACGTGACGAATTAAGCGGAACCTCCCGAGTCGTATTACGTGGTCAACATTGACAATACCCGTACAAATAGGAATAGTTTGGAGACTTCCGAGCTATTTTAAACATGTACACATTAAAATAAATATATTTTAATAGTGTTCCATTTACTGTAGTCAGTGTGACTGCTTTGACAAAAAAGATGCCAGGACAAAATGTTAAAAGCAATATGATCATTGATCATCGTTCTTGATAAAAGATGTATGGTCTTGATGAGAATGTATGGGGTTGTATTGCATGGCTACCCATTTAGTACACCCATGTCTTCTGAAGCTGTACTAAATGGCTACCCATGCAGTACACCCATGTCGTCTCCGCCTGTATTAGGGATCAACCAACTAAATAAAAAAAAGACCTTCGAAATGGCCCCTGTGTATACAAGATTGAGCCCAGGATAGAATTTTAACCCGGCCGCTGATTGGCTGGCTAATTATGAATTTCAAAAGTAAAAATGTTTTCTGACAGGTAATTATTCCTAGATAACCATAATATCAATTTGGAAATTCATATTGAGATTTAGGTTCAAAATATCAATTTTGATAATGAATAGGTAAAAACATTAGAATTTCCGGATATTTTAGTGCAAAATGCGCCTGATTTCAATAAAGCTACCCTGGTTGGAGTTTGAGCAGAAGGACCCAAACTTTTTTTTCTATCTAGTGTTATATGAGAACCTAGACTTTAATTATAGAACACAATACCTAACTAATATTTCTTTGTTTTAATAATACAGTACAAAACTTTAACAAAGTTTAACACTGTGGTCTATGTAAAATCATTTAGTTGGTTGCTCTCTATATTACATGGCTACCAACTATGTGCACTCTTGAGTCTCAGACTGTATTACATGACATCACATGTAGTACACTTATTTAATCTGAGATTCTGTTACATGGCTACCCTTATAGTTCGCTCATAAACCTTTGGTTGTAAAACATTGTACATGGCTACCCACACACTACACCCATGTCGTCTTAGGCTGTATCAAAATGTCTACCCATGTATTATACTCATTTCATTGCATGTATTACATGGCTTCCCATGCATCCATAAAGTAAACTCATTCAATATAGGTTATGTATTACATGAATACACAAAGAGTACGCTCATATCGTCTGATTCTGTATTACAAGGCTACCCATGCAGTATACTTATGTCATCTGAGGCAATATTACATGGCTACCCTTGCTGTACACTCATGTTACCTGAGATTGTATTACTTTGTACATGGCTGACCTTACAACACACGCATGTCGTCTGTGGCTGCATTACATGACTACCTATGCAGTACAATTATGACATCTGAGTCTGCAGTACATGGCTAGCATTAAAGTACACTCATGTCATCTGGGGTTGCATTTACACTGTGCATGGCTGCCTATACAGTACGCTCATGTCGTCAGAGAGCTGCATTTCATAACTACCCATATAGTACACTTAAAAAGTCTAAGGCTGTATTACAGGGCTACCCATGTAGAACCCTCATTTAGTCTGAGGCTGCATTACATGTCTTCCCTTCTAGTACACTCATGTCACCTGAGGTTGTATTACATTGTACATGGCTAACCACACTATACACTCATGTGGTCTGAAGCTATATTACATGGCAAATTACAGTACGAGAACAAATTTGTTACTTTGAAAATTAATTTGTAACACGTATAATGTATCATAAATGGTTCATTTACGCTAAAATCTATTATCGATCTGCTTTGTTATTTGTTGTTTGTCAGTCATTATTCGCTTCTTAAAATTTATTAATGACTATTTATCGCATTAATGAACAATTGCATTTTCTCATGTATGTTAACCAAACGTTGTGATGGAAGATAAAAACCGTGGACCAATAAACCAAATCTCATTCTATCAACCACAGGAAAGTTACGTAACGTATCTTTATGACTGAGGGTGTTATTACACTTGTTTCCTATACCTTCACTCTAGGTACATTAAAGCCGATAAAGAACGGCTAGTTGTTAGGTCATGGGAGCTGCGCAAGGGGTATAGTGCTGTTGAGAAAAAAATACGTTGTATAATTCAGATACCAGGATAGCAATTTTGAAGTAAAGTCCATTTTGTAACCAGTCTGCAAATGTAATGCGTTACATATTCATCATCAAAATGAATACTTTGAACCTTTCAATGTGAATTTCCCAACCCATAGTAGAATAATTAACTTTCAGAAAACATTTTCATACTTTTGAAAAGTATAATTCGTAACTAATTGCATATCGAAAAGAATTAATGACACCATGTACTTAATGAAATGTCAGCAAAACCACCACAATAACAACAGACAACTCCTTTTGGCTTACAGCATTTTGATAAAGCAGTTAAAACACGTTTACAGGTCAGTAAATAGGCGATTGTCATCGACACTGAAACAAATTCCCCGTATGTGTCTTATTACGTTATTATGTTATGTCGTTTAGATCTGAAGTGAGCAGAACTATTTGCTGTGACATTAAAGTATATTAATTATGTTAACAATAACACAACTCTTTGTTTCGGTTATAAAGAATTATAAAAAATATGATGTAAGGATGTTTTCTCTTATATCTACGGCTGTGTTACTGGTTAATTCCATGCAGTACACTCATGTCGTCTGAGGCTTTATCAAATGACTACCCATGCAGTAAACTTATGTCGTCTGAGGCTGTATTACAAGGCTATCCATACAGTACACTCATGTCGTCTGGGCTGTATCAAATGACTACCAATACAGTATACCCATGTCGTCTGAGGCTATATTATATGGCTAACCATACAGTCACTCATGCCGTCTGAGGCTATATTATATGGTTACCCATACAGTCATTAATGTCGTCTGAGGCTATATTATATGGCTACCCTTACAGTCACTCATGTCGTCTGAGGCTGTAATTTATGGCTACCCATGCAGTCACTCATGTCGTCTGAAGCTATATTAAATGGCTACCCATGCAGCACATCCATGCCGTCTGAGGATATTTCATTGTACATGGTTACACATACAGCACACCCATGTCGTCTGGGGCTGTACAAAATGGCTACCCATGCAGTACACCCATTTTGTCTGAGGCTGTATTACATGGCTACCCATACAGTACACCTATGTCGTCTGGGGCTGTACAAAATGGCTACCCATGCAGTACACCCATGTTGTCTGAGGCTGTATTACATGGCTACCCATACAGTCACTCATGCCGTCTGAGGCTATATATTGTACATGCCAATACAATACACTCGTGTCGTCTACGGCTGCATTACATGATTACTCATGCAACACACTCATGTCTTTGAGACTGCATCGCATTATAGATGGCTACCCATGCATTATACACAGTTTATCTGAGGATGTATGAGACTGCATTGCATTGTAGATGACTACCCATGCAGAACACACATGTCGTTTGAGCCTGTATTACATGGCTACCCACATCGGACATTAATGTCATCTGAAGCTGTACTACATGTCTACCCATGCAATACACTCATATCGTCTAAGGCTGTATTATAGGGCTACCCTTTTAGTAAACTCATGTCACTTGAATCTGTATCACATGGCTACCCATGTAGTACACTTATGTCGTCTGAGGCTGTATTACATGGCTACCCACGGAGTACACTCATGTCATCGGAGTCTGTATCACGTTGTAATCCATTATTTGCCAAATAAAAATACATATCGGGCAACTTAATATATGCTTCTTGGTGGGCATGTACAAAACAACGTAAACCGGCAGTAGAATTATTACTTATTATAAAAATTAATTTCAAATCAACTGTATATTCTTTAAATATACTACATGTTCGATCGGGTGTGAAAAACAGAAGTCTCTAGATCCCTTTAAAAGTAAACGATGATGACTGACGTATAACCCTATCCACCATTCATTTAGAAATATAAAATCATATTTAAACAAAATAACATATTTGATAATAAGTATAATAAAATTCAGCCTCTAACAAAATATTGAGGCCAATTTTCAGCAACACTGATCACTGTTTCCTGTTGTATTGTATTCAGTTCTTTAAACATAGTCGTCTTCTCCATCCTAACCTAGCCCAGCCGTGGTGAAGCTAGTCGGCTTTAATCCCGTGACGAATGTCACAATAGAGACTCTAGGGATACTTTCACCTATAGACAAAACTGAACTGCTTAGTTTTATAGCCGCATTTCGCAATTGCTGTTGCTCAAATACAAATTGAAAACTGTCAAATTAATTTTTAACACGAAAATGATTATTATGTTGTCTTTCATCGTCAAGTTTCTGTACGATCTAATGAGGGTAACGTTAATTGTTCGTTATTTCATTACGCATTATCAATAAGTAGTGAGTGCTTACTGAAGTATTATATGAGCTATGTTCATGCTATGTCACAACTTACATTTAAAATGCATGCCATGGAATATGGAATGAGTTGTAATTCACGCAGTGTCAAAACACCCTGATCTAAATTTCAAAAAAGTGACAAGTATGTATTTTATCGCTGTCTATGCGCATTATTACCATGCATGGTTTAGCTTGATATGTTGTAATGTAGATTCGTAAAAGGACAATTGGAAATCAACCAAAGAAATAATTTGAAAGATCCTATGTTAGGGTTCATCTGTTTATATTTAGAAGACAGACCTCAAAGCTCAAACCCTTTGGCAGCCTTTAAAGGTATAAATGTTCTTTTTTCATAAAATAACTTTTTATTATCCCATAATTAATGGCTACTGAAACATATGACCAAAGGCAAGGCCTCAAATGCACAGGCAGATGTTTCAGTAGCCATTAGTTCTGGAATGTTAAAAAGTGATTTTTTGAAAAATAGAGCCGATGAAAAATGTTTATTTTCACACTCTATTCTCGCCCCTAACCCCCATTTGAAAAGAAAAAAAAATCCGTAACATATATTACGTTGTGCTCAGCTGATTATATCTGATTATATGGTCAAAATCTCATGGACACTTGCAAATGAAGAGCGATGATACTGAGCTTATGCCGGATATATATTACATTCATCAGATTACAAGAGCGTTTGAACTGCTTGCTTAAATAATGAGCTTACTTCAAAGTATCACATACATCGGCGTACACAGGGTTAATATTTGTATTGTTAGTATGTAGGATTGAATGCTGAAGATTGTTTCATTTTCTTATTTTTCCATGTATGTGTTACCTTAGAAGTGATTTGCCCTTATTGGAGTATTATAAAACGTACGCACTTAATGCCTTCACTTGCAAACAATGTATACTATCTTAAGAGAACTCGAAACTCGGAACTCGGAACCAACTTCAGCCTGCCGTCTTAAGATTAACTTTTCTCTTATAAAACTGATATGATACTGAACAAAATGACACCAAACTTATAAAAGAAAATTGAAGGGATGATATCAGAATTTACCGTTGGTATATTGTGTACAATTCATTCAAACAGTTTTAGCCATTACATATGTTAGTAAACGCATGAAATACTGAAAACATTAACATTCGCTCTTTCTATTGGTAGTTATTTTTAAATAATACGTGCAATGGCTTTCAGCTAATACCTTGTGATTATTGTAAAATAATAGATAAAGGCGCAGCCAAATAAAAAAAAAGTTCAATCTTCATCATTCAATACTACATACTGACAACTTCAGTTTGTGGCTTCTATTTTCCTCCCTATGTACCCGCGTTACTGCGATGCTTTGAAGTAAGCTCATTATATTACATGGCAGTTCAAACTCTCTGATGATCCGACAAACATTATCTACATTGATAAGCAGTTAAATGAAGTGGGTTTTTTTTTATTCAAGCTTCCATAAGTAAAGATAAATAATTTATAGGACGATAGTAATCGCGTTAAGAGGATAATAGCTCAGCTCTCAGCTAGGTCGAAGGCCGCGTAGAGCGAAGGTGCGTTAACAAAAACACGTGTGTGAGCTTATAGATTCCTATAAATCCCAGTACCCAGTTGACTTTGAAATAGTGTCCCGCGGGAAAAAAGTCGGCAGTCATGATTAACTCTCGTTATGAGCACGACGAATTTTGAAATTGTCTCTACAGACGAAACGTGTCATCTAATCAGGGTACACTTTGATACACTCTGTAAGTACTGTAACGTGAACCGGGTCTGGTTTGTCCTGATTGTTTATCGGAATTTACTGTGTGTTTTACTCAGTAGCGATATTCACATGTAACTCTAATGAAAACCATTAATCTCAATTCGCCAATTAGATATGTACAAGTACAAGTGGTTTATATTCAAAATTTAATGTCTGAAATATCAACAAAAACCGTAATTTTTACTACGGACCAAACAACTTTACATAACACTATATATAGCTATTAACAATATGATAATCCTATCGAGCGCAACGGCACTATTCAAATGCCCAAGCACTCGCTATGCGCAGTGGCTACTATATACAGGTTTCCTTACCACTTTCGAACGCATTTCGTATTTTTTATTCGTATATTCTATCCTTGTTTTCGTAACAGATATTCCTTTTTAGGACAGCTGATTATATTTGAAGGTGGTCGAATCACTTACACGTTTGCAAATGAAGAGCGATAAGACTGAGCTTTTGCCGGATTACGTTTATTGGATCATAAGAGCTTTTGAACCGCTCGATTATATAATGAGCTTACTTCAACGTATAAATCGTAATTATCTATGATTCCCATATGTATGCAAACAAATGGCGCCCGCAAACTGAAGCTGTCAGTATGTAGGATCGAATTTTTAAGATAGTATCTTTTCGTATATTGTCATGTATGTGTTACATTACAGTTGTTGCACCCTTATAACTGAACACTGGATTACACTCACGTATTTACAAACAGACAGCTGTACGATGGCATTTTATCACAGTAGTTTTAGATAAGTACACGTAGACAATAATATACACAACATCTGTTAACAATATTACTAATTACCAAAGCATAGGGTAATCAAATTGATTGATTCTGAAGCCATAATGAAAGGGTTTAGTATGTGTTAGTTTAAGGTCGCAAGAGTTGTTTCCCTTTACAAAAATAAATTTTAGTTAGTTATCAAGTTATCTGGCTTGGATTAGAAAACATTAAGGACCTAGACCACAATTAATTTTACTACATAACATTAAAATTCTTTTCTATCTAACCTGGTCAAGGTCAATATCCGGGGAGCTAATTCTGAAGTTGTTAACCCAGCATGATCGGCATTCTCTCATGATAAATGTCATCAAGTGTCACCATGTGCCAATTATATACATCCGGGTAAGGGGTTGGGGTAAAAACATGACATTTTACACAGGATCCTGGAGCAATAAAAAAGAAAAAAAATCAAAATTGTACTCTTCAATACATGTAGTTAAAATGACATATACACTACATATCTACATTGAATTTATTGACAAATACTAAGTTCATAAATTACATACATTTTTTACGGGAAGTACTAATATTGTGGTCTTAGTCCATTGTAAAGCATCAAGAAAATTTAACTTCCGATTATCGAAGCAGGCACGAGTTTGCAGAGAATTTTATTGTTTTTTGTCGGATTCAGAATTTGTTGTCATGCTGAGGCATATTGGTATCAGGAAACGAAAAAGAATGTGATGTCATTGGCTCTGCCTTAAACGAAGCAAAACAGGAGAAGATGAACATATATATCAATTGCATGAGTTCCCATGTTTGCTGTATTTGTGCTGCAGTCTCAGTGCAACACAGTGTAAGTCTGTTCGAACCTCGACTGAAGTCATGGCAACGTCCTGTCAGGAAAAATACCCAATAATTAGCGAAATTTAAGACAGGAATTGCTTTAAAATCCCAAACCAGGACATTACACAGGGGCTTATTTACGGGTTTTCAGAGTTGTTTTCTTTGCACTATCACGGAAATAAGGAAGACACAGATTGTGTAAATCAAGGTTCAGGCAGATAAAATGTTGACAGAGCCCAGAAGAAAGAAGGTAGAAGAATGGCGGTCCCTTTAAGGAAAGACCTTTACCAAATTTGAGAATTTTTCCTCTGGGACTGGTTCCAAAGAGTACTGCTGGGTAATTTCGTCTAATTCACCTTCTGTCTCATCCGATAATCTTTTCAATTCTGGTTTTGATTCAGATTTATGCTTTATTGGATACAAGAGATTTAATGCGGCTATTGAATTGGTCAAAAGTTAAGGTCAAGGGGCTTTGTACGCAAAATCCTTTATAAAGTCTGCTTTAGGTTACTGCTGATGTCACTACAACACTTGATTCATTGGGATTTTAGCTAAGAGGTTTTCATTGTTTTAATAACTGTTTACCACTGAACTGGTCAGTATCATATAGCTTATTTGAGAAATGTTCAAGTGCTTTAGAATGAATAGTGCAGAAGAAGGAGTCAGGAAAAAAGATCTTTTGGTAATAAAGCTGATCCAACCAATGTAATAAATTGTTGGAATGTTTTAAAGCTTTTTGTGAAGACTTGGGGTCTTTCAATGCTGTGGAAATGACGTTTGAATCCTGCACTGTGATCTGCGTCCTAGGTTTAGAAATTGACAAGGTAAGAACAGGCACATTGCGTTCTGCCTGTAGAGCTTCAAGACCACGGCGCACTTTTTGTCTACGCCTCATTAGTGTGCTCAAGGCTTTGAAACAGCCTCATCAACGCATTTGTGTAACGGGGTAAGATATTGAAGTAGGTTGCATTATTTTAATTAATTGGAGTTTATTTTTTTCTTACCAAGGAATGGGAGAGTTCTTAAGATTTGTGTTTGTAAACCGACAGCGCTTGGGTCCATTTCGTAACGGTAAGTATTGGTATTTTGGAGTATAGCCAAGTTCAATGACATAACGAGGGCTTTACCAGAAGTATTATACTGCTCAAATGTTACCCAATGTTAGTGGCCGTCATTATTTGGGGAGATTTACTGGCTAATAGGAAGATATTGTTTTAGTCAGACAATACAGGAGTCGTTAGTATTATTAATTTCCTATGTCAGATGAGATTATGAAACTAGTTCGTTATTTGTATTGAATTGAGATGTTTTAAAGTGTAACATCTTGTGTAAATGTTAACATATTCCTGGTGCTGATAAAAATATTGTTGATTCAATTTCACGTTTGAAGCGGAACCAATTTGGGAACCACACGTGGTGATGGCAAACCACCTATGGAAAAACTTCAATCTGAGGTATTGAATCAGTGTAGCTTGTCCAATAATACAAAGTACGTATACGCTACTGGCCTGACGTATTTTAGTCCATTCCGAGAGTTATACAATTTTTCTGATATGTGGCCTGTATCGATACACAATTTGCTACAATATGTGGTATACTAATTTATCAGTCTAGCATCCCTTAACACAACTTACTTGTCAGGTATTAGTTACAACTGCAATCTAGGTGAGAGGATCCTGAATTTTTTTTTGGTATGAAAAGTTAAGAATGTTATAGACGTACTAAGGCATTTGTTGATGTGCGAGCTCCAATTACCTTAAGGAAGAGCATGGGTGCTCTACATTTTGTTTACACTTCAATTTATGAAAAAAAATATTCATGCGGCTTATCTGAACAATAACACGAGGATACGTGTGCAATTTATCAAAAGACTGACACTGAGATTACTTAATCATGCTTTAAATGTGCACAATGTACTTACAGAACAATATCTAAAAAATCTAATTGCTTTGTTGTTTTGTTTCAGTATACCAATTCTGTCCTTTAAATGGATGGCGAAATAAAGCTTAATTAAAGTTTTCTACACGTTACCACAAAACACACATATTGTACTGAAAAAAAAACAACAGTATTACGGCCCATTATTATGCAGCTACATATGAACATTATACCAATACTCAAGTCTAAATTCTACAAACTCCACACATACCAAAGTTTTCTTGACTTTTTAAATGTAAATACTAATACTGACTTTTACATGTAAAAAATAACTTAAACCAATATATTTTTATGAAATGTTACATTGCATGTACCTTGCGGATATGTAGGTGTAGCTCCCAGCATTACCTACGACCCGGCTTTCATTAGAACCGGTTGATGTTTGATATATACCCAGATTATAATGCATGCTTTTTTTAATATGTCTAAGAGAGTTGACGACAGCTCTTGCTTATTCCACTTTTATCATGTGTGCGATGGTACATGATAAATAATCACAATACATTTTCAGGGTAACGCAATATCTGTCATTATGAATACAAAGAAAGAACTCGTCCCCTGACACTTGGGCGATAAAATAACGATAAAAGCAGTCGCGGAATCTTGCTCAGTGTACCGGAACACGCTTAGTCACATAGACATTTTAAAACTCAACCTATCATCTTGTTTAAACTAGCGTGAATGAAAAGTAATGTATTTAGAATCACTTCCTCCTTGGCGTGAATAGTGCATTTGAGCTCACATGATGATGGTTTACAGGACATTGGGAGGAATTCTTGTCGTTATGTTGGTATTCATATGCCATACGACTCGATCAGAAGGTATGTAATTAATGTAATAAATTATGTTGGATTTCATTTCGGACTGATGTACTAGATACCTGGCAAGGTTACTTTGCCGAGGAGGCCTATGTGCAGCGTGTTTGAGCGTTATTGATCGCACAGAAAATATGAACTTGCCGAATACCTAAATGAGAGCTAAATATTTATATTAAATTAGACATGATACTGGAAATATTATACTCGCCATAGTTTCCAGGTAAACGTGCTAGTCTTTTTTTTCGCGAAGATAGAAGGCGAAAACAATAACATATACGGGAACAATAATAAGAAGAGAAACCTTTTTAAGCCATCCGTTTATGTAGAACATTTGAATGATACTCTATTTATTGCTACTTCCTTGTTGATGTCTCGGACTAACGATAGCTAGGAATAATTTAGTTGTGAAGGGATGGTATTTATAAATATTACGATTCGAGTGGACGGTCAGTGATTGGCAATTTTTCAAAACAGATACATGATTTGTTTTCTTCATGAACAGATATCTTTGTTTAAAACTTGTTTCATGTTATTGAAAAAATATCACAGACATCAATTAAAGATGGTAAATACAAAAAGACTCAATTCTCAGTAGCATGCTATATACAGTAGAGTGTATTCCATAATTAAAATAACAGAATATTTCCTTACCAGACTAGTTCATACGGAGTAAATACTAGCATTACATACACATTTATTACCATCCGAAATATTCCAGAGGTTACTATCACGGTCGTTATATCTACCCATGGACTATGTCATAGCGAAACTTAAGGCTCTGTGTTTTGGCAACAAATAAACCAGTAGGTTGGCCCTTTAATGTACATGAAAAGAAACGAATAACGGTAGACCGGTTGACTGTATTGATTTGAAGTTTTGCCCTCCCTCCAATTCTCAAAGGTAATCTCTGTAGGTCTGTGATAGGTCAGTTTTGTTATCCTAAATTGTCTTCAGTTTCACCATGAAACAGTCGAAGGGTGGGTATAACGACAGTGAAAGTAACCTCAGGAGTATCGAGGATGATACATTACAGATATGTTTTATGGGCGTCGTATTCTGATTGGATTCCACTACTACATATGCACATAATAGTATCTTAGTTATTGTGGGTCGACTGTTCAGTAACATTTGACATCTTCCAGCACTTAATAATTATTATCTCATATATATGTATGGGATTAAACTTTAATGCATCGGTCATCATATTCATTGGTGTAAGTGTTACCTTACGAGAATAATATAAATTAATTCATATTATGATTACAGTTGATGTGGCTTCCACTTGGCACTTTGCAAATAGCAATATATTACATGTTGTTACGAATATCAATTACTCTCACCATAAACGTTTTTGAAGAAAAAAGCCATCCTTTAAATAATATGTATATTGCATTTCTACAGGTGACGTATCTGCATATATGCCAGCTGAACAGAGCAGTAACGATAGTAGTACAACGGTAGCCAGCAAGGCTGTGGACGAATGTATGTTTACAAACATACAGATGGGGTGTTGTGCAGTGACAAATACCACCGGTCACAACACTGCCTGGTGGCGGGTCGACCTCGGGAGACTAATTACCATAAACTGGATCTCAATATTTTACGGAGGTGAGTCAAAACTAAACTCAATATTGTTTATTTCGAATAATGTAAATTTGTAAATATTCTTTAAATATAATTAAATTAACGTTTACAAAAACAGTTCATTTGCAAGTATTTTTAGATTGCTATTTCTTTTTAAGCATACACGAGACAAAACATCTATGAAAGTTGAAGCTACAATAATAAAATTCTAACTAAAAGGAGGAAGATGGGTTTTTTTTTTTTTTTTTTTTTTTTTTTTCGTTTCTTTCGTCTCGGCATCTCATATATGATTATACATGTATGTTATTTTTGTTTTGTACTGCTTTTTCTTTCAAAATGTATTGCATAACAAATACAAAAACAGCAATTTCTCGAAGCAAATCACACATTAAAGAATAAGTAAACAGAATTCGTTATAATTTTGCAGCTATCTTCGTTTTGATAAAGGTCTAGCTGTAACCTAATCCTTGCACATCAATGACTCAGTAACTTTAATAGGACCTTTTTATAGATATGATATATCAAAGTAACATCGTTTATTCTATACACACACACACAAAAAGAAAAAAAAACACAGAAAATAACAATACCTATTAATGTAAATCCGTATGTTTAATCCAGATGGCTCAGGAGACAGTATCGCTGGGTATGAGATCTATGTATCCAATTCGACCGACTCTCCCCGCGATGGCGTCCGTTGCCATGAAGATAGGAGCAGCACACTGACAGATCTGCAGACTGTAGAACGTCCGAATTGTCCCTATGTAGCACAGTATGTGACAATTTACAACTATAGAAACGACCCAAAACGTCAAAGCTGGTATAGTGATTACGCAGCTCTAGCGTTGTGTGAAGTAGAGGTGAAAGGTAAGTGGTATCACTGTAGACATGTGATTCGTATGATTTTTATTTTATGTTATAATGATTAAAATCATTTGGAAGAAATGAAATATGACCGTGTCTTTGCTGGTATACATTCATAAACGTATTAAGTGTAAGGCTTTGTGGAATCAAATATAAAACAAATAAATCAAAAATATGTTCATTTTGTTATTACATGTCCTTTAATTCATGATTATTAAAATAGCATGTTGATGTTGAAACGTTATCAAATAATTTTACAGTTGTTTGTTCTGAACAGTTGTCTATCCCTACCCATGCATTATTTGCACTTGTCGACAAATATACGTTACCTGGACTCTAAGTAACGACATACGTTTCTATCTATACCCAATATACTGCATCTGTTTTTTATTGCTTATATTGGTTTCTATCAAGCCGACTTAGTAAGCTCCAATAATATGCCAATTAAAATAACCGTATTTAGGACTATTTGTGATTGTTGATCATTTACATTATTGTTCATGTAACGTTTTCAACAGGATGTCCTATAGGGAGCCATGGTTACGGTAACTGCGAGAGTCGCTGTTCATCAGACTGTTATGGCGGCAATTGTCACTCAACAACTGGCAACTGCTTTTGTAAGTAAAAAATAAACACACAATAAATTGTACTTAGTTTCCATGAGAACAAAACAGTCAAAATCCCTGACCACTTCTTTTTCATGTTTACGAATATATATATTATGTAGCCATGGTTAAAGCTGTTAAAATATAACTTTATCATTTAGTATGTTTTACTGTTAAGTGAAAAAAACCTAATCACTCTGAATTATGGATTAAGTATGTGAAAAATACATGGAATATCTATGACCGTCCTGAGATTTATTGATTCTGGGAAACTTTATATAGATATGGTCGGTACTTACTATACGCGCTTTGGAATCATGTGAAAGGTACATGTATTATTGAATGGTTTCAACCTCCTGTTTTGGAGATGAAAGCATTTCATTATGTGTCCAATCTGATTAAAATCTGGATTATTATTATCACTACGTGAGGAAAGAGGATCTGAGAAAATCCCACTAGGGGTCATATCCAGGTGACATTTAGAAATGGCCAATCATATTGCTGCCCTCAGAATCTTGACAGTGAATTTCTGGGGACGAAATATTTTGGAAAAAAAAACTGCCAGGATTATTATCTTGTCATAGTCATCTCGCCCAAAGAGCACAGCGAAGCTAATTATATATGTATATTTGGACGAAATAGCGTTTTCAGTGATGTAGCAAGATGTAAAAAAATGATCTGAAGCACACGTGGTGTAAAGGTCATCCGAACATGACCCCTTATGGGATGTTGTCAGATCCTCGTTTTAATGGAGTGGTCATAAGGATCTGTATTTTAATCAGATTTTATGTACCCGTTTCATTGTGTCCATCGTGGAGTTACACAACTAATTTTATGCACCAATGGTGTTGTACAGTAAATTGCCCGTTTATTTTCAGATTGCTTCCCAGGGAAATACGGTGAGAGATGTCAGTACACTTGTCCAACCGACTGTGCAAATGGATGTAATATTACCTCTGGATACTGTACAGGTGTGACTGGCAATTTAAATAGTTTTAGGCCATTTGGACTAACATAGTAGACGGAGAAAAACGAAATGGTGTATGACAATACGGAAGTTTTAAGATACCAATATAACGTTTGATAAGCAAGATTTACCGTCGTTTACATCATCCGCGGTCGGTAATTCGACAATTCGGTAATGTGACAAAATAAGACTAAAAAATATCACGTCATAATCACCGGGACTAATCGACAGTTAACCGAACTTCAGTCGCGTAAACTTGGTATTTCGAAACGACCTTTTGATCAGGCATTTATCACTGTCTTGATAAATGCCTGACACAATTAAGTGACACAATTAAGTGTTGAATGAAAAAAAAATATAATCATTATGTTATTATTTTAGAGTGTTCTGCCGGGATATATGGTGTCACGTGTCAGAACAATTGTCCAATCAACTGTAAATATGGCATATGTAATATCAACTCTGGATACTGTACAGGTATGGAGAGTAATTATCTTTTACAAATAATCTGGTAAAATAATTTGGTTTGTATCGAGCATTTCCATTAGCTTATACATTAATTTTATTAGCTATTTTATAACACCGCTTCTGATTGAATGAAATGACAGCGTAATGACTTCATAGGCAGAAGCATTCCAAAATGTATTTTAAATATTGAAGAGAAATTGAATTTTAAAGTTTAATTTATGTTAATGCATGGGCATAATGATTCAATAGATATATAAGCAGCGTGCTCCTTCAACGAGTTTTGTATGTGAAATGGGTACCGGTTATTGAACTATGGAAAAGATCGAAATACAGAAATGACATCAATAAAAAAATGCTAAAATTTACAGAATGTATCAGTGGGAAGTTCGGTGATGACTGTCAGCAGAATTGTTCTGTGAATTGTCTCAACGGGCTATGCTACAGAGAAAACGGAGCCTGCCATGGTGAGTGGCTTTACTAAACCTCGTTTTTAAAAGATATGCTGATTTAGAAACGCATTTTAAAGTCCACAAACACTTTCTATTATTTGTTTTTCCATTGAAGATATTAAATTATTTAATTAATTTAATCTAATTTATCAATTGATTTTTCGGCTCTATCTTGCCCTTGCATAGTCATAATTGTTTTCCTTGTGACAAAAGAAAAAAATAATCCAACCCGAGTTTCTCTGACATCTTATTGTTTGCAAGTATGTTAGCTATACTTAATTAGAAATGCAGAAGCATATCGTCACAATATGGTATATAGTAATTGGCCATGCACCAATGGTGTCAATTTATCAATTACCCTTGTTTGCCTTTCTCGTTACGCTACATTATATGATATTATTATTTAATTCAGGATTCTGTTGCATAACCTATACTGACTTAATGTATATATACATGAATGGTTTTTTTCAGATTGTGTACTCGGAAAGTATGGAATAAATTGTGATAACTACTGCAGATCTGGTTGTGACAGGGAAACAGGCCTTTATATTGGTATATCATTTCACAATCAGATTTGTATTCGAATGTTCGATATCATATTCGGTATTTGCATATTGCAGAGTTATCTACCCTTGCGGGTAGGTATTGATTGTGACGTCATGTGTTTGCGAGCATGATGTAATACTTTTCGGGGAAAAAATACATGAATTGTGCTCACAGAATAATGACAATCGATACCTACCCTCAATGGGAGCTACCTCTGTAATATCATAAGACGACATTAAAAATATGCAATTTCAGTTTTGAAGACAAAACGGAAACGGATAACATTATCTGATTTGTACGTTGTGTTCAGGGACTATTTACATTAATATGTAACTGTTGATTCATTGACTGAATATTATACAAGCATGTATTGATGACAATATCCTAATAATATGATAAGTGATCATTTCATATTTTGTATAATATTTAAGCATTTGTTTTTCTGTTAGTAATTCCAATTTATGATTTACCAAATGATCACATTGATAACCTTGGGAATATTTTAAAAGTGTTTAACCTTTGTCTGAGAGAACCAATAAGATTAAACATACGGATTGGTTTTCTATGAGGTGGTCGGTGATACACTAAACATATTAAATCAACATTATTCAAAAACTGTAACAGTCAAACTAAAAACAGCTGATTTGATTAGCTTAGCTATTTTTGTTGTTTTCCACTAGGACCTTATACTGTATCGTGTGTCTACTTTTAACTGTCTTAACTTGTACTTTTTTGTCCTTGAAGTATATACATGTCTACATGTGTCTGTCGTTCTTTGTGTCCGTGTTCTTGTTTTGTATTTATATTTGGCGTGATTGTGAGAGAGTCATATATGCTCGTATGGGTTATCCGAGAGGAAGACCGGTTGGATATTTATCTCCGTTTGTTTGGCACTACATGACTAGATAGTACGAAAGTCCAACAGGTATAGTATTGACAATTAAATCCTTTTTAACCGATCTATTTTTTTTAATGTTTATTATGTAGAGTTCATACATGATTGTAAGGTAGCTTTGTAGAACCAGATTCTTTAAATAGTCATAGAATCCATGTATATGATATTAATTAAAATAAATAATTTATAAATACAGATGATAGCATGTATGCTTCTCAAATAATTTCCGTTATCATATTAGTTCATGATTTCCAATTATTATTATTATTAGTCTATATTTTATAACATTGCAGTATTGATTAACGTACTTATTTTGCATTTGTATTTTGGTATATTTTTGTGACACACATCGAGAACAGATTACAAGCATGTGCACCGATGGCACATTTTCGAAGAGAAAAAAAATAAATGGAAGATGCTTTAAAGTACGTATATCTTCGATGTTTAGTAAAAGTCACTATCTTAATTTAGCAGGTATGTTTAAATTATTTCTATTTATTAATTACTATTTTTGATAATTGTTAAGCCATATAATATTTAAATACGTCTCCATCGCCACATTAATGATATATTTTGCAATAGTGGGTGTAATTTAACACCAGTAATTATGTATATAGATACATTATATTTTGCTCGAAACATTGTTAACAAATTTGCTTCTGTTTAAATTACGGTTCAACTTATTCATTGCTAATTTTATATTTCAGAATTTGTTGCCGGCAGATTTCAGGATTATTGTACGCGGTCAATAGGACCGACGATATTCTAATATCTCCTTAGTGAGTAATATAAAGATGGCACTCTATCTATATGAGATAAACAATACAAATGATTTGTTGTTGAAAAACATGTCGATGTATCGCAATTTTTATTTTTCTATTTTAAGCTCAATACTCAATTGGCTACAATCTGGGAGAACTAAGACACCATGAATCTACTAAGAAGAAAATTAATACCCAAATATGTCAAACATATTTAAATGCGTCCTATAAGTAGGTATAACACAGTATTTATATAACACAGTCAGCAGTGTCTTTTCTGTCAAAATGACCTCGTTCATTCCTTATCGGGGATGATTAACATTATATCGTGCTTATTACTAGATGTCAGATAGATTGTTTGGTTGATGGGGAAGAAGGTCCCTGTTCCGGTTATAACCGCGTCTAAAACACCATGTCGGATAGAAGATATTGATAGAGCACGAGGGAAGATAACTCGTGTTAGTTTAACTATCCAGGCCACACGGTAACTGACTCGTGATGTGTTAAATATCCTGCTGGAATAGACATAGACACTTTTTGAAATTAATTTCACCACCAAAATCTCCTAACTAGGATTCGGTTGATATTTATATGGAATAAATGAGATACATTGTCTTCGTTCAATACAACGTGTTGTAAAAGGAATATGTAAAATATTTACAGTCTTTTAACTGGAAATATAATTCTTACCATTTAAAGACCAGACTTGCTTGTTTTATCTCGACAAAAGAGCTTGTAAAATTTGTGAAACATTTCTAAATGTTTCTGGGGTTTTTTTTTCAAATTTTCCTTACCATTTTAATTTGTTGAATGATTTTTTTTGCAGTTTTTCTTCTATTTCAGTCAGGGAATCGAATTTATTAAATGTGTTCGTTAGACGACTGATATCTAATTTCGAAGAGAACGGAAAGAAATTGTGTGCTGATGAAGTTTTCTGAAGCAGTAACCACTGCACTAGTAGTACATTAGACTTATCGCTCATGCTGACGTACATCATTATTGTCGTAAATCTTACTATAAAACCGTGTCATAATAAGAAAGACGGCTGCAGGGATGGCTATTGAAGAACGTCAGTATTACAAACATAGACTTATCATAATAACCAGAAAGGCTAGTCAATCTACAATCTGAATTCGTACAAGAGACCAATTTCATCGGCAATACTTGTCATTCTGACTTAATCAAATCAATGACATGCACTGGTCAGCTGAGTTTTAACAAGCTGATGCCGAAATAATCACCATTTTGTTAAGTTTTAAAATGTTTATGTGGTCATGGTGTTGACGCAAAACTTTAGGGTAACGGCAACGTTTGAATGATTAATAAATGCATTTCCATAGGACGTTTATAAGCAACTTTATATATTTAAACAATGATTTCCATTGTATTGAACATTTTATATAATCAATTAATACTCGTGAATATTCCAATTGGAATGCTGTGAAACGGTGTGCAATAATTTTAGTTTTAAAATTAAAATTATGAAATTGTTATAATTTTTGTGATTTAAATGCTATATTTTTAAGAAATTAGCCTTTTGACATTAAAAATGAGATGCTTGGGGATATTAAGTGATTTTGACTATCCACCAACGAAGCAATCGAAAACGAAAACAAATGTGAAAAAGTATATCAAGCCAATAGTGTGTGCTTATAATAGTGTATCACATAATCCGCCTGATATTTAGTGATCTCGCCCGTGTAATATTTCAGCATGTGTCACTGGTATAATATGACCTGGAGCGATTTTTATTGGCAGGGAATTCATTGTGACGTCAGAGAGAAATAATAAAATGACGCCAGGAAAAATTACGTGACGTCAGGATTACGAAGTTAGTGGGACAAAATGGCGGCTTCTGCTGGATTTTCGAAATTCATTTTTGAAATTTCATTTTTTGCTCGCCAAGGCTCGCAAAAAAAGTCTTATATGAAATGAACACTCGTGCAAGATCCTTTATGTATGTTTGAAATTAAGTATGTATTCTCGTCATGCCTATACTGAATACATGGTGCAGTGTTTTCTAAATAATATTGTTTTTTTTATAAAAAACAAAGATTTTTCATATCAAAAGTCACATTTTATGAACATGATTATGTCCATAAATAAACCTTTTAAATATATATTACTGTTGAATTGATTTGATCACACTATTATATTAAAATTTTATATATTAACATATTATAAAACGTACGCACTTATATGCCTCCACTTGCATTTAAAGAATACTGTCTTTCGATTATCTTTTCTCTTCAAAAACTGATAAGATAATGAACAAAACAAAATAAAACTTATAAGATAAAACTGAAGGGATTAGATCAGAGGGTACCATTGGCAATTAGTGTACAATTTATTCAAACAGCTTAAGCCATTACATATGTTATTTAACAAGGAAAATATTGAAACATTAACATTCGCTCAATCCATCCAGTTAGTTGTTATTTTAAAATAATGCAATGGCTTTTAGCCGATGCCCTGTAATTATTGTTTAATAATAAAAAGGGCGCAGGCACGAAAGGCTTCAAAGGGCTTGCAAAGAAAGAGCGATAGCACTGAGCTTCTGCCGGATGAAGATTACGTTTGTCGGATCATAAGAGCGTGCGAACCGATTATATACTTCAAAGCATTATATCTATGGTGATTACCCATGATTGTCATATGTATTCAAAGAATGGCGGACGCAAACTTAAGATGTCAGTTGAAAATCAATGATCGGACTACATGTTAAACAGTTTAAATCACGTTCTTGGTATTAATTATAACTATATTTATAAGTTTTTACTTGTAGCTTCGCTCTTCTGAGACTCTGCCTCCAAGTCCTATTATCCGTGTCTGTATTCTATCTTTTCTTATTACAGAGTTACCGTCCTTGCGAGAATGTTGCCAGTATGACGGCATTATGTTGTGAGCGAAACCAACTTCGTTTTCTCTGAAACATATGACGTTACGCTTGCAAAAATAAGACGTCACAATTAACTATCTTCAAAAAGTATGTCTGCATTCGTCTGGTTAAAATTTCGAGGTGTGCTATGAACATTGAAAATGGAGATTAGTATGTGACAACTATATCCTGGGTAGATCTTAATTTCGCTGTCATTATATCTAATTTGATAAAATTTACTTTTAATCATTTATCTAGATCTTTGCTTTGATAATGAAGATTCGTGATAAGGGAAAAACTAATAATTGTGTATCATATACAAACATTTAAATTATGATATATGCCTTAAGCTTTTAAGCATTTGGAAGCCAGCAATATTATCCATACACTGTCTTTTTTATATTAGATACATGAAATAATTAATAACATGTTATTTTGTTTAGTTTGTATCAAGGTAGGTAAAAACAATGTGAAATTATAAAATAAAGGGAGACAACTCTAGTATGATATAACATAATTTAACATAAAAGTTTTTAACGTGCTAATGCACCTTATCTTGAATAAACGTTGTTCGATTTTCTAAAAATAAATCTGAATACAAACCCATACCTGTATGTCAATTTTATTCAATATCATTTCTGTAACAACTGAACTTCAAATATTTGATCATTTTTCATTATTGTGATGATTTTAGGTAATCCAAGAACACATTGTATACCGTATCATCGCAAAACATTATTAAAACATAGGAGGCATGTTTTCATAAATAAATAATTGATATACACAACATCTGTTCACAATATTACCAATTACCGAAGCACAGGGTAATCAAATTAAATTAAATCAAGCCATTATGGAAGGGTTTAGTATGTGTTAGTTTAAGGTCGCAAGAGTTGTTTTCCTCTACAAAAATATATTGTAGTTAGTTATATAATTATCTGGCTTGGAATAGAAAATATTACGGACCTAGACCACAATTAATTTTGCCACATAACATTAAAATTCACGATAAATTACTAATTTTTCGCTGACACATTTCCATCTAACTAAGAGAGTTGACGACAGCTCTTGTTTACTCCACTTTTATAATGTTTGCAATATTACATGATAAATAATCACAATACCTTTTCAAGGTAACACAATATCTGTCATTATGAATACAAAAAGAGAACTCGTCTCCTGACCCTTGGGCGATAGAATGACGTTAAAAGCAGTCGCGGAATCTTGCTCAGTGCACGCTTTGTCATCGTAGACATTTTAAAACTCAACCTATCATCATGTTTCAGTTAGCGTGGATGAACAGTAATGTATTCAGAATCACTTCCTTCTTGGCGTGAACAGTGTATTTGAGCTCAAATGATGATGGTTAACAGGACATTGGGAGGAATTATTGTCGTTATGTTGGTATTCATATGCCACACGACTCGATCAGAAGGTATGTAATTCATGTAATAAATTATGCTGGATTTCATTTCGGAGGGACGCACTAGATACCTGGAAAGGTTGCTTTACCGAGGATGCCTATGTGCAGCGTGTTTGAGCGTTATTGATCCACAGAAAATATAAACTTGCCGAATACCTTAATAAGAGCTAAGTATTTATACTATATTAGACATAATACCGGATATATTTTACTCGCCACAGTTCCCAGGTAAACGTGCTAGTCTTTTTTTTTCACGGAGATAGAAGGAGAAAACAACAATATCTACAGGAACAAGCATAAAAAACTCTTTAAGCCATCCGTTTATGTAGAGCATTGAATGGTACTCTATTTATAGCTACTTCCTTGTTGATGTCTCGGACTAACAATAGCGAGTAATTATGTTGTGAAGGGATGCGTTTTTGGTATGGTATTTGTGAATTATACGATTCGAGTGGAAATTTTTCAAAGCAGATACATGAATTTGTTTTCTTCATGAACAAATACTATTATTTAAAACTTTTTTATGTTATTGAAAACAAACATCACAGACATTAATTAAAGATAGTAAATACACGAAGTCTCAATTTTCAATATTATGCTATATACATTATTCTTGCACCTAGGACAGGGAAATCTCACATGATACCAAGTGCTAGATTGTTCTATCTTGTCCGATCTTCCTGATACCTTTACGCGATTTTTTGCGGCATTTTACGCCACTAATATAATAATCCAAGCATGTGAAGTCATACTCTCGAGTTAAGTTCGTCAACGTGAGGTCGCGACAACCCGACGGCGACAACGCGACAACTCGATCTAACGTTGTCGACCTAAATTGACAGGGCGATATTACTAAATGGCATTAACGGGCCACCATACATAACCGAAAGAACCGAATAACGGTACACCGGTTGACTGGATCGATTTGCCCTCCCTCCAGTTCTCAAAAGTAATATATGTAGCAATATATTGCAGGTTGCTACCAATTACTCTCTTCATAGACGATTAAAAATGCTTTAAATACTATGTAAAGATGTTGCATTTCTACAGGTGACGTATCTACATATAGGCCAGCTGAACAGAGCACTGACGATAGCAGTACAACGGTAGCCAGCAAGGCTGTGGACGGATGTAAGTTTACTAACTTACGGATGGGGTGTTGTGCAGTGACGAATACCACCGGTCACAACACTGCCTGGTGGCGGGTCGACCTTGGAAGACTAATTACAATAAACTGGATCTCAATATCTTACAGAGGTGAGTCAAAACTAAACTCAATATTGTTTATTTCGAATGATGTAAATTTCTTAATATCCATTAAATATATTTAATTAACGTTTACAAAAACAGTTTGTTATGTGCAAATATTTGTAGATTGCTATTTCTTTTTAAGCATACACGAGACAAAACATCAATGAAAGTTAAAGCTACAATAATAAAATTCTAACTAAAAGGAGGAAGATTGTTTTTTTTTTTTTTTTTTTTGTTTCTTTCGTCTCGGCATCTCATATATGATTATATAATATTTTGTTTTGTACTGCTTTTTCTTTCAAAATATATTGCATAACAAATGCAAAAACAGCAATTTCTCGAAGCAAATCACGCATTAAAGAAATAGTAAACATAATTCGTTATAATTGTGCAGCTATCTTCGTTTTGATAAAGGTCTAGCTGTAACCTAATCCTTGCACATCAATGACTCAGTAACTTTAATAGGACCTTTTTATAGATATGTTTCCTCAAAGTAACATCGTTTATTCTTTACAGAAAATAACAATACCTATTAATGTAAGTCCGTGTTTTTTTAATCAAGATGGCTCAGGAGACAGTATCGCTGGGTATGAGATCTATGTATCCAATTCGACCGACTCTCCCCGCGATGGCGTCCGTTGCCATGAAGATAGGAGCATCACACTGACAGATCTGCAGACTGTAGAACATTGTCCCTATGTAGCACAGTATGTGACAATTTACAACTATAGAAACGACCCAAAACGTCAAAGCTGGTATAGTGATTACGCAGCTCTCGCGTTGTGCGCAGTAGTGGTGAAAGGTGAGTGGTATAACTGTAGCCATTTGATTCGTATGATTTTTATTTTATGTTATAATGATTAAAATCATTTGGAAGGAATGAAATATGACAGTGCCTTTGCTGGTATAAAGTTATAAACGTATTAAGTGTAAGATTTTGTGGAATCATATATATATATATATATATATACCCCTACATTTGGTTAGTACATATTCTTTAATTCCCGACTACTAAAATAACATGTTGATGTTGAAACTTTGTCAAATAATCTTACAGTTGTTTGTTCTGAACAGATGTCTATCACTACCCATGCATTATTTGTCGACAAATATACGTTACCTGGACTCTAAATAACGACATACGTTTCTATCTATACCCAATATACTGTATCTGCTTTTGTACTGCTTACATTGGTTTCTATCAAGCTGACTTAGTAAGTTCCAATAATAAGCCAATTTAACTACACAATAGTTAGGACTATTTGTAATTGTTGATCATTTACATTATTGTTCATGTAACTTTTTCAACAGGATGTCCTATAGGGAGGCATGGGTACGGTAACTGCGAGAGTCGCTGTTCATCAGACTGTTTTGGCGGCAACTGTCACTCCACAACTGGCAACTGCTTCTGTAAGTAAAATAATACATACCCATTACATTGTAATAAGTTTATATGAGAACAAAAAAGTTAAAAAAAGTCCTGACCACTCCTTTTTCATGTTAACACATATATGCAGCCATGGTTAAGGTTGTATTCTTCTGAGGTTTCAGTCCCGTTGAAGTCTCGTTTCGACATAGATCAAAGAAGTTATGAGATTTTCAATTAAAATATATCAATATCTGTAGCAAGTTGCCAATTGCAAATTTTGTCAAAAAATCACATTTCTATTTTTAGTAGATTTTTTTATACGGGGAATTTAAGAAATGGCCCATTTGGCGGCCATTTTGAAAATGTGTCTTTTTTCGCCTTGAGTAGAGCCACAGTTTTACTATTTTTTACTGAAATTGTTTTTGCTAAAATCCTCACTGCGCCTGTATTTTTAGCTGTATCGAGCTAATTTTTGCTGTAAATCTTTACTGGGTTCGTGGTTATCAAAGTATCGAGCATTAATGTGTGAAATGATACACTTTTGTCTCTTTATTTTGACATTTAATTGTAATTTGAGCACTTTCATTTTTTACTCTAAAATACTGAAAAATAACAAATATTCAAATGGAGCAAAAAAGTAAGCACACGGACCCCCCATTTTTCTGCCTGATTTAGAAAGAACAACCCTTTCCCTGTTGATATGCAAAATATTAACAAAAGTTTAATACCGGAACTTTTTCTATGCAGGGTTAAATTTGGCAAAAATGGCTGAAAATGGTGCATTTTGTAGCTCAAAATTAAGGGGTAGGGGTAGCATATGTTCTTATTCTGAGAACAAATATTAGTCTTATTAATCAAAACTGGTATATTATTAAAGAAGACTACTGGAATATAAATTCTACAAACATCCATACATATCAAACACCTCATTAAGAAATTATGACTTTAATCTCTTGTGTATATGGTCAAAACGGCAAAATTCCCATAAAATCCAATATTTTGTCAACTAGGCATCTTTGAGTGACAACAGCTCGAAAACAAGCACACGGACATATGTTTTTTCTTCTGTTTTCTTTTATGGCATGAACCCCTTTTTCCAAAAATCTATATTAGAAAAAAAGTTTAATACAAGAAAATTTTGACTTCTCAGAGGAGTACATCCTTAAAGCTGATAAAACATAACTTTATAATTTAGTGTGTTTTAGGGTTAAACGAAAAAAAAACTAATCACTCCAAATTATGGATTTAATATGTTGAAAATACATGGAATATCTTTGTCTATCCTGAGATTTATTGATATCAAAAAGTATCATTGAACGGTTTCAACCTCCTGTTTTGGTAATGAAAGCATTTCGTTATGAGTCCAGTGCGATTAAAATACAGATTCTTATTACCATTTCCTGTGGAAACCTCGAGGATCTAATAAATTACCATTAGGGTCATGTCCAGGTGACCTTTGTAGCCCGGCGGATTGGTGACACAGTTGTGCTATTATGGTTACAAGCATGAAACTTGGCATATATGTCAAGAAACATATTCTGAGTGAATTTTGATTAGGAGCCACTTGAAAAAAATCCTAGATAAATATGGCGGCCATTTTTCAAAATGGCCGCTACATACACTAAAAATAGCAATTTCCTTCAAATATATGAACCATTTCATTGTCGTTTTCACTAAAAATACCAAACAATGGTAGAAAAATGTATTAGTGTACACCGAAAATATGTTCAATATGACTTGATGGCAATAATTTGCATTATTGTCATCAAAACAACAAAATGCTGAGTCAGCAAAACGCAATATGGGACCATATTTTGCATTTCAAGTTATGAATTGATAAAGGCTGATTGTATGATATATTCACAAGAATGATATCTTTTCTTTTGATTGAAATATTCGTCAAATAAAATGGACCCATATGGATCATGTCCGAGTTTAAACAAAGGATGGACCCAGACACTCAGATAAGGTCAATTACTTCACAAAAGAAACTCATGTTTTCAATGTTTGGTGGAAGTGTATCAGATATCATTTTATATGCATGATGGTATGAGGGATTTCTAGCAGATTTTTCATAGAGTAATTTATAGGAATCATTGTGGTTTATGAAGGGGAAAAGGCGACAGCAGATCACCAAGTAAGTATCCAAATACATTAATTTAAGCATTTAGTGCCAGTCTGTCTGTTAAAATTTAGCTGACTTCATCAGTTGCATATTGAACATCCAAGAAACGATTTTATAGTTCGAATCTGATAGTAGTAATGACGATTAATTAAACTTAATTCGACATCACAAACGGAAACTCCCAAAGGCTTTGCTTTTGGTTTTGTTATTGGAGTAGCATTCTTGTCACAGAAATGCGAATCATTGTGGAATTTAAAGGGTGACAGGCGACCGCAGAATACCAACCACGCTTCCAAATACCACAATGCAAACATTTTCTGTCAGTCTATATGTTAAATGTTAATATATCTGTCTTCACTTACTCTGAGGACCACTCGTAGGTTTCACATTCAAGAACATACCTAATTCGACTTAACAATATATGATGATATTTCAGTTCGCATTACAGTTAACACCCTCAAACTTACTTAAAACCGGTATAATCGTCCATAGCCGCTTCCAACCATCCTTAATGACCCATCCCCATTTGTCAGGACTCAGTTAGTCCATGATCACTTTGGTTGCATTTTACCATCATTATACTCCCTGATATGTTGCACTTTTGGTGTGCTGCGCAAATGCACCTGTAGTTGGCGGGATCATGTCCAGTGTTCTGCCTTTCTATGTAAACATCTATGGTTTTAGCATACTTTTTAGCATACATGAGCAGTGCAAACTTTTCTAATGTACTGAAAACCTTACTTGGTATATGCTTTATTTGCTTCTCCGTATATCTTATATGTATCCCAAGCAGTTTTCGCGCATTGTGTATTAAATGCCGATACAGCGACACATCTGGTGTAGTCATCGAATAAGTTGGTTCCGAGTTCCGAGTTCCGTTTAAGAATTTTGTTTTTTTTTAAATAAAATTTTAAAAAATCAGTTTATGTAATTTGAACATATTACAAATTTTCTCTCTTGTGCTCAGTCATTTTTTCCATTTTTTTTTTTGTAATTCCAAAGAACATCTATTTCCGTTTATGTAAAACGGAACTCGGAGTTCCGTTTAAGGAAATTTTCTATCATTATAGATAAAATCATTCTATCTGCCTAAGACATATGAGAAATGTTGCCTGTTGACTTTTTTAATGGATTAATATTAATAAATCCACTTTAATTTAGTTTTCGATCAACTCCCATTTCCCAGTTCCGTTTAAGTAAAACGGAACTCGGAACCAGTTCCGAGTTCCGTTTAAGGAAAATCTCTATGATTTCAGATAATAGTTGTCAATGTGCTTTGCACATTTTAGAAATGTTGCCTGCTGACTTTTCTATTGGATTAGTATTGGTAAATCCACTTTAATTTAGTTTTCGATCAACTCCCATTTCCGAGTTCCGTTTAAGTAAAACGGAACTCGGAACCAATATAAAGCCAACAGACAATATTTCTAATATGTGCAAAGCAAATTGACAACTAATATCGAAAATGATAGAGAATTTCCTTAAACGGAACTTGGAACTAATTTCTCAGTGCCACAAGCGGATGCAGTATCCTGCGCAGGGATGTATCGATAATTCAAACTTTCAAAGGCCACCCATACTTCGCTGATGCTGAATTTGGTAACAGCTGCTAATACTAAGGCATCAACTTCTGTATCTGTCCACTGTTTGGATGGTAAATTTTTCATACACTTCGTTAACAGCATCAGTCTTATGGAGGATCATCCTCGTGTAGCCTTCCTTATGATTGCAGTGCGAGAGAAGTACAGATAAGGCAGGAAAAACATATTGTGCGTAGTTTTCGAATGTTATGACACAACCTAATCTGAGGATGTTTACTATAATTGCTCCGTCGAATCTTCTGTTTCCAGAGGTTCCACAAACGTCTTGAGGTAATAAGACCAGATTTCAAACCTTAAGTTGAGAGAATGATGGTGGACAGGCGTGGTTCTCAGCTAGCTCTTGACTGGCAAGCGATATAAAGTCTTAAGAAAAGTGTGATTATGTTTTCAATGAGGATACTTGCAAACTTGTTTAAGATGTCTCTCTTGCGGATGGTTGGCTGAATTTGGCCAGTTTGTTCTTTTTAATTGGCTCTGCAATTGCGTTTGATCTGTCCACGAGGTGATCTTTAGTAAAGGCCTAAAATTGTTGATTGCCTTTAAATTCATTGTCTATATTCTGAACTGTCTGACTATCAACGAGTCTCTTATGTCGAGTCTTACAAGATCACGACTCTATTAGTGGATTCCAGTTAAAACATCAACCAAGTTTCGGGCATGTTTGACAAACGCGTTTTGTGATGAATTGTTTTGTTCTATGTGTTTATTTATGGTTGGTGGGGTTTTTAGTGGATGTTTCGAATTCCGTTGAGATTATGACTAATTCTGGTACTGCAACTCACAGTTTAGAGATTTAGTTTAAATTCAATAGCACATCATTCGCTCTTGATAATAGCATTGGTTTGATCATGAGCCAGGGCATTGCAAAGGACGAAAATTGCCGTTTTGTGCATGGATGCATTTTTCACAGTACAACCGTATTTATGACATGGGCAGGTAACCATATCGCATAGTTTGTGTGATCTAGTCTAAAAAAACATGTACAAAAGGTAGCTAGTTTCGTTAAACATTATATTGTTCACAATTACCCTGTATATGCGAGAAGCACGTGCTGACAAAAATGCAGAACGATAAAATACATCAAAAAAAATCTTGGTTATTTAAGATATTGTGTACCCAAGAATTTAAAATAAAGCATATGTTTCTGAAACATCTAGATAATTATGACCACCTTCGTTATTTTTAAGATAATGCTGGTTAGGCATGATAAAAACAATTCCGAATAACATCTTATTTTAAATGTTCGCTAAATGACTGGTATTTTTAAGTTTTGGCGGAAGTTCAATATGGCGTCCATTTTGACTATGGCACAACCGGAAGTGCGTCCAATATTAGAAAAAGTCTTGCCTATTGTGGAATGGTACTGGGATCATGTTGAAAAGGATAAGCCACCAAAGAATAGAAGAAAAAAAAAGTTATGTTGAAAATTGGACCCTGATTTTGGGAAATGCAATTAATTCACCTTTTTAGGCAGCCATTTTTAATTCTGGTGGTATTGAAATTTAATCATTTGGAATCTATCATACCACACGCATCATTTCCTGCATTTTGGAAACACTTTTGTAGCATTTAAAGGGACAATTCAGTCTAAGAGAACATTAAAATTTGTACATATATCGGAAAAAACCAGTTCTAATAGAAATTAGATCAGTCAGTTTAACTGTGATATGCCAGTTAGCCCATGGTGGTGAAATGTGTGTGAAATGTTCAACCTCGCTCGCTGTCCGCGATTACACATTGTGGTCGAACATCTCGTATGCCGAACCATGTCCCTTGCTCGTAGAGTAATGCAACTCTTGTCTAGAACTGCTCAAATCGCTTTGATAGTAGTGTGTTTACCTTATTAGGAGAATTATCTTGCCTCAAAATCATTTTATCACCTCCTCAGTTGTTATGTAGTTCATTTGTTTAACTTGCGTTACTTTGGCTCGGGTATGAGTACAGCGTACTTATTGTATATAAATATCTGCTTAATCGTATCGATCAACGATTTGTAATTACAACGATATCGATTAAAATACTAAACATTGACGTGGAATTTGTCAATATTTTATGTTATATGTTTCATAAGAAATAAAGAACAATACATTTATGCTATAGTTTGCTTCTTGATTATGTAAAAGAATTAACTTGAGAGAATTGTCTCTTTAACTGATATTTGACAATCCTATATCGAATTTTCTATTTTAGCGAAAATTCTGAATGGCGGCCATCTTGAATGGCGCATGAAGCTAAAAATAGTCATGATTTCAGGTGGCTCCTAATCTTAATTTACCTATAATATATTTATTTAGAAGCATACTAAGTTTCATGCTTGTAACCAAAATAGCACATTTTTTATGTATTTGTGCACAAATCCACTGAGCTATTGGAAATGTAGAATGCCTTCAGAATCTTGAATTTCTGAGGACAAAATATTTTGAAAAAAACCTGTCAGAAATATTTTCGTGTTCATAGTCATCTCGTCCAAAGAGCACAGCAAAGCTAATTTTATATGAATACTGGGACGAAATAGCGCTTTCAAGTGATGTATCAAGGTGTAAATAAATGATATGAAAAAAAAGTACACGTGGTATAAAGATTATCCAAACATGACCCTTTATAGGATGTTGTCAGATCCTCAATTAACGGAGTGGTTATATGTATCTGCATTTTAAACAGGTATTGTTATGTACCCCATTTCATTGTGTCCATCGTTGAGTTACATAACCACAACTAGCTTCAGGCATCAATTGTCTCCTACAATGAATTGCCCGTTTATTTGCAGATTGTTTCCCAGGGAAATACGGTGAGAGATGTCAGTTCACTTGTCCAACCAACTGTAAAAATGGATGTAATATCACCTCTGGATACTGTACAGGTGTGGACTTGGAATTTTAATAGTTTGTATGTCATATGTAGCAACATAATAAATGGAGAAAAACAATGGTATATAGCAAAGGAAAGTATGGTGAAACGTGTCAGAACAATTGTCCAACCAACTGTAAATACGGCTTATTTAAAATCAACTCTGGATACTGTACAGGTATGGGTAGTAATCATCATTTACATATATCATCCCAAGCATCTGTTTAAATGTAACGTTTAATAACCTTATACAAATGTTTAAATACAAACTAGTGACAAAGTAATTACGATACAATTCAGGAAGATAGAGAGGTGTTTGTTTCTGAATAGGCATAACGATCCAATAGGATATAACAAGTGTGCATCTTCAAAGAGTTTTGTATTTGCAATGGGTACCGCTCATTGAACTGTGGAGAAGATCGAACGAAAGAAACGACATCAAAATTTTGATGTTAAAATTTACAGAATGTACCAGTAGGCAGTTCGGTGATTACTGTGAGCTGTTCTGTTCTTCGAACTGTCTCAACAGGCAATGCTATAGAGAAAACGGAACCTGCCATGGTGAGTGACTTTACCAAAACCTCGTTATCTAAAAATAAATGCTGATTTTGAAACACATTACTAGTTCACAAATCATTGCTATCAACTGTTCTGTTTTTCTTGTCCATAGACAATGAGGAAACCAATTTAATCAAATGTGTCAATTGATTTGTATCTGCTACATGTATATATTGTCATTGCGTAGTCATAGGACTTTACCTTGCGAAAAAAGAACATCTTATTAATCCAATCCGATTCTCTCTGAGGCTTTATGGTTTGCTCGTGTGTAATTAATGAAAACAATATGATAATTGATAATTGGCCATGTACCAACGGTGTCAATCTATCGATTACCCCTTTTTGCCTTCCTCGTTATTGATTTACATTAATATGTAACTATTGTGTAATTAACTGATTGTTATACATGCATGGTTAATGGCATCATCCTAATGATTTGGTATATTTTATATTTTGTATACTATTGAATCATTTTTTCTGCTAGTAATTGAAATGCATAATTTACAAAATGATAAGATTGATAATTATGGGAATATGTTTTACATATTTAGCTTTTATCTGAGAGAACAAATGAGATTAAACATACGGATTGGTTTCCTATGAGATGGTCGGTGACACACTAAACACATTAAATCAACGTTATTGAAATACTGTAACATTAAAACTAAAATCAGCTGATTTGATTAGCTTAGCTATTTTTGTTGTATTCCACTAGGACCTTATACTGTATCGTGTATCTACCTTTGGCTGTCTTGACTTGTACTGTTTTGTCCTTGAAGTATATACATGTCTACTTGTGTCTGTCGTTCTTTGTGTCCGTGTTTTTGTTTTGTATTTATCTTTGGTGTGATTATGAGAGAGTTATATTTGCTCGTATGGGCTATCCGAGACGAAGACCGTTTGGATATTTATCTCCGTTTGTTTGGCACTACATGACGTGATAATACGAAAGTTCAACAGGTAATGTATTGACAATTAAATCCTTATTTTAGTGATAGATTTGTTTAAATGTTCTTTATGTAAATTTCATACATGATTGTAAGGTAGCTTTTTAGAACCATATTTTTTTTTTAAATAGTCATAGAATCAATGTATATGACATTAATTAAAATAAAATAATTTGTGATCGGGTGGTGTAGTGGTTAAGCCGCTCGTCTTTCACCTAGCCAGCCGGGGTTCGACCCCCGGCACGGACGTGAAAGGTTAGGGGTCACCTGCCCGATCACGTGGGTTTTCGCCGGGCACTCCGGTTTCCTCCCACACTGAGACTCCTCGCGCGCTTACATCCGGGCCATCGAGAGTGATTTGCATAAGTTGTATAACTTGTTTCGTAATCGATGAAAAAGAAATAAAGTTTATATTTGAGTAAAATAAATAATCTATTAATAAAGATAATATCATGTATGCTATTCTTATTATTTCCGTTATCATATTAGTTCATGATTTCCAAATATTATTATAAGTCTATATGTTATCATTGCAATATTGAATAACGTACTGATTTTGCATTTGAATTTTGATATATTTTTGTGACACACATCGAGAACAGTTTACAAGCATGTGCACTGATGGCACATTTTCGAAGAGAAAGAAAAACAATGGAAGATGCTTTAAAGTACGTATGTCTTCGATGTTTAGTAAAAGTCACTATCTTAACTTAGCAGGTATGTTTGAATTATTTCTATTTATTGATTACTATTTTTGATAATTGTTAAGCCACATAATATTTATAATACGTCTCCATCACCACATTAATGGTATATTTTGCAATAGTGGGTGTGATCAGCAATTACATTATATTTTGCTCGAAAAATTGTTATTAGAGAGCAAATTTGCTTCTGAATAAATTACGGTTCAACTTCTTAATTACCTATTTTTTATTTCAGAATTTGTTGCCGACAGATGTAAGGGTGATTGTACGGGGACAATAGGACCGACGATATTCTGATATCTCCTTAGTGAGTAATATAAATATGGTACTCTCTATATATGAAATAAACAGTATAAATGATTTGTTGTTGAAAAACATGTCGATGTATCGCATTTTTTTCTGTTTAAAGCTCAATATTAAATTTGTCTACAATCTGGGAGAACTAAGACACCATGAATCTACTAAGAAGAAAATTAATACCCAAATACGTCAAGCATATTTAAATGCGTCCTATAAGTAGGTATAACACAGTATTTATATAACACAGTCAGCAGTGTCTTTTCTGTCATAATGACCTCGTTCATTCCTTATCGGGGATGATTAATATTATATCGTGCTTATTACTAAATGTCAGATAGATTGTTTGGTTGATGGGGAAGAAGGTCCTTGTTCCGGTTATAACCGCGTCTAAAACACCATGTCGGATAGAAATATTGATCGAGCACAAGGGAAGATAACTCGTGTTAGTTTAACTATCCAGGCCACACGGAAACTGACTCGTGAAGTATAGTACAACATATGTGGCATCAAATGTACTACTGGAATAGACATAGACACATTTTGTAGGTAATTCCACCATCGAAATCTCCAAACTAAGATTTGGTTTATGTTTACATGGACTAAATGCTATTCATTGTAATCGTTCAGTTCGTGTTATGACCGGAATACATAAAATATGTATATTAGTCTTTTAATAGGAAATATAATTCTAACCATTTAAAGACCAGACTTGTTTGATTTATATCGGCAAAAGAATGTAAAACATTTTAAAATGTTTTTGTTCGGTCCAATTTTCCATAACATTATAATTTGTCGAATGATTTTATTTGCAATTTTCTTCTATTTCAGTGAGGGAATCGAACTTACTTAATGTGTTCGTTAGACCACTGATTTCTAATTTCGAAGAGAATGGAAAGAAATTGTGTGCTGATGAAGTTTCCTGAAGCAGTAACCATTACAATGGTAGTACATTAGACTTATCACACATGCTGACCTACATCATTAATGTCGTAAATCTGACTATAAAATCGTGCCATAATAACAAGGACGGCTACAGGGATGGCTATTGAAGATCGTCAGTATTTCAAACATAGACTTATCATGATACCCAGAACGGCTAGTCAATCTACTATCTGAATTCATACAAGTGACCAATTTCATCGCAATACTTCTCATTCTGACTACGCGGGTATTTTTTGAATAATCAATTATGCACGTGTCAGCTGGGATTTTAGTGTTTAGATAATCTGATATAACAAGCTGATGACGAAATCGTCCTCATATTTTAGTTTTGAAATGTTTGTGTGGTCATGGTAATGACGCAATAGTTTCAATCTAGCGTTATGGCAATGTTCTAATTATCAAATAAGTGCATTTCACATTGGACTTTTATAAGCAATTTATATATTTAAACAATTATCGTTATTGTATTGAACATTTGACATAATCAATAAACACTTGTGAACATTCCACTGTTGTGAAACGGTGTATATAAAATAAATATTTTGGTTTAAACCAATTTTCAAAATAAAACGGAAAATAACATATTTCTGTTTTAGTGTCATTCGACGAGATTTCGTTGAATTTTGTACATTTTGGCATGTAATTGTAATGATTTCTGAGATTTTTTTGCTATAATTTTATTGAAATAATATATGTTTGACTCTGAAATTGAGATGCTTTGGGTTATTAAGTGATTTTGACTATCCACCAACGAAGCAATCGAAAACGATTAAAATGTGAAAACGTATGTCTAAAGTAAGTCTATGGTGTGTGGTTATACTGTATGTTTGAAATTAAACATGTATTATCGTCATACCTATACTGAATATATGGTGCAGTATTTTCCAAAAAAAAAACAACAACAACAACAATTTTTTATAAAAAAAAAGTATTTATATATCAAAATTCACATTTTTTGAAACATGAATATGTGCATAAATAGTCCTTATAAATATGCATTACTGTTGAATTTATTCGAGCACACTATATGACATCATAATTTTATGCTTTGAGACCTTGTGTTTATGATATGCTATAATACTTCGTGATATTTAAATAGAATGCCCGGTGTTATTTATTAACTGGATCTGACTGCAAGGCCATCATGGAATATTTTAGTTGTTATGCTTACTAAGGTAGCAGATATGTATTATTGATTGTAGAGTTTACTAAGGTAAATTACTCGTTAAAGACCCGTCACGTTTCCGAAACAACGTTTATCTATAACTGGTATAATGACTGACTTCCTGATAGCCTCATACATCTGAGTTAAGAACAAATGCTCAAATTGTTAAAATTTCTATTTCCACGGTGATATTCAACTACTGAGGTAATAAGGATGACACCAGGAAAGATAAGATAAACCACGCTATAGAAATTGATAACCAACCCCGAGTTTTTTACCTATACATAGAATACCACATGTAAGATTGTTATATAGGTGTGCAAAATTGGCGTTCCGGTCATTAAAATTATTCTTTGTTGTTGTTATGGACATTAGAACATAATGTATACTTCTATGGACGTGTTGCCGCTAATTGCGGGTATTACATAACCCCGATATAAATGTTACAGGTATTTACAAATATTTCCATTTGCTTAGGTCTGACACTATATCAAGATATCAAACAAAGATCATAATTCTCCCACAAATCTCGTTGTTGTAGTGATATATAAAACATGTTTCGTTACGTCGTTTCTGACCAAAGTCATGACGAAATGACGCAATGCATTTTTGTGCGTATTTGCATGCTACCGAAATGAAAAACCCAATTAATTTAAATTATTCGCAATAATATTTGTGGTTCTGAATTTAAATATGTTAGATATCCTTAAGTTGCAAATTTGTATTAAAATTTTGAACGAATGTTGATGAATTTGTGTATTTCCATGAACTTATTTTTTACCGTGAATGACGTCGGAGGTACTTATAGTGTCATAAAAAGGCTCCACTGATGGGGGAAGCGGGGACATTATTTTGTAACAGCGATAACAGTGTGTATTCCAGGTTGGTGTAGGTTTTAAGATTACAGAAAACGGAAATGTAAGCATTAAACTGCCTTTTGGCATATTTGTGGTCCTATAATTCTCCCAAATTTGCAAAGAAATAAATTATAACGCACGTTATTTAATTTGAGTGCAATTCCGGGAAAATTATAGGGCCAGAAGTCCTACAAGAAGGCAGTTTAATGCTTAAATAAAAATAGATATTGTTGTATTTAAGATGTAAAATAGTGATATTTACAACATGAAATACATCATAGTTATGCAATACAACCTATGTGAAAAGCAGGTTGAGTTAAGTTTTATTACCGTATGAAGCACACCAAATAAACCATGACTAAATATTTCCTGTGGGAACAGAAATAATACAGTTGTTAACCTCTACAAGTATATAAATCAGCCATCAGACCTGACCGCCCGGCTAGTAAACATTGTGTCACCTCAGTGTAGAAAAGGTGTAGTGTTAACTTATCACCTGAACGTATGGGTAAATGTTTCCTCGTATTCTACATGTCTATGGTGTACCCTATAGGACACTGTTATCTCGATTTATAACTCTTAACGAGAAGATATTTATATTAGCACGTTTTTTTTTTTGTTTACATCAGGATGAATCCATGTGCACATCGACCCATCTACTTTGAAGATGATATTTGTTTGTCAGCAGCTCGGTGTTTTGTTAAAAAATGAGATGTTGTTTACACAGTTGGTATAATGCGACATTTATCAGTTTATAATGTTTATTTTAAATATGCCCCACCGTCGACTGTGCATAAACGATTGTCATCATTTGAACAATAATTGGTGTTTAATCATGAAAATGTATGTCTTATTAACACCAAATAATATAAAATAGCTTTTGGTGGATGCCCAATTAATGTAGTACTTCCTTCCATATAGGGCATAGCGACATGGGTTTCTTTTCGGGACGTAATTAATTACTTTTAATATATTTTTCTTGAAGTAAAATAATAATTTCAAACTTTTCAATAATGGTAATGGTGTAATGTAAGCAAAATTTGTGACTGAGGAAAAATATTAATTCGTCCGTTCCTGTTTTTGATACAGAAAAAAATACTATTTGTTAGGGATGTAGAATCATTAAAGTCATACACGTACAGAATTTATCGACAACGCAAATCACTGTTATTTGCGGTTTGGTATTACATTTTCATATAATTATGACAATTAAGTATTATTATTACAATGTAATAATATTATCACACTATATGATTCGATCTTCGTAAATATGTGTATGTATCTTATGTAAGACTCTCTTGTCTGAAAATAGCCAGGAATCTTGACTGTTTAAACAAGAAAAGGTTTCATGATTAAGTTTAAAAAGAACCATATATACGTGTATGACACGATGCGAAGCGAAAAACAGTTCTCTTTTTTTTCTTTCTTGAAAAATGTCCTTTTTTTAATTAAGCACTATATTTAAGAAATAATTAATATTTAAATTTTCACTACAAAGTGGGCGTCTGAGTTTTAAAATCTTTTACGATCTTTTTTAAATCGGTATCAGGTTCAAGTTATCATTATGTTAAAACAAGGACAGGTAAAACCAATAGGCAACGTTAACCCTAATACAAACAATGTATATATAGTATCAAGTATATATAGGGTAGCACGTTTGTGACGTTTTTTCAAAATTCCGGTCTCGTATACTTAAAGAGATAAAACCTAGGTAGAAGTAAGTAGCAATAAATATTTCGGTATCTTATCGCTGTTGAAATTTGGTAGACATTCCCCATGAAATCGATTGGGGGTTACAATACAGCAGTGATATCGACACAGGTAGTAAATCTTCCTTACCCCATATCTGAATTCGGCACCCTATCACAGATATAAAGTACACTAAGATATGTATGACACTTCCTGGTTTATGTGTAGGCGCAGTTTAAATCCAAAATGGAGACGAAAAGGATTTTGGAAGGGGAAACAATTTTAATCATGTTCTCTCTTTTTGATGTAACCATGTCTGCAAGTAAGTAGAAATTCGCATGAAGAATTAATGTCTTAACAAAGCCGGTATAACAACATGGGTGTATGTATAATCAAATAAAAAAATACAATATTTACTATGAAATTGAGAGATATCGATATAACCTTGATGGGTATATGTATTTTTTCTATTTAACTCCAAGATCATCAATTGATCATTTGTACATTGCAACTTATGATTAGCAATTTGTTTCTTCTGTATTTGCAATTTTCATACGTGTCTGTCCCTGGATTGTATACTGATTAGAACGTCATATGTTCGTGAGCGTAACATCAAACTATTTTGAGAAATAGACGTAGAATTTGTTCACAAAATGTATGTAGGACTTAAACTTGAACACAATGATCTGATGCCTATGCGGCGAAGGAAATACACCGTTTTATGCAGAGTTCGACAATGAGTAGTATACAATAGAGGGTAAAGTAAAAAGAATAAGTGTTTAATAAATAAATTATCTATCTGATAGGCATCGACAATCATGTATCAAAGTATGATTTATAAGTATACCATTACCATTGCAAAAGTACATTTAAATCGCATCGGGCCATATTCATACCGAATCAAAGCGGATATAAATGGGACAGAATCAAGTCACACGAGTTATGGTTGCTCAATATGGAATGTATGTAACACTAAGTAATTATAAAATAAAAAAAAACTTGCTTAAGCCTGTCAACTTGTAAAACACAACTCACGAGTGTCAAATAAATTTCATATTCATTAGTCACTCGTTCAGTAACATCTAATACAATATTCTTATCATATTTTGTATCGCTTCTTTTGCGAAAATACTATCAAGCGTTAAGATAGGAATCTATGTATCACCCATTTCAACTGGACGTCTTTTGTTCATGCAGATATAAACAAAATAATATCATGATTTTACAAATGAATTTCACGTGTCTTGAAATTCGAAGATGAAATACAGGTAACATATGGTGATTATATTATCATATCATGCACTTGATTAATGAATCAATCACAGTAGCTTATTGTCCGAAAGACATCACTTAAATCTAAATGTCGTGCAAGACATTTGTAAAGTCTTTAGTGTATTTTTCACTACTAAACGCGAGATGTCTTTTCTTTGATGTAATCTATCAACGGGTAATTATGTAGTCAACTCTTAAAATGGGCTGAGTAGCAGCTCTTAAAATGTTTTTTAACGGAATTCAAATACAGTCATGAGAGTGTGTTGCATTGTATTTATTCAGGCTATACACTAATAATTCAGATTCTACAGCAAAACGGAACATAATTACCATACATGATTGAGCTTATGACAACTACGTTGTAAGAAAAACCAGGGTACTGTTGCTAAAAAAGTGATTAGCCGAAGGAACTGCTCTGGTAAGGTTTCAGTCTCGTTAAAGTCTCGTTTCAAAAAATGGTCCTGTTTGTAGAAAATTGCCATAAAGAAAATCTGTCAAATAATCAATATATACTTCTTTTATAGGCAGAATTGTTTCAACACAAATTTTAAGATATAACAAAAAATTAGATGCTATATTAAAAGAGTGCATTTCCTGCACTTTAATGAATGGTAAAATTGCTATTTGTCTTAATTTTTGCAGAAAATCTTTTATGATGACAATATCTAGCATTTACTGTGCTGTTATTATTTTCTAAAAGAAAACATTAAGTTAGCCGATTTCGCAAATATTCATACTCATTAGGCAACTAATTTGAAAGATATTACTTTAGTGTGTCGTGTATATGGCCAAAACAGTGAATTTCTAGTAAAATCATACTTTGAGTCAAATAGCTATCTTTGATTCCCAATATCACACAACCATAATATTCTATTTCCCTTTTCAACTTTTATTTAAGCGTTAAATAAATTGCATTCTTGGGGAATATATGGTCCTATTATATTCCCAGGATTCCTGGGAGAATTATAGGGCCATAAACCCCTTAAGAAGGCAATTTAATGCTGATATTTCCGTTTTCTGTTATATTTGACCCAGCATGTAATATACACTGCTATCATTAATGCACAGCATTTTCTTGTGACGTCAAAAGTACATACGTCATCAGAAGTCCATGGAATAAAAACTCATAAAATTATCAGTAGTCTTCCAACATTTTAATCAGTGTGTTGCATCTTCATATTCAAAATACAATCGGAGTATTTTTATTCAGGTAGCATGCAAGTACGCACAAAAATGCGCATTCCGTCATTACGTCATGACGTCCTTCAGAACGACGTCACAATACATGTTAAACATATCACTACACCAACGGTTATAGGAGAATTATGATCTCACAAATTCCCTTCTTGGTTGGTAGGGTTATATAGTGTCATTCCCGAGGAAATGGAAATATAAATGGTATCAACTCCTACATTTTCCACAATATACATGATTGTATATTAGAAGACAGGCTAGTCAATGGAACCTTTATATTTCCACCAAAGCAGATACTTCATCTAATGATCCCATATGCTGCAAAATACGAACATGTATCATATCTCAAGTCTTCGAGAGGGTAAATTGTTGTTAAAATGTGGTTCGCTTAATCATCTTTTGAATGACTGTATCCGTATTGGTAGTAGTTTACAATATCTAAATATACTGGTGAAGTGTTACGTTATACAGTAAATTAGTATTAAGTGACACTGATGTAAGTAAAAAAAACACATAGATGTAAATTACATATCATTGCAGGTACATCGCAAACAACTACACGAACAGTTTCAATTTGAACGTACAAAGTACAAAATGATTGATTAATTATATGTCTTGTGTTTTTGTGTCATACTTTCTTTGTTATTTAACACTGACAGGAAATGTAGCCGTACGAAAGTCTGCCACCCAGAGTAGTTCAATCAATGGATGGGGAGCAGACAAAGCTTTGGATAACTGTACAGATACATTTGTTGCCAGTGGTTGTTGCTCACATACCAATCCTACCGGTTACATGAATGCACAGTGGGATGTTGACCTTGGGCAGCTTATGACTATTAACGATATTACTATATACTACAGGGGTAAGTGCAGTTAAATTGTTGCTATCTTGGACAGTTATTAACCCATATGATTTTTTTTCTGAAATGAGCGAAATATGAACATTATTATAAAAAGTGTTTCTGTAGAGACAATAACATGACAAAAAAATCATAAAAAATCACAGCATCATATGCTGATATCAAACATACATGGATATGAACTATGTTGAGTCTGACTGTCAAGTGACTGATTATCTATCTATACAAATGAAGTTTTAACAGCATATTATGTATAAGCCACTGGTGGTTTCCTATTACGTCAAGCTCTTTTGCAGTCTTGGTCAAGAGAAACAACTAACTGAATTATTGCTCATATTCGTACACTGCATGTAGGTCATTAGCATTCCACCTGATGTCCTCAATGAATATGTTCTCTTTTTCCTCACCGACTTTCTTCTTCCTAATGTCTCCCTCGACACTGCCTCCCTTTTGGACTTTCTAGGTTGAGTGTTCGCTCCTTTGAGGAAAGTTTTGGGTTCTCTCCCCTGGCCAAGACACACCGTAGAGTATAAAGATGGTCGTTTTTTTGTCATACATATGCAATTTACCAGATACAAGAAGTTTTATTTAGTGTCGTATATATACAATGAAATACCATTAGCTCTGTAGAGCAATTCTTACGACAAACAATGGTATAACATTTAATAACAAAGAAATTGTATTAAATTTAATGCAAAATATAGGACAGTAAAAATAATGTCAAGTTTTAATAATTAAAATATATCACAGCGTGCAGTTACAAAACAAAAAACATTATATACTATATACATACTAGGGGACTTATTAAGAAAACAATTTAAAGCTAAAAATGATGCTGCAAACATGGAAATGTTCCATGTTACATACTACAAACAAAACTAAACAAAACCGCAACAAAAGCTCGTATACACAGAATACATGTTAAAATTAGCATAAAATAAAATAAATGGAGTACATTTGTAATACATACAATGTGGATAGTATAAAAAAGGAGGAAGAAGAACGCATAAAAAACAGAACTGGAAATGAAATAAGACAAACAAAGCAGACACGTGACAGAAGAAAAGAAAATACACATTTTAGCAGTGAGCACTTAACAAGGTTTTGAAAAAGAAGGGTTTTACATGTGGTACATGAAATAACTCTAAGAGTAGAAACATGTATATTTAATTAGGGTATAGAGGATCAGGAAGATTTATAGGGGATAAGGGCGTAGCCCGAGCCTCCTTTACCAATCATTTGGGGACATTTCTCTCCGAGGTGCGATAAAATGCATTAGGGTTCTCAATTAACAAAAATGCATGTTATCTTATTAAGAATTTTATTTCAATCTTAATTATCTTTTTATGTTATATATATCATTTTTACCGAAACAAATGCATGGATAGGAATATCATTTTGCTTTTAACAGGTATATTTGCGAACAGATTTGCCGGGTATCAGCTTTATGTTTATAATGTCACGGGTATTCAACCACACAAATGTTACGAGGACACGAGTAGTGATGTTAGTGAGGTACAGTTGACGGTGACACATCCGTGCCCTTATGTAGCTCACCATGTGCAAGTGTACAACTACAGACACTATCCGAAACGTCATGAATGGTATAGTGAATATGCAGTACTGGAACTTTGTGAGGTACAGGTGTTTGGTGAGTATGATTATGATACATATAACCTAAATATAATTGCTATGTTTATGTTTTTTTAAATATATCGTGTTCACCTTTTTAACCGATGTACAAGAAAATCTGAAATACAAATTGCTCCCTGGGCGTAAAAAAAGACAAATTATGAATAACAAAATAATGATATTGCAAACCGAAACTGTGTTTATAAATATCTGGAATAATATCCTAAATAATACCAACTACTATTGAAGCTGTAAAATGTATTATCAACAGATATATTCAAACATACATATATATGTCTTCCTAACACAATAGGCGGTGTTATTCAACTCTCAGAGTAATCAATAAACGATGCAGCTGTTGATTAACAATTTATTAAACCACACGTGGTATAAACTCTGTACGCATTCTAACAGGCTGGCGCGGTGAACTTTGACCTGACTACTTATTTCTCAATGTCACGTCATCATTAATCAATGTCATCAATTATCGATTGACGTCATACTATGTTGTGATCGCGGCTTGCATTGTCCCTTGTATTGACGTCAAGACTGCTGTTGGAAAGCGTACAGTAGGCCTATGTGACGTGATCGTTGTGTCAAAAACGTTACGCGTTTATGTGTGGTATAAAAATATGTAACTCGCTTTGGCAGAAAATGATCTTACTGATGAGTTTGGTAGATTAAACCATTCTAAAACGGACTTGAATTTGATTACAATGGCTTGATGATTATTTAGCGGGAAGAAGACGGCCTGGTCATACCGTGAGCATATAGTTTATATAGTCCAACAATGAATCTCTTATTGTTATCTTTGAAAAAAAAATGAATTTAATGATACACCAAATGAAATATATTTCCTCTTAAAATTGTATTCAATTACAAAAAAGAATTATTAATAGATATTTTGCAAAATATGACTTTTGAATATTAATTAGAGCCATTGTGCTGAGGAAACAATCGCTATTGCTTATTTGCATATCTCGGCAAACAATAAAGGCCGATTTTATCTTTAATAAGTACAAAAGACACTCGCTGAAGCTCGTGTCTTTTGTAACTTTTGAATATAGCTCACTCTTGTTGAAATCAACCACTCGTTGTGTAACCTCTATTTTTACCACAATAATTTGTATAGTTTCACTCTCAGTCCATTGTATAAATATGTAAGATGTTGGATAAACATATTGATATTCCACTAGTAACACCTTTTGTTCTTTTACATGCTTAATTATAATTGCCTTTTTGCGGTATATCTTGTTGTACAAGGACGCTGTGGTGATTCCGGTAGAATAAACGCCCCTAGACCGGATCTTAATTAGGTTACTTTGGTTATGAGGATGTAGATGTCACTTTGGCGTAAAAAAATATCCGAATATAGTTCATTAGTTTATTGTACACAAAATCTAGATTCAAAAAGCTGTTCGGCAAGTAGGAATGAATGGAACAATTGTAAAAAGGATTTGTAAATAATACATTCTTTAAGCAATTAAAATTTTTGAATATTGATGGATGCCTGATTGATATGATGATATCACTACATATTATTTGCATATATCGGGAAATAACGTTATCTTATTTTGGCCTTCTTGTTGATTATTTCATTGTGGTAGAAACAGGTCACGCAAATAGGGGTTGTTGAACATGGAAATCATTTCATCTCGTTCGTTATTTTTTTTTAAATACAAAAGACACTCGCTAAAGCCCTTGGCTGATGTAACTTTTATAAAATATATCACTCGTGTAAAATAAATTCAATGTACATCGACCATTCGTTGTGTAACCTCTATATAGAAGTTACATGGCCGCCAAAACCCCCACCAAATATTTCTGTACCTCAAGGTATGTCTATTGTTTTGGTATTTTCCAACAGGATGTCCAGCAGGAACTTACGGTATCGGTAACTGTGACAATACGTGTTCCAGGGATTGTTATGGTGGTAACTGTGACGCTACAACAGGCGCCTGCTTCTGTAAGAAGATTTATGCCAAATGTGTAAAATTGTGCTAAATACATAGTTTTAGAGCGCAAAATAGGCCTTATAAATAATAGATAACAATGTGAATTTGAACATAGGAAATACATTATGGTATTAAGCATAATGGTATAAACTAATCGCAAATAATAATTTTATCAAAGAAAATAAGAGGTACTGATACTCTGGAGTAGTAAAAATGACTGTCCCTATAATTAGTATAGTTATTAACTTAAAAGTTCAATAACTTAAAGAGGAATAAACAATAGCCTTGCAATCCAAAAATAGCCTTTTTATTAAAAATGCCCTTTCTATACAATGTTATGATCGACAGTGTGATATAGATATTATCGCAAACTTTTAAATTAATGAAGAATTTCACGTATCATTATTTTTTTTTTATTCATTTTTACGCTTCAAATGTAGAACTGTGTATCTTTTCTGCAAAAAGGTTAACAATTTGATACTGTTATTTGTTTTAAGGGTAAGAGGCCTTTCACGATTACCATTACTAACATTTTGGTCGTTATTGCTATCTTCACAGATTGTGTTTCTCAAAGGTACGGTAATAAATGCGAAAATGACTGTTCCATAAATTGTCAGAACCAGGTTTGCGACAGAGATACCGGAAACTGTAACGGTAGGTTTATGCAAATAATAAATGGTGTTATCTGTTTTCATATAAAGCAAATAGTATCCTACACAATATCACTAACTGTCTGACTGTTTTATTGATTTCGGAGCATTTAACTTGGGTAAATGTTTATGGTGATTTTGTATTATCTTGATCCATATCAATTTGATATAGAAATGCAAAGCAATCATTATATTTTCATAGCATGTTTGGTCCCGGTTAATGACAAAGTACAACACTAATATAATTAAGCCATAGAAGACTTAAAACCAGATTTTTACAAATTCTCATATTGCATATATCATAATAAGTTGTTTTGTTTCATGAAATGGCGTGTTTTTAGAAAGCACTGTTATTTTAACAATTATCAATGCGTAGATTGTGTTCCCACGAAATTTGGTACACAGTGTAATAAGGACTGCTCTGGGAACTGTTTAGACCAGCTCTGTGAGGGAGAAACTGGCAACTGCATTGGTGAGCTTTGCTAAATCACACCTATGTGTAATAATTTATATAATTATTTTTATAAAGATATTTCTAGGTTAAAATGGTGATACTCTATCTAATAATTTTACAAATTGCACAGTATGATATTGCAATGTGATTTGATTGGCACGTCGTGATATGTATGAAACAGAGACAGTTCTTTGATTGAATTTAGCTGAATATTCACTGCATATATATATATATATATATATTTTTTTTTTCTGCCAATCCAATATTTCTTTGAATTGTAATCATCTAAACAGATTGTGTTCCCCAGAAGTTCGGAAGTAAATGCGATGAGTCCTGTTCTGTGAATTGTTTAAACCAACTTTGCGAGAGAGACAATGGAACATGCAACAGTAAGCATAAATTCAATATAAAGTACCAATACATGTTATAAACGCCTTCAAGGTTATGAGAATATAAATGTTTTGTCGGAACTATTATCATGTTGTCTCAATGAAACAATTGTTTATTTCTTATAAGACTAATTATTTATTATTCAGTAGATTTGTGATGTGAAAGAAATAAGCATTAACGAGTCAATGACTTATTATCATTGCACGCTTGTTCTATTAAAAAAAAGTAGTAGTAAATGTAGATACAAAGTTAAAATATATTGTAATCGAGTCAGTGTCTGCTTCATGCCTACCAGATTGCATTGCTCAGAAGTACGGCACACATTGTGGTAATTATTGTTCTGCAAATTGCCTTGAGAAAAATTGCAAGAGAAATAACGGGTATTGTTATGGTAAGTAGTCGATTATTGTTTGTTTATAAATATAGTATATGTGATTACAAAACTGGCATTGTTATGGTTAATATTCGATTATTGTTTATATATATATACCAGACGTGATTACAAGATACTATTTGTCATCATAATTCGAGTAGCAGAAGGTATACACCTCATCGACTACAACTATTATTAACTAAATTAAATTATGATTGATTAATGTGCTTCGCAAAAAATAATTTTGCAAATACTACGTTCAACTCGATATTGTGTTGAACCTGTAATGAAAGTGTTTGAACCAAATTAATAATTTAGCAATATACGCGTTATTACAAATTTCAATAATACGTGCGCCAAGGATACCGGACACCGCTTTGATGAGACGTAACTTTATATTGCACATAGTTAAATATTAAGGATGTGTACTAACAGTGACAGTAAACAAGTATAAATTAATTGTTAAAAATACTGTCTGTTTCCCTGTAAGAAAAGGAATGTGATCACCGTTTAATGATTACTATTGACGATTCGATTGGAACTACGTTTTCATATAATTATATCTTGGGGAAAAGGTATTGGTTATTTAATTCTATATGTTGTAAATTTATTTATGTATGGATATCCCTCACAGTCTCTTTCTTATTAATTCATTAAGAACGAGAAATGGAAATGTCAGGGAATATACCCATAGATAAATTATGATTTAAACAGGCTGCATCGATGGCAAGTATGGTACTACATGTGACCAAATCTGTCCTGGAATTTGTAAGACGTGTACACAAGACAATGGCGATTGCATCGGTGAGTTTATGTTTGATTGGTCTGATTGCTGACTGAATTTGTGTAGCGCTGATAATGATTGAAAATTTTCAAATAAGCGAATCTCCCTGTAACGAGCATTTTGATTGGCTCAGAAATATGTTAATATAATACAAATGACGTCATCGGTTTTGATACCGTCTGCCGTTTATTGTTGACTGAAGCAACGAGTAATAATTTCAATATTGACATTAAATTTTTTTCATAATGTAAATCACAAGTGGAATGATTTGAATGTAAAAATCTGCCGTCCACGTGTTGTTAAATTACTTTTTATAGAATGCACAGCAGGACGATACGGGACTAACTGTGAACTAGAGTGCCCTAACAACTGTCAGGCGGACTGTGACAAAGTTTCTGGATACTGTGCTGGTGAGTCTAAACAATACGAATTGGTTGATGTCGATAAGCAAAATTTTAAAAATAATGTAGCTCTTCGCCTAGCCATACCCATCTATGGCCGAGGCCCGGATAGGACATGATTCAATTAATTGTCCTCCTTTGTTAAATTGTGTTTGTTTGATATGTAATATGACATATATACATGCGTTTGACTGCTGCATGCGATAATGGATTTCACGGCAAAGATTTTCATTGACATGTAGCAGATGTACAGAATGCCATCAAGGCAATGGTAAATGCATTGGTAAGGTCATTTCTTATTATAATAGGAACAGGAAATCGACATTGAATAGATTATGCAGGCTGCTATGTAAATCATTTCGTATATAAATCGGTTCTTATTATGTTCTTACATCTATATGTCAATAGATAACGTTAAGTTTACACTTTTATACTATAAGTGAGTTGGATTTATTGTCGTCATTTATATCTCAGATAAATGACATCATTCACTTTCAATCATGGTTTCTGTCATTAATAACCATTTTAACATGCTGAGCACATCCTTTCTAAGTCATGTATACATGCATAAATATCATTTTCTGTTGTCTGGAAAGAATGCGTGTCAGATTTTTACGGGCAGGAATGCAACGTGACATGTGGTCATTGTACTAGCTGCCATAGAGTCAATGGTTCCTGTCTATCATCGTGTGATGCTGGTTACCAACGTGAAGGCCATTTCTGCAAAATAAGTAATAATTATTTAGCTACAAGATTAATATGCAGACAAAATCTCTTCGAAATAAAACAAATTAATACTTTATTTGTAAATAATTAATTTCTACAACTAATTTTACATAATGGTATTGTTCAAAAATTAGAAAAGCAGATTCGAATACATCTACATTAATGTAACGACATGTACAAGTTTTTTGGTTTGTTTTGCTAGAGTTTAATTTAAATGTATTCCTTTCTATATCCTAGCCCAGACACCAGATACTTCAACATCAGATGCAGGTGCCATAGCAGGGATAGTTGTGGGGGTGCTTGTTGTAGCTGCCGTTGCCATTGTTATAGTCATCTTCATCAGGAGGTAACTCATATACCATAATGGCTATAGGACATTATCAACACTAGGGGAAACCCGATTTTGTGTTATAGTTTTGTTTAGTTTTAGATGGATACAAATTTCTATAATGATACGAGTTACGTGTGTAGTTAACAAACAAAACAAGGTCGGAATTTCTTTATTTTCTGTTTGTCGTTTAAAGATTTAAAATCAAATTTTATTCATAGTTCATTTAATATACAGAAGTCTTCTCACTCAGGGGGAAATTCAGACAACACACCCAACCATGTAATGCAATTTCCATACATTTACATTACATCATTTAATTTTGAGCTTTTTTTTAATGAACATATATCATTATACACATATAATGATGCCCAACTGCAAAAGGAACCGGACTAAGTATATTGCCTTCATTTCTAAAATTTAATATTTCTATTTTTACATTGATGTTTACATCGGATTTTTTTATTTTTTACTTTTTTTTTCATTTTTCGGCTGATTTATGTTTTACAAAAAACTAAAAGATGAAAAACTATCTTCTATTCAATCCAGTGACGCATGTTCTGTTCCAAAACCATAATCATATTTTTGTTGGTTCGTATATTGATACGGAATGATCAATATATTGGATAACTTATTATACGTGCAATTGAAATAAGGAGTGGAACTTTTTTTCTTATGTTTTGTTCTGTGACAGTTTAGTCCATTAACTGTGTATTTATGTTTTTATGCCTATGATTTCTACAGACGGCGATTCGCTGCTGGTAAACAGCAATCTAATAGTACCAGCAATGTTAAAAACGGAAACACTTACATGGAGCATACCGAAAACGGGGATCAGCACATGAAATATAGAAAAACGCAGAAAAAGGTTCACAGAAACACACCAGGTAACACATGTCATTATGTGGCTAGCCACATGGTCGCTACCGGCGATTGCATTAACACTAGGTCGATAGTTATTTCCAAGGCAACCCATTATTTCAAACATTATAATTTAAATAGTGGTTCCCCATCAAGTGATTTCTGTTTATCATATTCATCAAACTCTCGTTTTTTAGAATTTTAGAAAGGAACGAGTTTTAGCGAGCGTCTTTTGAAAATTTTAAAATGAACTAAGGAAAATTCAGATAGACATGATAAAATAACAGGTACGCGTAAGGACACTTATTTATCCCATAACTTAACTCTATATTTATACCGTTGTGACCATTCCTCGTCTTCACTCATGGACAATTATCACCACACAATGTGTTATGATACATTTAAGTCGTAATATATAATGCCTAAATACTTTGGATATGCAATTACCTGTTATGCAGAAAATACAATGCTATTTAAGAGACTCTGCACTATGAAATGAAGTGAAAAGTTGAAAGCCAATCGGAATCAAGAGATGTAGGAGTTGAGCAATCAGAGGCACCGTAGGTGTTTACACACTGAGTGTGTAAACATAAACGATTACCAACTGCTATGGAATTGATCACGTGGTTTTTCCATTGTAAAACATGCATAGTTATGGGATAAAGGCCCTTTTCATCATATATGTATAATTTAATTATGAACTGGTAGAATTAATTCAGTATCACGAATATATATGCAACAGCCAGTTTAAAAAATACTTAAAGGCTAAATTCAGGGCGGGCTGAAACAAATTATACTTAATTAAATACAATTTATCTTTCTACTATGCCTCTATGACTTAAAAAAAATGTGTTCAGTTTGTAAAAAAGCTTAATAATGATAGAAAGTAAATAATGTCATTAATTTGAGATATCAATGACGGCTAAAACTCAACACCATTTTAGTACAAAAGATACAACAGCACAATAAGAACCCCCTTTAGACAAAGATTGGACTTAACATGAACCAATATTTAACAGCGCCATTAGATATCTGTCTAACTCTCCGCTAATATCCCTGATCCATGCCTGAGCATGTGCAGTCAAGCTAATTGAACTGTGGCTTTCTATATACGAGTTTCTTCCCTTGTCACTCAAGCATTATGTCTCTACCTCCCTTATCCGGTTTGGTTTGAATGATTTGAATAAATTTGATCATAGCTAAGTTTATTTATGTTATAACATAGAATACTTTTTTGAAACATATTATATTGTACATAAATCAGGCTGCAGGAAAAGCTATATAAAACCTCTCCAAAAACAAGAAAATTACAATATCATGTCTCAGACTTAAATGAATAGCTTGCTTTTTGACAGATCCCGATAGAGATCACACAGATTCCGCCAATGTATATCTAAACATCGAGGAGGTCAGCAGGACGTCTGGACCTGTTGATAACGTCTACTACAACAATTCTAGTCCTATGGGGATCCCTATCTCTGATCTCAAATCAATGGTCGAAACGAAACTACAAAACAAGGCAAAGGCTTTCGAAAATGAATACAAGGTCAGTTCCAATGTCTACAACATCGGTTGTCTGTTTCTATATGATTTTCCGAACAACAATTGGACTTTGATTTGCGAAATGTATATTTTTGCCATATTTAAAATGTTTTATGGGGTATTCTTCTATCGGTTTTGCAACATGTGTTTTTGCATAATGTAAGGATGTTCAAGAGCGTTAAGAAAAAGTTCTTCCTGTATCACCAGTCAGATACAAGTTACTGAGCTTTTATAGGGAATTTTCATTTGTATAATAATTGATATCGCTGTCATTGAATATATGTTATGAATTCGAAAAGAAAAGAACAATATAGAAATGAGAATTGGTCTAGGAGATTTTAAAATGAATATCTTGGATTTCTTTGTGAAAGTCTATACCATCTGGGGCTCTGCACGATCACGACATTGGCAAGCTAAATCAGAACAAGGCAAAGAATAGATTTAAGTCTACGTTCCCTTGTAAGTATAGATAGGCAAATAGATAGATCAAAATAAGACAATATATATATTAAAATTCACGTTCCCTTGTACGAAGGCAAACAAGAAGTATCAGAACAACACAACAAATATAACAAAGTTTACTTTTTAATCTAAGTTTAACAAAACAAGCTCAAAGCAAGACAAAGCATATATTTAAGTCCACATTCATATTTCTATACATCGTGTAAGGATACCGAGTTATGCTAGATAAGGACATGTTCACGTTCCCTTGTAGTTATACCATTTTTTTGTAAAATAAAAAAATCCATAATCGTCATTTTTGAAAACATTTATATCTTTTTTAATAAGTTAATTTAGTTAGCAACTTCATTTGCTGTAATATTGTATGAATTATCTGACTATTTGTTCTTATGACTTTTTCGTTTTGTATCGTTTATAACTTCTATTTATTATCGCATCTGTGACTTTCCTTTTCAGACGACCATTCCCGTGTAGTCCTTGATGCAGTTGGAAAAGATCCTCACTCGGACTACATTAACGCCAACTACATCGACGTCGGTTTTGCTTACTTTTATTTTTATTTTGCTACTTTGTTTGATGGAAAATGCAGCTTACCTGATCTTTCGAAATACATCGAATTTTTAATTTACTTAATAGGTTTTAAATTACAACTGTTTGACAATTTCATCATATTTTTTTTAATTGTCAATGAAAAATGCTGTCTTGCCTTATGTTTCGAAATAGAACTGATTAATTAGTTTTTCAATTTCTTTTGACAAGTTTAACACATTGCTGTAGAAATATATGATAAGATATATTTTCAAAAAATCAATTTTGTTCAATATGTATTGAATTGAATATAATACTAAATGCAATCTATTTTGCAGAGTGTAACAAAGTCCGCGGAATATGTTGCAACACAAGGTAAAACTGTATATAATTGTTTATGCACATCCATAAGTTACCCGTATGCGCAATAAACTATTCCTTATTAACCAGTAAAAAATTCATTATATATTTTTTTTTCAAATATGAAATATGGTTCTATTAACCGGGACATCTGGGGGATGGGGGGACGTTGGAACACAAATCAGACGTGATATTACATGTTACAGGACCACGACCCGGTACTGTTAACGATTTCTGGAGGATGATCTGGCAACTAAACACAGGAAAAATCGTCATGTTGACCAATCTCATAGAAGGAGGAAGGGTAGGTATAAATCTTAGTACAGGAAGATATTTTGATATCATTTTATTGGATATTTCTTATTGCATGTTTGAATAAGATTCGGTAATACTCGATCAAAGTTTAACACTCATGTTATTTTAGCCGAAATGTGACAAGTACTGGCCAGATGAAGGACAACCGCTGACCACAACAAACTTCAACATCATACTGGACAGGGAACGGTCATATGCCTTTTATATCATTCGAGACCTTACTGTTACAGAGAAGAAGGTAAACTGTCCATTGAACTACATAACATATAGCTTCTATAAATAATGCATAAGCTGCAAAACATATTTCGCCTCGCACATTCACCTTTCTTCGCCTGTAAATACCTTAGCAGAAATTTTAGAGAGGGACTACAGTTGGTAGGTGTACTACAAACTTTGATATATGATTTGTTCTAATATCTTTTTTATGGTAATATCGCGACAATTTGCAGCATTATATATATAATTAGATGTAAATCAATTTTAGTAAGAATTTGGTGGCTATGATTTGAAACATCGCAAGACGCTTTGCTGATAATTTCAAACGATACGGACCGTGTTAGTTGATTATAATTAAAACATATCCCCAATGAAAAAATGATGAAGTTATTGTGATATATACCGGCATTTTATACCATATCAGATATGTTCATATAATTATGAATTTCAGTATCAATTTCCTTTGTACCTATTAAACGCCAACAGTTTTAGATGTTAAATCAAGATCAATCCATATTATTCTTAAAACAGACGAAGACAGTAAGACAGATACATCAGTTTCATTACACCACGTGGCCAGACCACGGGACCCCTGACCCAAATGAACTCATCGTCTTTCATCGACGCGTGAAGAACTACGAGGCTAGATTGACTGGAAAAATGGTTGTCCACTGCAGGTATTAAGGAGGACTTATCCAATAGCCATTATCTATATATGTCGTATTGTTGTTTTCTTTGCAATTTCAACAATTTTCTATGCCATCAATTGGTGTTTTCATTGCATTTTTTTATATTTTGGAAGTGAATTAAGATTGTTATAGTGCTAAGGATTTATTCACTTCATTCGAATTTGTTTGACAGTGCTGGTATTGGTAGGACGGGAACCTTCCTGGCTTTGGACGCTCTCCTGGATTATGGGAAAGAGACTGGAAATGTTGACGTTTTACAGTACATTAAAATCATGCGGAAGGATAGAGTCAACATGGTTCAAACAGCTGTAAGTAACATGTATAGACTGAACAGGTCTCAATTTATTAACAATTTCAAACGGACGATGCCAGTTCTAAAATATTGAAAAACAATCCTTTCCTTTTGGTAGATTTTTTTGTAAGCAAAAAGATTGATATAACAAATGTGTTAACAATTGGTCAGGGACTCGTTCACATCCTTCAGCTTTTGTAGACGGTTTACTGGTGCCTATTACTAATATAATATTTCTCGTAATCTTCATTGGAATCCAAAATGAATTCGCGTAATGCCTCCTTCTGCCAATCATGCATTCATATATGCATTTTAAAATAATCTCTTTAAATTTGGAACTATAAAGGTTACCTTTATTTTACATCGATTGCTAAACAAGTTATACAACTTATGCAAATCACGTTCAATGGCCCGGATGTAAACGCAAGGCATGCATAAACACCACTTGATCTTTTCACGTTCGTGTCAAGGATCAAATCCCGGTCGGCTAGGTTAAAAAACGAGTGACTTATCTATCACACTATCCGATGAATCTGTGTCCGAGCTCACTCGAACACATACTACAACATTTGTATCTTGAGAAAATCGAATGATTTGCAGTAATTAGTAAATGTTTAATTGAAAATAATTTCTCGTCTGTATACCAAATACTACACTTAATATTCGTCGTGTTTACCTTTCAGGAACAATACATAGCTGTACATCAGCTTCTTATAGAAGCCTTCGAAATGCCAGACACTCTGATTCCAAGAATGAAGTTCCAAGGAATACTTCGTGCTCTCACCAATGGTGGTCCTGCCAATCAAACAAAGATCAGAAAGGAATATCAGGTAACATAATAGTGTTATAGTAATCAAATGGTGAAATAATTGGTTGTTAAACACACCTAGGATGTGATGGTCTGAGAGGAATTGCTGATTAGTCTAGCTAACCATTCAGCCATAAGGCATATTTGACATTTATATCACACTGGGGTATCCCAGCAATAGATAGCAATAGACAATATCACGAAATATAACAGGACACATTGCAAATATCACTAGCATTAAACATGATTGTTTTTAATTAAAACACACTCGGTCATTATTACTTTTTTTAATTCAGCTGATACAAAGTACAAAACCAAATTACAGCGAGGCGGACTACAAGACAGCCTTACTACCGTCTAACAAGATGAAGAACCAGACTCTGTCCGTTCTATCAGGTAGCTTAACATTCTACACTAAATTAACCAGCCTATACTTATAATTGATTGCATAAAAATGTGAATATTAATGTAATAGTGTTATGTATCAAACGAAATAACAAAAATATATATATATTATTTGATTTCGACAGTTATATCGTTGCATAGAGCATACAACGTTTCCATATTACAAAAAACATTAGTTGAAAGGTAATATTAGAAACTATCTAAAACTGTATTACTTGCTTTTGTCATTGTAGGTGATGATTTCAGAGTATATCTGCTTTCACACGATATTGATAGGACAGACTATATAAATGCAGTGTCCGTACCTGTAAGTATTTTTGGCGATGTTTAGTGTGAATGAAAACCATTATATTAGGTGTCCGGATCTATTTGTTAATATGAATTGAAGCGTTATTTTGAGCAAATAAAATCAATTATTGATAACATAAAAGTAACATATTAACATCATATAACGTAATGTCCGTCGCACATTTCCAGCGAAACGTTATTGTTGCGTTCGGATCTTTGGTTTTATCTTTCAATTTTCTTTAAGTCTTACACGTCGAAGACTGGGTACATCGTCACTCAGACTCCCCTGGAGGACACCGTGGTGGACCTGTTGACGATGATAATGGACCACAACTGTCAAACACTCGTGGTCATTGACACGGACGCCATTGTAAGTGTATTGTACGCATAGTGTACGCATAATATACTTTGTAAAACAAACTGGAAGTAACACTGCTAATGCAAATGTATGACCAAATGAGTATTTAGATGAATATAATATATGAAAAAAAAACAATACTATAGTCTTATGGATCAGTAAGTGGCATTATTTATACTACCTAGTCCAAAGGCAGACGTTGATGATTCAAATATACTTAACAGTATTATAGATATCTGAATTATGATGTATGGATTGCTATTCGATCGTGAAGGATCGATATGAAATATCATTATCATTAATTTCAGAACTGGCTTCCGGATGAAAACTCCGAAGACAAATGGATTGGAGAGTTTAGACTGGAACGTAAAGAAGCAACTTCTACAATATCGAATGTCGATGTACACGATATCGCAATTGAAAGCGCAGTATGTATATGTATACCTGCCTCTGAAATATAATATAGATAATGATAATAATTTATTTTCCTAAATATCTTATAAACAACGGCACAGTAAAATGAAAAATGTTTTATTCATTTTTTTGCAGGTAAATCATGTTAATTTCAAACGCGTCATGACAAAAAAGTCGGTTCATCGGATCTTAAAAAAGGCTGTATCGCCTCGTATAGAGTATTCTAATGGTTTACACCTTCATTTGAACTAGTCTTACAACTACCGTTTATACAGTATGGAAATAATGATGGTGGTACTATGAATATTACTCAAAGCAGCTATTAATATTTCATGTTTTTGTCTCAACGTTTGAGTCATTATTCGTCACACGTGTATAATAATCAGATAGAAATCTACCAACCATTTTAACCGATTTCGGCTAATTAAATATCGGCAAAATTCCTGCAGATTAACTAAAAATATTTCTCAAACAGTTAATTGACCTGTGTCATGGTTAACCAATTGGATACACTCAATTTTTGTGCGCGCACTAACCTTATGAGAAGGAAGAATGTGTAATCGCATAGGGCTTTCTCTTAGCTGTAATTTTGTAGCTCAAAAGACTTCTAGACAGAAAATGGTGTCTTCTTTATAAGGTATAGTAGGCCGGGTACGTATATTCGTTATTGGCGTTCTCTATGACATTATCAAAAAGAATTGCAATCAACAGACCTATGTCCATGTCGCGATTGTAATGCTTCCTTTATCACTACTACTGTATTTAATCATTGTATTTGTATGATGAAGAAACATCGTCTTTCTATACCGTATGGCTGTGGAAATCACACTGCTCGGGGGAATTCATGTATGTCTAACACACGGAAAAGTGTCGGGTTGGATGTTCATTAATTATTCTGTCGGGTTGTCATTCCGTTGCCACATCGTCAAAAGAGGAAACGATTGAATTACTCTATTTAATAGACACATACATCTTACTAATAAATCAGTAAACCTCTACGACGTTCGTTGTTTCTTTTTCAGTCGCTTTTTCTGTTTGTTTTGGTCGATTCAAACATTAATAGAAGATAGCATTTCATCTTCCTTATTATGTTCCCTTTTAGGAGAAGAGTTTCACTACCACATTTCGAGTGTTCCACATGACTGACTGGGATAGAGACTCTCCAGTCCCAAAGGGTTCGTCAGTGTTGCTTCAGTTGATGGAGTTAGTTGACAGCCGACGTAAATCAGACGACACCAAAACAACAGTTGTCATGTGTCGGTATGTAATATTCACAAATAATAAATGATAGATTTGCGCTATTCGAAATAAAAATTGTTTGGCTATATTTTATTTTTTAAATAGTTTGCAACTTTAAAATCCTCTCATTATTAGCGAGTTAGAAAAAGTATATAATCAGTTAAATTGTCCTAAGACTTCAACGCACCATATTCCAGCATGCCATACTAATATACAGAGTTGAAGAGTATACTAAATTTATATGAATTACTGTGATGTTACAGAGACGGGTATTCGCAGAGTTTTATATTCTCCATATTAACTTATCTAAGGAGCCGTGATAACCGAGTAGTGAAAATTATTGTCTGAAGTTTTTTCACTTCCATGTTTTCGTGTGAATGTAGAGCAACTGTCAGACGCTAACGCTATATTATTGTTATATTTGTTTAAGAAATGAATTTTAAAGGGCGTATAAAGAGCATGCCGGTTAATGATTTTAGGTCTACTCTCTAAACATTTTGAAAGGCTCATCGATATCATATACATGTAATTCATATCAGGGAAGAACAAATAAGTTTCTATAATGTTACAGAGATGGGTATTCCCAGAGTGGACTGTTCTGCTGTATCAGCAATGCCAGAGACCAAATGAAGTGTGACGAAGAGGTGGATATCTATCAGATCTCACGTCAGTTGCTCGTACGACGTCCGGAGTTTTTAACCAATTTTGTAAGTAATTACATATATATGATTTCCCAAGCATACAACAAATGGTATTTTCCTGAAAGGTTTAAAAATACTCTTTTTCGGAATACATAAAAATGTTAAATAGAATAACAATAAAACATTTGCATGAAAATTCAAATTAATTACACAGTACAAACTGTACTACGCATATTTTATGAATGTTATATTGTGAATTTTAGATGTCAATTTATTGACTCTATCAACTATTATATAAAGCATTCAACACAAGTTCCACAAGTTCATTTATATTTCTGTTCCACTAATAATTACACTAACATACGAGCTTTATGACTTTGCAGGAACAGTACCAGTGCTGTTACAGTATGATCAAAGACTATATCGACATGACAAATGTCTATGTAAACTAGTCACTGAACATCTACATGACTCATGCTTTGGAATTGGAATACCGTGTATGTCTTGATGTTACATCTGGGTCAAATTCCATACTCCACAAACCTCGTTTTACCAAACGTCATTGACCTGTTTATCATCAGCATTGGAATCCTAGATATTGATTGTTTGCGAATCGTGGTCGTTCTTTCCCATATAGTACTACAACAAGGCATTTAAGCCATCAAGTGAAACACAAAATATTAAATGATTTAATCGAATTATTTTTTTAAATAGCAACGACAATTTATTTACGACCATGGTAGTTAATTAATGTATTGTTAAATTGTTAATCTGATATGTAGTATAGATAGTTCAATATGATTCGTGTTCACGCTCAGTGGTAATTGAATGAGAGACAATAGTTCTGAACAATATTCATATATTCTTTTATAGAAACAAATTATTGAAACAAATATAACTGCAATATTACAAAGACTTTAGTGCTTGTCAATTGCTCCTCACCTGTATTAGAGTATTAAAACAAACTATCAAATTTCCTATCGATATGTGCAGCGGTTATAACCGTCACACAAGTGATTATCTGAGTGTAATAACAACAATTAAAATCATTGAAAGTTTATTTGCAAACCAAACATATGCATAATAATATACATACAATAATTATTATGTTATACAATTTTTACCAGGTGAATACATGATTTTTACAGACGTAAGTACAGTAATGTTATGTTTAAATCTATACATAATTTAGCAGAACATATCTGATAAATGTGTGTTACATAAGTTTTAGAGATGTAAGCACAGTAATGTTTTTATATATCCATACATAACTTTGCAGTACACATATAATGAAAGTGTTTGCCATGATTTTACCGACGTGAGTACAGTAATGTCATGTTTTATCCGTACATCACTTGGCAGTGCAAATTTGAGGAAAATATTAGATTAGTTTTACAGATGTAATTGCAATAATGTTTTTTTTATATATATATATCCATACATAGTACAAATATGATGAATGTGTGTGACGCTGGTCAGGTACATGTACCTTCATACTTAGGACAAATGGTTTCATGATAAAATCCTTTTGTTTATAAATGAATATTTCGATTTAAATAATGAATATTGAATATCATATGTAAATGCTTTTTGTACCCATTTAAAATCTCTTCAAAAAAAGCGTTATATTCACGTCACATTTTATTACATATCTAAAGCATTTTTGAAACATATTTAATTTAAAAAATAGAAAGCTCCTTGTTTTTATTTTCAGATATATTTGAAATATTTTCGCTCTATAATACTTTCATTAAACAGAGGAAAAATATATAAACACACTTAACAAAACTTTGGTGTCAATTTCTTCTTTATTTCTTCATAATTTCATGTGCAAATGTTATAGAAAAAGATTTTACACAAATATCTAAAATAACCGAAGATGGATTATACAGATATTTCTTACGAAAATTTACAAAACATTTTTCTGCTTAACAAAGATTTATGGAATGTAACTGAAAAAAACCCAAACAGATGCACCAAAGGTTAGTTAAAATACATCAAATATATTGTAAAGATATGACGTGTCCTGATGTTTAGAGTCGTGACGATATGGTGTATGTATCTTTCATCTTATCCATTCTTGATAATATTGATGATAAGTCTGATATACATAGATGTAACACGATTATATATTTTATATACATCAGTCTCGAGTTTTTATTTTTTTGTTTTTCATATATAAATTTGTTGTTTTTAATTTTTGTTTCATATATACTTCTCGAGGTTTTTTCAGGTTTTTTTTCATTCAAGTCTAGAGTTTTTTCTCTTTATAGTTCATTTATAAGTCTGGATTTGTTTTTTTTTTAATTTTTTTTTCATATTAGTCTTGAAGTTAGTTTTTCTCTTTTTCACATAATTATTCAATTGTATGTATTAAATAATTTCATAGCTTTGTTTATTTGACAGATCCATACATTCCAATGGATATGCATTTACAGTTGATATGATTGACCTTTAATTTGTTCTCATTGGTAACATATGCCTTTCTTCACTAATATGGAATGAACAACCAATTAACATATTAACGCTACGTGGGGATACTCCTCTTATCCTGTTGTCTAATTAGGTTATCACATTACAATACAAACATGTTATATTAAAAATTTCCGAGTAAAGTTCTAATTAAATGATATACTAATATGCAAATACCTTTCATCTAGTCCTCTTGAGTCAGCATTTTATGCAATTTGGCGTTTTGTCCCATAATCACATGATTTATAATGAAAGAATGGTATTTTAAATGACAATAAAACGTGAATTTTTAATTGAAATTTTATGTCATTGTTATTTGTTCTTATACATAGCTCGCGGATGGACTGCCTAATACAATCAAAACAATACAAATATGCGAATGTGTTTAATTGCATGATACAATGCTAGTTAACTATAACGCATTTCAGTAAAAAAAACAAAAAAAAAACCGTTCTGTTGAATCATTCCTTGCCTCTCACCATACTAGAAATCTGCCATTTCGTACACGTTAGGATTCCCTACAGGACTGTGATCAATAGATGTATATTCCTTTTCCTGAACGGTATGAACTGAAAAAAAAACAGTAGTAAAGGGGAAAATTAAATGAACAATAAATCAACGCATCACTACAGAAAAGACTAACTAAGAGAGTATTTGGTGACAGACGGGATATTTATAAGTTTTTCTTTCTTTATTAACAAATTAGTATACACACTACAATGTATGCATATAAATATGAAGTGAATCAATAATCAATACGTTCGTTATGCTTTTGTATGCTTTGATTAAAAAAGTAAAATAACGTAATGGTGAATTTGCAAGAAAATGAAGTATTATGTAGTCAAACGATAAGGATAGTTCCAATACACACAAGAACATGAAGTATTATGTAGTCAAACGATAAGGATAGTTCCAATACACACAAGAAAATGAAGTATTATGTAGTCAAACGATAAGGATAGTTCCAATACACAGTCATCTTTTATATAATGATTTGTGTCAAAACTGCGTAGTTGATTCTTACCAGTCCCTGTGTCCGCGTTTTTCTGTTCCACTGTATTTCTGATGTTCATGTTTCTGTAAATAAAATAGATAGAATAGATATAGATATAAATTAAATATAATATACCACCATTACATTATATATGATTCGATTAAAGCAAAGGTGAAGTCAGTTAGAATATATATTAAAGGTGCTCCATCGCCACCAGTGCATAACTTTGTTCCATATGAAACGAAGTACTGTTGCACTAAAGGAAAATAATTTATTTATAATAATTTTTTCGTTAATTAGACACATATATACGATTAAAACTAATTATGCTCTGTCGGTAGTGGAGCATCTTTAACTGTTTGATAATATCCTAACTAGTTCAAAACATTATACCGTGATGTTAATTTAGATAATTCGAAGCAAGTCATCTTGTTTTATGGCCGCGGTATAAACTGAGAAAAGAAGCAGTTCAAATAGTGAAAAATTTTGGCAAAAGCAAATGTGAATATAGTACAAAATCATTAAGTTATTAAAAACATTCTAAAATTACAACCTGACGTGAAGCTAACCAAATTATTACGTTTTTGCATATACATCAAGCATTTTTGTCAGTTTGGATTCCTAACTGACAATGATTATCCTGAACAAAAATTAAGGTGCTTAATAGTAGTAACCAACTCGTCATCCAAGCATGATACAGGTTCAATATGAGTACCTTGGGCCCTTCGGTTAATGACAATAGTGACCTTTTTCATATTTCATATTCTTTCCAGTTGCTTATGTAGACTTGAAGAAAATGAAATTGTTAAAAAATCCTACCTTAAAAACACGCTGAAACATAGAGCTGAACCGGGGATGTTTAAAAACTTTTTATGTATCGATATACGTATTTCTGACGAGTAAACACATTATCGCATTAAAACTAAAGGTACAATTTGTTAAATGTATAGGGGAAAATATGAACTATTTTTACTCACATTGGAAAATTTTAACATTTTTTTTACAAAAAGTGACCGAATATGGGTAGCGTCATATTACCATATCTTTCTTATACACACAAGTAAGATGTAAACATTACATTCATTTGTAGGTTCCCGTCGCTATTTTTGTTTGTTTCCAATACTTACCGACGTTGCCATATGAAGCAAGCCACCAATGCAGCAACAAGGAGTCCACACAATACAGCTAATGTGTATATCAGTATCTCTTGATACCCCACTGTAAAATAACGTGTTTCAGGTATTAATAGATATAAATATTAATAAAAGGGGTAATTCGACACACGCAATCATTATAAAAGACATATTATCGAATTAATGAATATTAAAAAAATATTATCGTAATTTGATTTACTGTTGCAGTTACAGTGATAGTAAGGTCATAATTTAGTGAGACATTAAAACAAATATTATAAAAAAAACGTTACTAAATATGAGAAAATATAAATTTCATAAATAATTCATAGTGTATTATATTTGTGTTTTCTAAAGCTATATCTGGTAAATAGATAAACATACTCGGGGCGTGACAACGACCGTCGTCTTTGTTACAGATGTTGTCTGTACATGAGTCAAGGCACTCGGCTCCACAAACTACTCCGTACCTTCCGGGGTAACAATCTATATATATCAAGTAAAGAAAAATGGATCATAACGCAAAAGTCATTTAGGCCATAGCAATCATAATCGCCTTGTCAAACCGCCGACAGGCAGGTCTTTGTAATAAATCCACTCCTCTTTGTAATTAAAATAAACACTGATATAAACCTTAAGGTTGTGTGATAATGTTTTAAGCAAGGTAGACCATTCTTCTGTGTTACAATGTAACCATGTTTATGAGATTGTCTACAACGTACCTAAACAGTGCCCAGTGTGTTGATCACAAAGAAAGTCTTTACACGTTACAGGACATATCAACGAACACGTCTCGTCATATCTTCCAGCTTTACAACCTGAAAAAAAAATTATACTCCTATAAGTTCTCCATATCTATATCAGATTGTCAAGTGTTGGCCGGGTAGTTCGTAAAGCGGACTTCCGACTTCTGGAACTTTTTGTTATTCAATATTGTCAAAAGCAGATGGTCCATTGTGACGTCATTACAAAAACAATGACCTGGTTGATATTTGCAGTTCTTCAAATGTAGTTTCTTATAGTTATGCAATAAAGAGTATGGTATGCTTTGCTCTATACAAATCTTATGAAACTGGTTTCGATGTTTAATTTTTTTTCGTCATGGCTCGCAAATAGGAACTTTTAAGACTCGTTTCATAAAACCTTTTAATTGATGACTATTCCTTTAAGATCCTTTATTTTTTCAAAAAATTATCATAGTTCAGCTGGCTTTTACTTATTGAGAAAGCCGTTTTATTTAAATACAAATTAACTTTACATCGTAGAGTCAAGTCAATATTGATTTATTCCATCTTGATGCAAATACGTCCGAGTCCAATTATAGCACCATCTGATTTCACACGTCGTACCTATACATGTAGCGTTGTTCCTTGTGCATCCGTCCTGACAGTGTACAGGGCAGTCCCGGTCACAACTGGCGCCATGTTTCCCAACGGTGCATTCTGAATCAAGCAATGAAATTGGAGTTATAGGCAAACCGAACTGCATGTGTTCAATCTAAATTTACTGAAATCATTTGCATAACTTCATCAGTTATACTTTCAATCAATGATTAGTAATATCATATTATAATTTTACTGAGACAATACTCTTTCAATGATCAAATAATTTCAGAATATGTTAAGTAAGATTAATTTCAGAACTAAATGAGCTAGTCATAGTCATCGATTTATCAAACAAGAAGAAATGTATTGTTAAGCATTGCTATTTCCATAGTATATTCCGTCTTTGCATATTACAGGCGGGTAGGTATCGATTGTTACGTCATTATTTTGTGAGCGCAATTCCCGCCGTTTTCTTTGACAAGTATGACGTTACGCTAAAAAAACGCATGGCATCATAATCAATTACTACATACAAGGGCAGATAACTCTGTAATATGCAAAAACGGAATAAGTGACATACCCATACAAGAGCCAGTGTCTTGTGCACATAAGCTATCCTTACAGGTAACAGAACAATCTTGTCCACATCTGCTGCCGTACGTTCCGGAAACGCATTCTAAAAACATTAATTAGATAATGATATCAAATTTATTTTAGATTCTCAGGGATATATCTGCTCTTGAAAAGCTTTGGAACCGGAAGTGACATGGCGAGTGTTCTTCCCAAAGGCAACCACCAATTCAACAAAGATCAAGACTTCTCTATTATGTGTAGAGCCAAGTTATATGACGATATGATTCAAATTACTGATAACTACCCAAAGGTCGATTATGTCTACGATAAATGAAATCATGGAAGATAACTGGATAACTGTAAGCAATACTGATATACCAGAATACATCAATGATGTTATGCAAGTATCAAAGTCAGAACCTAAGTTTAAAGCTATTAATGCTGACATTTATGACCCATCAGGATAGCTTCTAATAGGAGCAGATTGAAAAAAAAACATTTTTGGTCTGAATTCATAAAGGGTACTAAAACGACAACTCTTCCGACTGCCGGAGATTCCCGAAATATGGAACATTGGTATTTATCGATATTTTAACCGAAAGTAATGTATTAGAGTGGGACATCATTAATACTACTCCGTTACGGCCTGTGGTAGACAACTGACACACATAACTGTTTCTTACCTGTACAGTATCCAGTGGTCATATAACATTCTTTATCCTTGTAGTTTACAGAACAGGCCTGGTCACACGAACTGCCGTACGTTCCAACAACACATGCTGAATATAAGACAAGAGTTGAAAAAATCCTTGTCCATTTTGTACTTTGATCAGTAAACTAGACATAAGCTGTGATTGGAAAAAATATTTTTATATGGTTATATTAAAAAAAGGAACTTGAATATATTCTAACCCAATTTGTCATTTGATTGGTAAAACTAGACAGGAAGTATAGTTGCAAAGTTCTATTATATATATATATATTTTTTTTGACTTAAAGTGGTTTGCACAAAAATAAACACTCGCGCTCACTTTTTAAAGAACACAATATGGGTTGTTGAAAGAGAAATGCGACACTGACGCAATGTTTCAATCTAACAGATCTAAGACATCAATAAATGTTGGTTTTTATTTCAAAAAGACCGTTGTTAGAAGCCTACCAATGCAGTTACCCCTGTCCTTGGTACATAAACGGTCCTTACAGTTTATCGGGCAGTCTTGGTTACAAGTATTGCCGAATTTACCAGGGATGCATTCTGGAAAAAAATACATACATATGCAATTTGACATAGTTCATAATTGGATATAGTTATATCATGTTAAAACTGTTGAAAAAATAAAATTTATAATTTTGGCTTTTGGCACTGATATAAATATATTCTTCTTGCTTTGGACAAACAAGTTTACGAACAGGAACAAGTTTTATATCCCCTGCAAAACACATGGGATAAAAAGGGAGCAAACTGTATTATTTTATATACATTCCATCAGTAGATGTATAACCTCCCTTTGCGTAGTAAAATAACAGTTAAAATGGAATGGTTGTATTTTTGCTTTGTTGAACATTGTATAATTATTTAAAACAAAATAATGAATGAGCCTTTTTTCCTTTTATCTCAAATATCCCAACATCTATTGATATTCTTCTTTTGAGTGTAAGTCGCTTTTGATCATGAGTATAGTAAGAATGTTACACTTTGGATTTCTTGTTCATAGTCCTGAACAAAAAATGTCTTTGTATTATTTCTCACCCGAACAAATACCGGTATCCGCGTCACAAACTCTGGCATTACAGTTTACTGAACAGTTTTGTCCACATGTAGTCCCAAACTTCCCAGTCACACAGTCTGTAAAGTTTGGGAATTTTGGAAGTAAGAAGTATTTCTTATGTGACAGTCTAGAAAATATGCGGTATGCATTATATTTTCGTTTCATACTTAACTAATTGTCACTCATATCATCATGTTTCTTGAAGATTAACATACGGACAAAGATCAAGTTTGTTGACAGTAAGATACAATGTCGAAATAAAATCATCGTTAATCCAAGCAATACATTTTACATTTCATTTACATTGTTCATTTTTAGTACTGCAAAGTACTTTCAAAGTGATCTAATTGCACTAATGACTTTGGGATATGAGTAAAAAATAGTTTTGAAAATGTGGTTTCGAAGAAAAGATATTGTAAAGTATAAAAAAGTATTTGTGTATTGCATCTCCTACCAGCACAATGTCCGGTGGTCTTATCACACATTCTTCCCTTACAGTTTGTAGAACAGGTCTGGCCACACGTACTACCATACGTCCCAGGAACACATTCTAAAAATATAATTATATTGTAAATAAATATGTTTTCCCTCACCTTATAATCCTTTTTATCCAAGTTATTTTTATTGTTACAAAAAGAAAACACGATACAAACTTTTTTTGCAGTTTTGCACTATTATAGAAGAATGCAACTGCATCATGTTTAACCGTATCAAGATTGTTTTCCAAGTTTTACAAACAGTACTTATCTTTAAGGAATCCCTTAACTTAAAATTCGCTATAGGAAAGCATTACAGATTTTAAGGAAGGCTCCTTAACTTCAATTTTTCCTTAACGTTTGGAATGCTTTTCTAGAGGGAAATTTAAGTTAAAAATTAGTAATGTTCATAAAACTGGGACCCAGATGTTTTTAAAACAATGACCAATGTCCTTGTATGTATATAAGTAAATATGCCCTGATAACGGTACCACACACAATTCGTTATATAACAATCATAACAGAACTTATTAAACAATGCGTTTTTCATACAAATACACTTATAGCGTTACATATGGCAGACAAAGGCATGAATAAATAGTTGGTACCAACCAAAACAAAGCCCAGTGTCTTTATCACAATGTCTGTCTGTGCAATTCGTAGAGCAAGTGAAAAGACATCTGTCTCCGGATAAGCCAGGCTCACAATCTGCAATGTGATGTGATATGGAAACTGACTTCATTTGATAATTAAAACACAGTTACATTAGAAAGTGAAAACAACTGCAGATCTAAAACTAACGGTACAGATAGTTATCGGGGACAATACTTGTTTCTGTGAAGAGGAAAAATGGGACGAACAAAAGACTATTTATTTTTATGAAACCGTATTTAATAAATCATGGGTCTGTAATGTCACGAAAATACATAATATCATTGACATAATGTGGTAGATAAAATATCATTGTTTAATAGCAACCTGTCAATGTTGTTCTGTTCTATTATCTATTCTATCGTTTTCGGTTAAAATTTAACACAAGACAGTTTCTGCATCCAACCATTCATGATATGTATGCTGTACTGTATATTTATTGAACGAAAATATTGTTTAAACTAAAACAAGATTCCCAGCATCGGATCTCTGTTAATCGGTTACTTATATGATTTTTCAGGTTTTTTTTTTTAATTTGGTTCTTTTATGCGGAAGATATCAATCCAAAAACGAGATTAGCATGCTTTACAGCTATGCACCCATATTTTACTTACATAGACAAGATCCTGTTCTAGGATTACAGTTCCCTCCGTAACAGGTTGCCGGACATACTTGACCACAGTCACCGTCACCGTACATTCCTATCGTACATCCTTGGAACAAAGCGACACGAATTTTATCGTCAGAGGTATATATATATTTAATTAACACTTATTGATACAAAAGCATACTTAGAAGATATGGAGATCGTTAATATATATTAGAACTTAGTAGTTGCGATTCTAGTCAACCGCCGATTATAGTTAAAGCATTGAGGATGATGATCTGTTTTTCTTATTACTTTTTTTCTAAGAAAAAAGGCAACATTTAAATTTTTTTTATATATATATTTTTCCTCGTTTCTTCCATATTTACCAAATGTAGAGTTCGTATTGATTTTATTAATAATTCAGTACACATATATTCCATTTTCTCATTTAAACGTTGAAAATAGCCTCGAATACTCAGAGCCGTTACGTTCAAGCTGACATATTCCTATATCTGCACGGGTATAGCCGATGTCGGTCACGTGATGCGACTCGGGAGACTCCGATCTGTGCGGATATCGGCAATTTCGATCATGTTGTGCGACTCTGACGTGAAACTTGGTGTTGATTTGGGTCAGGTCTTTCAAAAAGCATGATATTCAAACCAACATTTCCCCCTATCTTAATGTTATGTTAGCTCTTTTACCGATATGAGCCATCATATATACGAACCAATATTGACACATTGTATGATATCCAAAAAGGTTTTAAAGTGACAACTGCATGAATAAATCGCGACTTAATATGTAGGACAAATCCATATAATCAAACGGTGCTCATAAGTGATGAGGATAATCTTCGAAGCAGCCGCAAGACGTTACGTAAGTATCTACACGGCATTTTTTTGACAGTAGGGGATATACTATAACATGAAACATATTAGAATGCCTATTATCAGATCTTAACACATACTCACCATATACTAGCACCTCACAAAGTTCCAATATGGCGTAATCACTTAACCAGCTGTACCGTTTTGGGTTGTTTCTATAGTTGTACACGGTAACGTATCGCCCTACATACGGGCACTGGTGTGTTATTGTCAACTGTACAGCTGCCAAAGTAGTACTGCTGTCATCGTAACAGAGGACGCCATCGGTCGGTGATATAGTTGTATTAGATACGTAAAGTTGGTAACCGGCCAATCGCTGCTGGAAGTCCGCTAAAAACAATATATTTTCACAATGAGAGCTTAAGATCGTGTCCAAATCGAATATTAATTCAAAATAGCCACATTGACAAGTTGAAACATTAAAGTAACAACGTAATCTTTAAAACAAATCTAACACACATATTAAAAGTACCTTGCTGTTTTAAAACAAATCTACCATACATCCGAAAGGTAGCTCTCACTTCGGTGGTTGGTGCCAATCTTGCAAATGATAAATTGATAATCAAGGGAGATAAGTTATAGCGAGTCAGTGCAGGATAAGCACGAGCTAGTTTTTCGTACAAATGGGAGATATCAAAACAACGAATAAACCCTATGTTAATTCGGGAACATTTATTGTTAAATTCATGACTCTTAAAGTTCATTTGATGTATGGTACACTTGGTGTGGATTTATTTGATCTTCGTGAATTAGACACCTTACTTCAAGTATGTAACCATTTCCGATGCATGTAGAAAAAATATCAACGCATTCAACGCGTGTCATAGCAACGAATCATCACACATCATCTGACGTAAAAGCTCTTTTCCCCTGCATTAAATATATGTAACAAAAACAAACTCAGAGTTATACCCACACATCCATGTATATTACCAAGAATGTTTAGGTCTTTCAAAGTAGGGCTACCAACTAACCTCTGTATATGATCTGGATGTTGTCGATGGAACTGATTTGTCCTAGATCGACACGCCACCAAGCTGTCGTCGGTCTACCAACAGCACCCAGTGTGTGTGCACAACATCCCGATTCTATTTGTGTATTCTGACACCCGTCGACTGCTGCACCTGCCAGCCATAAGTTGGAGGCTTGGTTGCTACTTTGTGTAGCTATCTTGGACAAGGCGATATTATCTGTAATAGTCCATATGAACAACATTAAGAAACTGTTACAGGATCATGATTTCAACTATGATAAACCATCTCTATATTTGATCAAGGCACTACAGCAACACTAAATGGTTCAATATCATTGAAATACCATGGTGTTGCTAAGACATTGTAGTTAGCACATAAACTGCACTGTCAAAATAATGACGTAACAATCGATACCTACCCGCAAGTGAGCTAACTCTTTACTTTTTTCAAGATTATTATCACATTAAATTCCTAGTAATACTTTTATACCTATCATAGCGTTTTGGAAAACTAAGCGGGTAGAGATATACTGTTATATATTGTATCTTTTACGCGGCGTGACAAAGCGTAATGCAACGTACGTTTTGGTGTGATTGAAAGTGTGGCAATTAGCATACCTCAACGCAGTTCATCGTCCAATAATGTATCTTAACGTAGTGTAGCGTAATGCTTATGTGGGTTGAAAAAACTTTGTTTCGCAATCTGTTCGTATCGATACGTTTACTAATACACTGATCTAGACAAAGGTACATATACGATTGCCTACGTAACTCTACATTTCGCTACGCTTTTAGTAAACTTCGACTGCCGTACCACACTTTTTGCTATCATCCCAGTATAGTAGCTTTTATAATCGGTCGCTTTGCCTGCTTTGTTGTTGGGATTTCACATGGTTATAACTAATCTGTTCACTTTGATTGGCTGGCCAAAACGATTTACGTGTGTTGATTGGTTACTTTTTGTTGGAGATTTCATGTGTGTAAGGGGTACCAGTGGGGAAATTATTGCAAATAAATTACCAATAGATAAACCCAGAGAAGTCCGAATGTTTTTTTTCTAGATGTCAGACATTCTTCTCAGAAATCACACAAGGAGGTGCTACATGTACTGAATGGAATATAAGGGTCAAGTCTAGAGAGTTTTCAAATGTTCGGTGATCAAGTGTCGGGAGCGCGTGGAACTTCTATATATAGCCTAACTAGTACTGATAGCTAGATGATCATGACCTCCTTGTAAATACTGTCCGTACATGGGAAATGCTGAAACAAAATGTTAGGCTATAGGCCTACTTTGGGGATATTTGTGGAACTGTATGCGCTAAAGTAAAGTATAGTTTTAACCGAAATGCTATGCTTGTCTATATGCGTATATTATGTATTTCACCAAGTTTCCCAAATTCTTGTGCATGCATATCAATCAGTACATTGTATATTATACGGAAAACTTGTTAGCATTAGGAAAAGGTCCACTTCACCTTCTAAACATCTTTATTAAAATTAACAAAACGTTTATTTTCATAACGCATGTTGTATAATTATGTATCCCGATGTGTCATAATTACAACGCGTTATTTGAATATTACTGCGCCAGACGGCAAAACTTCCACTTATTTGGTGATGTGACGTCATCTTTGGCCATAGTTATCAATAATATTATGTTATAATTGTTTTGAAGAGATTTTTTTCCGTAAAGGTAGCCTAGTGGCCCTTTCATTAATATCATCAAGTTGATTATCTTTTACATTGAACGTGAAAGCATTTAAATTATCATTCTTCAAAAATGAATTGTCATAAGAACTATCCCAGTTAACTGTGAACAGAACAATTCGTCAAACTCTCCTATAATTGGTTCCTAAAAAATAATGCTGTATGGTAGCCTTCTTAGCTTTTTGGGATGCTAATACTTGTATATATGCTTATAATTTAACATTTCGATACGTAAAAGCGAGGGTTACGTTAGTGGTAGAGGAACTCCAAGAGTATAGATAAGACACGTTATTTTGTAATAAGATACGCTACCGTATGGTAAAGGCTACGCTATGCTACGATACTTGTACTATAAGCGTGCCCTAGCGTACGAGTATTTAAAAACTGAGTGGTTAGAAGTGTGTTTCATAATAATAATTTGTAATACTCAAAATTGGATGTAATGATATGGTATTTCTAGGTAGAGGTTTGCTAATCGTTGGTGGATTTTGGGATAGAGACATGATCTAGACTTAACGCTCACACACAATTACGTTACGATATACCACTGTGGGTTAAGCCAGACTATGATTTGCTAGTCCAACCGGAAACATCTCACAGTTTTATAAAACCTTTTCATCTCTATACTTACCTTCAGACCTAACAGTAGTAAATATAAGAACTATTAGAACTTGAACAAGAAAGGCATCTCCATATCGGTTCGTTTTATCTTTTCTGTCCGCCATTTATCAACTTCATAATATTAACAGCAACAAGGAAGTTTAAACATATATGTGTCAATGTTATATGTGGAAATTTAAGATTCACATCAACATCCTTTCTAGCGTGAGTGAAGAAAACTATTTTATAACAACACTTGTGTAAAGTTGATAGCGTTTGAAGGTCACACAGATATCGGAATGTGGTGTAACAAGTTTAGCGGCGGGAGTCATCGTCAAACAAAAAATGGTAACTTCTAAAAATAAACCACACCCGCCTACCAAAATAAACGAAATTCATTAGGGTCACATTAAGTAATGTTTTTTTAATTTTTTTTTAATTTTTTTTTTATTTCTCGTTATTACGAGAAAAAAAGTCGTTACGAGGAGGAAACAGTCGTTATAACGCGAAAATAAAATCGTTTTAACGAGTTTCAAAAGTCGTTATTACGAGAAAATAAAGTCGTTATTACGGGGAGAAAAGTCATTATAACGAGAAAATAAAGTCGATATTACGAGAAATTAAAGTCGATATCACGAGAGAAATGTCGTAATTCTTGAACAAAAGTCGTTATAACGAATTTTAAAAGTCGTTATTACGAGAAAACAGTCATTATTACGAGTTTTTAAAGTCGTATCAACGAAAAATGGAGTCGTTATAACGAGTTGTAAAAGACGTTATTATGAGATTAAACACACCTAGCAGTTAGCACATGAATTGCACTGACAAAATATTGACTTAACAATAGATACCTACCCGCAAGTGAGCTAACTTTTTACTTTCTTCAAGCTTATAATCACAGTAAAGTCCTAGTTTTGCCTATGTAACTATCCTAGCGTTTCGGAAAACTAAGCGGGTAGAGATATCCTGTTATAAATTTATCTTTTAAGCGGCGTGACAAAACGTAATAAAACGTACGTTTTGAAGTGATTGAAAATGTGACAAGTAGCGTTCATCGCTCAATAATGTATCTTAACGTGTGATATAATATGGAAAAGTTAAATTTAGATATATTAGTTGTACTCTTGAAATACATATCATCATCTCCGCCTCCTCGACATCAACAGACACACAGTAGAATAAAGAAAAGAAATACTTCAAACGTAGTGTAGCGTAATGCTTATGTGGGTTGAAAAAAAACTTTGTTTCGCAATCTCTTCGTGTCGATACGTTTATTAATACGCTGATCTAAACAAAGGTACGTGTACAATTGCATACGCAACTATCGTACCACACTTTTATACCTAATTAAAACTTAACATTTCGATACGTAAAATCAAGGGTTAAGTTAGGAGTAGAGGTACTCCGAGATTATAAATAAGACACGTTAATTTGTATTATGATACGTTACCGGATGGTAGGCTATGATATGCTACGATAGTACCCTTATGCCGGTCGTACTTGCACTATAAGCCTACATTACCGTCTTTAAAATAAACTGAGAGGCTAGAAGTGCGTTTCATTATAGTGATAGGTAATACTATGTATTAAGTACATGTAATGATATGGTATTACCAGGTAGAGGTACGCTAATCGAAGGGGGATTTTATGATAGAGACACGATCTAGACTGTACGTTTAGACACAATTACGTTACGATAAACCACTGTGGATAAAGCCAAACTGTAATTTGCTAGTCCAACCGGAAACATCTCGCAGTGTTATAAACCATTTCCGTCTCTATACTTACTTTCAGACCTAACAGTAGTAAATATAAGAACTATTAGAACTTGAATAAGAAAGGCATCTCCATATCTGTTCGTTTTATCTTTTCTGTCCGCCATTTATCAACTCAATAATATCAACAGCAACAAGGAAGTTTTAACATGTATGTGTCAATGTTATATGTGTGGAAATTTAAAATTCACATCAGCACTCTTTCTAGCGTGAGTGAAGAAAACTATTTTATAACAACACTTGTGTACAGTTGATAGCGTTTGAAGGTCACACAGATATCGGAATGTGGTAGATCAAGTTTAGCGGCGGGAGTCATCGTCAAACAAAAAATCGTTAAACTAAAAATAAACCACATCCGCCTACCAAAACAAACGAAAGCCGTTGGGATCACATTTACGTATTTTTTTTCGTTATTATGAGAAAAAAGTCGTTACGACGAGGAAACAGTCGTTATAACGCGAAAATAAAATCGTTAGACCGAGTTTCAGAAGTCGTTATTACGAGAAAATAAAGTCGTATTTAAAAAGTCGTATAAACGAAAAATAAAGTCATTATAACCAGTTTTAAAAGACGTTATTAGGAGAAAAAAGTCGCTATTACGACAATAAAAGTCGTTTTTACGAGAAAAAAAGTCGTTATTAGAAGAAAGTACGTATATAGGGAATACATGGTTAGTATTTTACAATACAAGGTTTATTTAAACGGCGACTTAGGAAAGCCGAGATGACGAGGCTTTGCCGAGTCATCACGGCTTTCAGTGTCGAGCACCGAAGATACTAAACGTGTATTCTGTTTATCCTGCATCTATTATGACATTCAAAACGCAGATATTTGCCAGTTATTTACTTGGATTCGTCTGAAGCGAGACGCATATTTGATGCGGAGAAAAAGATTCATTCACTAAACCGAATGAGTTTTCACTCCTTTTTACTGTCGTGGGAAATATGTAAGCGCATTCGCAAACATTACTAGTAATTCTATTCAGTGCGTAATATCACTGAAACAATATGAAAATACTCAAAAAACAATAATTACCCATCAAAGAATTACTTTACAATACATACCTTTGCCGTGAGCAAAGAAAAGTGTCGTCACACCGCTTTTTTGATATCGTTAAAATGACGTCATCCCGGTGAATGTGAAAATGAAGTCATCCCGGTGAATGTGACGACAAATTTTAGCGGGACTACATGACATTTTATTCACCGAAAGGTTAAAGTTCGGGGTCAAGTTAGAAAATGTTCCGTCAGATGTGGAACAAATTCACGTCATTGTGTTGACGGATAAAGCATTTCGTATTGACGGATAAAGCACAAGTTTATCCGGCAATAGTTATCTGTGAGCATCTTTGTAATTTAAGTCACTGTGGTACTAAAACCCATAATCATTTAATGACGCGCCTGATAAACCGGTTAAAAGTAGTCTCCTACAGCAAAAACACAGCAGATATCGCTATTAAGACATGGAAACCCATGATAAAAGCAATATAATATTATTTTTGGAACAATGACCTTAAGATTCGCAATAGTAAGTTCGAGATTTAAAGTGAATAACAGTCTTTGAATGTACCCACTGTGTAAGTGTACATATGCCTGTAGTTATGGTATTCCGGATACAATGACAACGATGTGCGATATCGAAAAGTGTGAAACATTTTGTAGGGATATTATTTATCAAAGATACTGATAATGATTACAATTTATATCTATGTAATATTTGGCTTCATGAACAATTCAAATCTATTTGCCAAATCTTGTAAAATATCAACGTCATTTAGCAAAACTCTGTGCCAGTGAAAGAGGAACAGCAGTAAATCGATTATACTTTGAATAGATCGAAACTTTGAAAAAATCGATTATACTTTGAATAAATCGATTATACTTTGAAGTTTATTCAAGTCTGAACTTTGCTTCAAACGATGACTCTTTGAATATACAACCAAAGGATATGTAATTTACAACCAAAAGAGACAAAGTTTGTTTTTCATACAGTGTCAATAATATGCAGTTTGCAGAATAAATTTATATATTTACAGTAAACACGGTTGATAATGAACACGTTTGAAATACATCCATGGTTACAACATTAAGAAGTTTTGTTCTTCGTCAAGTTTATTTTTTATATCTATAATACTATGTGTATAACGAAGTGATTTCGTTGATCTCTAGATGTTCGTTATAAACGTCCCTTGTGAGATAGTATTCATGACATCATGAATATTTATGAATGATTCATGAATTATTTATGAATTATTCGTGAAAGATTGATTATCGTCTCGCAGGAGGTGTTTTACTATGAAAACACATATTATACATAATTCCTCTTATTTAGATACGCATGGGAACGAAAATAAATCGGCCGGCAGTTCATATAAATATAAGGCCTGTAAACACATGTACACCTACCGCTATTTTACATGCACCGTGTTCCTTGGTAGACGACATAAGTTTCCGTTGGTAACTTCATTCTCCGTCCAAAAACCAGCTTTGTTAAAGCTTAAGAATAATAAAACTGCATACATACCTGCATTGCATCCAGGAAAACCGGTTTTGAAACCGTATCTAATAATTTAATTACGTAAAAATTTTAATCGGCAAAATGTATCTTGACTTTTACAGAATCTTTGTGTTAAAACGTTATTTATATATGTAAGAAAGATTTTCTTTAGCTATCAAGCAGTAATAAATCTTTCCGGTCAGATGTTCCTATATATTGGACACCGGAGCTTTGTCCGAGTAATTTAATGCTATGACATTAAAATGTGCCCAGGATGCTTCCTTGTCGGCGAATAAAATTGTCAAAGTCAAAATGGCGACGGTAAGGAGGCTGTTGGGAAGAGAGGTGATGCTGATCTTACTTTGTATTTGTACAATAATAAGATCTGAACGTAAGTATTCTGTGCTTATATTATGTAATCTACAAAATGTAAATTCTAATGTCAGTACGAATCATATGACTTGATTATTTCCCAAAACCCACAATTGCAGAACCATACACATGACTACTTTGTATGCTAAGCATCTTCTTCTTCTCTCGGAAATGGACTACAGTTTTATTGATGATGAATATAAACGTCTGCGAAACAGTGTGAGCGATGCTGATATAATGCAAACATATATCGCAGATTTCTTCAGTCAGTTTTTCTGTGAAATGAAAACTGTGCGAACATACATGTTTACCTTTGTAATAGAGGTGGTTTTGGATGAAACTGATAATTTTGTTTTTCAATCTTAAAGATGCCCAACAGCCAACAGAGCATAATCGATGCTCATCATTTGAACTATATTTGGAAGTTACTCATGTATATATATATATATGTCTAATTAACACAAAAAAATACACAAGATGATTTGTTTTGCTTTTAGTGAATGCGCAATTCATATTCCGTACACGTTTTAGGGACCCAATTAATTAGTTTTAATAGTGTTGCCTTAAAGTAAAATAAGAACCTCAAACTTTTCAATGATGGTAATGGTGAAAAGTAAGTCATTATGTAACTGCTTCGGCCATACAAATGAGTCTGAACGAACTGGACCTAGTGCAATAACACAACAGTTCTAGAATGTATAACTATCTATTTTAAATAACCTGAGAACATGACGTCCAGTAAACGTTAACATTTTCGAGACGAGTTGTATAGAAAATCTTATGATTTATTAATAAATTCAGCATAACGTTGATCAAATTACATATCGTGATATGCCTAGACTGCAATTGTTTTCAGGATGCGCAACTATTCTGATATTTCACCATTGTTGACTGACGTCAGGGTACAATATTATAAGACTCTTTCATATGTGGATATCAAGGATATTCTTCCCGAGGGTCACAAATTGTAAAACCCAAGGCTAGCCGAGTGTTTTACAACATTTTGTGATCCCGAGGGTAGAATATCTCTATCCTTCATATCCACACATGAAAGAGTATTTTTCTCTCATACCTCGACGTTTTATTGCAATTTTACGACTATGATTTCCGCTATATTAAAATAGGTATGAGAGAAAAATTTCCTTTCCTTATGAAGAAGTCATCTGATACAAGGCAGGGTGTTTGATAAACACGTTTTGTTAAATAAAACAGGTTCGATATTTTTTTAATTACTGTAATAATATAATGTATCTATCGATTCTGAGTTAATTACATGAATTTCGTTTTAGTCTTATCCAAACGCGCTACAATTAATATACTGCGAATTAATGTGCTCTTCTTATAAAATCACAGCCATCTCAAGTTATAGTTTAAAAGTATGTTATCATTATATTGTTATGAAGTTACGTCACCATATCGGCAAGCACCTTAAAGCTGACAATGCAAGTTTGAAATGATTTAATCGAGATTATCTTTCTTGGAGACGACACTGTCATAACTGAGGACGTCTCAGAAAATTATAAAATATTAAATATTTTTCATTGTTTTTCTTTATATATCTAAAATCTCAAATGCATGCTTTTCAACTTGCATCGTCAGCTTTAAGCGTGTACTTATATGATTTCTTTGTACATGTGGATTATTATGGTTTTGGTTAGTAAACCATCTGACATTATATTATATAAACATGCAGTTAAACCTGTCGTAGCCTACACTATCTGGGTATTAAGATCACATACTCTCTTAGGATTCCTAATGAGTATACATATCAAAGTTATCCTGTCCCTAGTGTAGTTCTTACAGACATGTTATAATTCATCGTTGGTAGTGGAAAAAGATAATTTACATAGAATAATGGTAATTTAGCATATGCCAAACTGTATCTGAAATACCCTCCATGTGTAAATATAAACTGCTAACACTGAATTAATGTAACCAGTGTTTGTCATGTAAATTGAATATCTCTGTGTGGAAGTTTGTCCATGTGATATCATCCCGATTTTATACGAAATGTAATTATATTTAACTTTTATAGACTTCACCAATACCTATTGGAAACGTAGCGTATGATTATATAAATTGGGGGGAAATAGTTAACACCTTTGAAGAGTTAGAGCTTCTCATTTTATTTCAAGATAGAAATATTGAAAAATAATTAATTGCATCCCGAAAAACAACCGTGATGATATGTCCTATATGGAATAAACCACTGATTGCGCATGCACCAAAAGCAAAATTAATTATTTTATATTACTTTTTGTTTTATTAGACATATATATATACACGATTAATAATCAAATTTGCTCTTTCGGAGGTGGAACATCTTTATATCATATATTACTGAAGTATAGCTGTTCAAGCTAATGTTTTTTGATCTCTAGAAAGTTACGAAACTTATTTCCCAGTTAGATATAAATAATGGAAAGCCTTTTATTGAAAGTATATACCTTTAAAGCAATACACATATTGTAATATAATTCATTTTTGCCTGTAATAAGAATGTTCTTTGGCATACAGATTACTTTATCAGTCTATAAAGGACAGAAATGGCGTCGATTGGCTAAGATGACGGCGTAATGATTTCAGGCGTAATGATTTCAGGCGTAATGATTTCATAAACAAAAGAATCCAAATGTGAATTTTAAATATTAAGAAAATATCTTTAGTAAATTGAATTTTAATTATAATTGAATATATTTTTTTTTCTTATGGAGATATAATACAACAACCTGATTGTACTCTCACTATAAATCGCACCGCAGTTTATTTAGAGTACACTCTATATGTTTGTGTTGTATATCTCCATAACATACAAATTATTCAAATTGATCATTTGATAACATCGAAGGGAATGTTGCTGTTGAAAAGTCAGCAAGCCAGAGTACCGTTTACCATAGCTGGGGAGCCGACAGAGCAGTGGATAATTGTGTTTCAACTATTCTGGAATCGAATTGCTGTTCACACACACATGACACAGGATCAACAACAGCCTGGTGGCGGGTAGATCTTGGCCATCTGATGACTGTCAATGCTATCACAATATACTACAGAGGTGAATATATGTAAGCTAAAATGAACTTTATGACTATTTAAGACAAGTAGTTTACTAGTCGTAAAGTTATCGTAAAGAATAATGTTTAGAGCGACACACTTATTTTAACGATATTTGTTCTTTGTATAGTCACCGAAAGGACATGTCACAGTGGAGATATTAGAAGTGCAAGGAGTGGTTTACCGGACACTGGATACTACGTTCCTATTGATATTTGTTTTACAAATAGTGTGAATTAATAGCATCTTACATGTACATGGATCTGTCAAGCGGACAGTGATATCTCAACCCGAGTGAAATGGTTAGAGGTGATGGTCAAAATACTTCAGTAGCGAGTGTGAGCTGTCTTTCCCTAACCCGGTAAAAGACAGAGTTAACTTTTCCCTAGCAACCACGGGATTAATAAATTTGACATGGGTCTGTCAAGTGGACAGGGATATCACAACCCAAGTAGAAAGATAATGGTTAGTCAACCCGAGGCTTTTGCTCAAAATCTTCACTCGGGTTGATATATCCCTGTCCACTTGACAGACCCATGTTTCATTATTTTCCTCCCATAATATTGTAAAAAAAAATTTAAAAAATGATGACGTCATCGACAGTAGTCTCCGCATGTATCGATGACGTCATTGTCAAGCGCGTATGAGATGTCTTTTCCCTACCCGGGGAATATGCTGCCTTGGCCAAAAACTGTCTAATCATCAAACATTATTTTACAAATTACATTGTTGTTTTATTTTGAAGCTCAATATCCGCATCGATTTGCCGGTTATCATCTTTATGTATCCAATTCTACCACTTCTCCACAAGATGGCGTCCTCTGTTTTGAAGACATGAGTACAACAAGTGATGATGTACAGATGTTGGTGACGCACCACTGTCCGTATGTAGGTCAGTACGTGACTGTGTACAACTATAGAAGCAACACAAAACGTCACGATTGGTACGATAATTTCACTGTTCTGGAATTATGCGAGGTACAAGTGTGGGGTAAGAAATATGTATTTTTAAGTAATATACGGAAATTAAGAGTTGCCTTTTCTCTGATTTGACCTACAAACACTAAAGAATATAGGTAATGCTTACAAAACATTCAACATATACACTATAAAGATTTTGATTTGATAAAGATACACAACTTTTCCCAAAATATGACAATTAGCGGGAGGAAATAAATACGATTCTTCATTTCCTGCAAACATCGATCAATGTTTTTTCTCTATAGGATGTCCAATAGGAAGATATGGGAATGGCAACTGTGACAGTGTGTGTTCCGGGAATTGTCTCGGCGATAATTGTAATGCTACAACAGGGGACTGTTTCTGTAAGTTATCCATCGACGGTACTAATATATAGATGTTTCTTTAATGCATTCATATAGCTGTGTCATAGGGTGTTTTGTGATACTCAGACAAGTGATATGAACACCAATCGTCTCAATATAGCATAAAACAGGATCTAAGCAGTGTTATAAGAAAAAAATATTTAATTTTTAAAACCTCGTCTTCAACTTAACGGCTCTGTAATATATATAAATTGCAAATATTCTTATTTCTAGTCTGATCATATATGAGTAAACTCTTGGACAATCCGATCTATGTACCGATTCAATAGTCGGATAATAGACATTTAAGGATAAGGATTATGCATGGTCACATTTACTTCATTTTTGTATATGGAAAATGGAAGCTAGATAGATTTTTTAATTATCTTGAAATCTAAGTGTTTTGAGAAAGACACTTATTACAAAAATAGTATTAGCTAGATGACGGATTTTCCCCTCGCCCATTTCAATTACCAATGTTCCTATTTAGAGTTACTGCTAACTATGTCTACTATGTTTGGGAACCTAACGAGAAGTTTCATTCATCACTCGTATTCCTTTTCACTATAGATTGCTCTCCACAGACGTACGGAAACAAATGTGATACGAATTGCTCATCAAACTGCTTAGATGAATTGTGTGAAAAATCTAATGGGAACTGTATCGGTGAGCAACAACGGCTGTCAACATAAACTTAAAATTTCAGGATTTAAGTAACATAATAGTTGTTGCCAGTAAAGCTGAAATTATAATACCTAGATCATGTCATTCTCTTATCAATGGATATAAATTAATAAATAAATTCATATAATGAATGGTGATAAGGGATACAAGAACAAGTGCGAAATTATTAATTTTCACTATAACAAAATATTGAATATCTCTTAAATATGAAAACAGTGTAATAACGTTATTTCATTTTCCTTGCAGTTATCATTTCACTGACGATTAATGTAAACATGCACCATATACATACGCTCTCTGCAAATAGCATTCATTCTAAAATACAAAATATCTTGCTAACATTTTATTATGTGTAATATGATGAACATCTTTTGAATCTTATTGTAGTTGGCGCACGTACCTGGCGCGAATTATTGACAATGTTTATTAGTCTTGTAACCTGGCTCATTGTCAGTTTACATATTGTGTTCCGAAGTACTGGTTTAATTCGAACAATATTGATGCAAACATTGCAAGGATATGGCGTTTAGTGTATAGAGGTAATGGACATATCGGGTGACATTTTCCTCAGTTTGCAGTCAACTGAATGGATATTTGTTATTATTATCATTATTATTCTTATTTTTTTTTTAAAAAATCTGTCTCATAGAATACAATTTACGATCTTCAATTTAATACTATATTAGGGGGCGACATTTTTCGCGCATTTATTAATTTTAACAATAAACAACCTAGTATACATTTTGATTGTAAATATAAATATATTCGATCGTCTGCAAATAAATGCAATTATCCAGTACATGTTTGCATGAATAAGAAACATAAAATTATTTTTTCGAGGAAAGAAGATTTTCAATAAAATATACAAAACAAAAACGAATCTTTCGTTCTTTCCCAAAACACATTGGTTCCCATTGTTCCTTTTCCAGATGTGTTCAACAGCAGTACGGAATTAAATGTGAAATTGAATGTCCCCTGAATTGCCTGGATAGACTGTGTGAGGATATAGATGGAAACTGCAGCGGTAAGGAACCTGGTTCTGATTAATTAAAGGACTCTTCATTATTTGGTCCGCCAGGCTGATAAACATATCCCAATTCGCGTGAAAAAGATAACCAAAATCTCCATGAGTGCTAAATAGGCCTGTCTTCTTGACCTGCTAATGTTTGGTTATTGCTCATATATTAAGGACAAAACATATCAGTTGTTTAGATGTGTGACAAAGACGATGAATAATAATGCAAATCATAATAGAAATACTTTAATTTTGAAAACGTATATCTATGATGTTTAGTACTATATACGAAACGTTATATTGTCTTCATATTTTGAGGTAAGCAAACATTATCATAAAAAAAAACTTCTGTGCAAACTGTAACTGTAAACGTCATACATGAATTATATTTACTTGTTGTGGTGAAACAAACAATATAATTGTATATAACAGATTGTGTTGCTAGGAAGTATGGCGTTCATTGTGAACAAAGCTGTTCTATGAATTGCAAGGTCCAGCTGTGTGACAAATACAACGGAACTTGCAAAGGTAAATTACATAAAAATAATAATAATTATAAAAAAATACTTTACCTTTCTAATACATATACTGATCAGTACTAATATAAACGATGTTGCCTTAAAACATGCTGCATGGAGGTAAGAAAACGTGAAAGCAAAACTAATGTCCAAAACTATCGGTGGTGTTTTTGAGTCTTATTTGATCTTCAATCTATGTCAGTATATTCATAAACAAAATGCACTAATATTTCTCAATAAGGTCGCTAGCGGGAATTGTTGTATTCTTTAGTAACAAGGAGATTACCATTATGTATTCTTATGTTGAATTAAGACAAAGCAATATTCTATTGCAATGATGTACGATAGAAAATTACCGAAATATTATACCATACATAAGGACTATACGTAGGAATAATGTTTGTAAACGTTATTATATAGCCAATTTAAATAATTTAAGAAAGAAAACAAAATGAAATTAAACAATATTGTTCGAAAACAAACAAAGCAGTACAATAAAGCTAGGTATAACGAATCTCTGAGGGCCATCAAAATCACTTCGTAATAAGAATAGTTCGTTATACATATACAGTATCACACACATCTCACAGGAACCTTGACGAGAAATAAAAAGTGTTATGTTATAACCATGAAATCGTTGTAAGCTTGTTCTTAATAAAAGTGTTTGACGATAATATATAATATTATGTCATAATACTTTAGGTTGTGAAAAGGGATTTTACGGTACAGTCTGCTCCGTACCATGTCCTAGCGGCTGTAGGGAATGTGGACAGCAGACTGGATACTGTACTGGTACGTAATCCTTTAATTCTAGACAAGCACAAATTAAATCAAGGTCTGAATACAAGATGCATTTTTTACAATATCAAATTCATATCAATCAAACTGCAGTTAGGAAAAAATCTGCAAAATCAGTTAGGAAGCCAAATAGGGTCTCCAAATTTTAATGAAGCCTAAATGGACTGAGAGTACTATACATGTATATACTTGATATATTTGAATATATTCTAACTTCACTTGAATGGAAGAGGTTGGGTACGGCTTAAACATAAAATTTAAAAACTGGTAATATTGAAATGGAAACTAGGAACAGGAAATTTCACAATTTAAAAGCTATTGTGTACGATTAAAATTACAAATTATATACCAGCATTTTCTTTTTACTGGCAAAAGTGTAAGAATAAAATTGCTAATGACTTGTTTGCAATTTATCATCGCTAAAAAGAAATTAAACACTGGGAATTTCACCCGCTTTCGACGGCGTACAGGGGAAGTAACCCGTGATATAATGTCTTTATGTGATACATTTGGATAAAGTAACAAGGTATTCAGTTTGGTTATAACCATTATTTTGTTTATGTCTTACTTTTGGGTGAATTATTTTATTTTTGGCGATAAAGAGTGTGTTCCAGGCTTATATGGAATGAATTGTAACATGACATGCGGTCAATGTGAGAGATGTGAAATGGAATCCGGTGTATGTTTGACCGCCTGTTTACCAGGTTATCAAGGGACTAACTGCAATTCACGTAACTAGTTTACCTTTTTTAATTCTTACTCTATTTCATCACACATAATAATCAGTGCATCATTTATAACACGTCTTTAGGTGATTTTCAGCTATCGACAATTTTCAATTATCTCAATTACTGTATTGGACGTTGTAAATCAAATTATATCGACGCAACACACATGTTGACATAGATTACAGTGTAATTGCTTCGATATAAAATAAGGATATATCGCATGGTCATCTTAAGCAGGACAATGGAATTTGAAATCACTTAACATTCGGTCATAACAGTAAGATATGTACAGTCAATTCAGCGTAATACTAATATGTTATTTGATGTTTCATAATTTCTTTGTTTATACAATTTTTTTTATAAATTTTACATTTATCAGAAAAGGAAGATGAAACGACCCAATTAGATGTAACGCCGATAATAGGTGCAGTAGTGGGTGTGATTTGTGTCGTCGTCATCGTTTTTATCATTGTCATAGTTATCAAAAGGTATTCTCATGTTATATAAGACAGTTGCAAGCATTAATTATGTGCCAAGTTGGCATGCCAAATGGCAAGAACTACACTTGATAGACTTTATTAAAAAAATGGCATTCATCATTGTGTTAAAGAATTAAAGATTAACCGATTTTACTTGTAATCATAAGTGAACCACGCATGATTCAAGGAGCTCCCGCGTTTTACTTGAGAAGAAAGTCCAAGCGCTAGTCTATGTAAGCTGCGTAGCAAATACTGATGAAAACAGCCCAATCTTTTGAGTGCTTCCCTTTGCGAGCTAAGTAAAATATAGTCTTACAAATATCAATTTCTTTGCACGCAAACACCCCGCTTAATTAGCAAATTTCGTTGATTCTATAATATGAGGTTACGTTTAATGCAAAAGTGAAAGAAGTTAATTTAATGTCTACCAGTATATTATAATTGGGCTGAAGAGATCCAAAGTCAGTTCGTTTAGAAGGCTTATAATTAAGCCTAAGTATTGAGGTAAACACTTGTGTCATTGTAAGGTTAAAACATTTGGGTTTGGTTTGGTAAATTTATTTAAGCTCCCTAGGTTAATAACGCAGGTCCATTTAACGATGGCTTCCTATGTATAAATTGTTGTCGGCACTTATGGGGACACTATTAGGAGGTATTTGTGTGTGTTAACACTCAAAATAAGGGTGACAGGGTGTGCAGAATTAATAAGAGTCTTACTGAGTGTTATGGCGAGCCTGTTGGCATATCTGTCACTCTATGTGATTCGTGTGTATCTTGTAGTATATCGTTCAAGACGGATCGCAAATGGCCTTATTCTTATTTAGATTGAGTAGCGTCATAATACTTACTAGTAGCGGAGTGTCGAGCTGTCTTTCCACTAGAGCCCGCGCGCTCAAACCGACCGAAGTTTAACGGTGGGGGTGTCTTTCTTTTTTTGTTCCGTAAATCATCAAGCACAACACCCAATCGGTCCGTATACACTGACAACGAGGCGACCAGTTCATCCCACAACCATTAAGCGCTAAGCCAAAGCAGCACTTCTAAATTCAGCAAAGCCTTTGGAAGGATTCCTACAGCTAAGTTCAAAAATGCATTGCCAATTGGTCTTTTTCTTACCTTGATGGCTTTACTTTAGCAGCCATCTATGTTCCTACATCGTAAATTTTGAAGGATTTTCATTCTAGCAAACCATATCGGGAGTTAATTAAATTTGACATGGGTTCTTGTCAAGTGGGACAAGGGATATCAACAACCCAAGTAGAAGATAATTATGTCCTAAAGACTTGCTTAGGTCGCAACAACACAGAAGGCCTTTTGCCTCAAAATCTTTTCACTCGGGCGATTGTATTATACTATATGGAATCAAACTATGTACAGACCTTTGTTGTTATAGATTTTAATATATAGATATATATGATATTTTGCAAGATGGGAGAATAAATTAGATAATTGAATACTAGAAAATGAAAATCTGAGGTACTCGATGAGCACACAAAGACCAACAACCTACGAGAAGTCTCCGCTCATGATAGTCAGCAGATGCACCAGTACGCAGATTAGCAATTCAAGCGCTGCGTATCTGAACATAGTTTGTCTAATTCTCTACACGATCCCAGAGATGCAGTGGGAAATATATGTGTGCACGTTTGGCGAACAATAATATCTATAGATATAACCTGCATTTTCAACACCATAATCTATTCAGCTTCAACACACATTCTAACAACTATCTGCTATTCTGTTTTGTTTTTGCATAAGCATACAACAATAATCCGCATCACTGATTTAGGCGGTTATCAACCTTTATGTACCAATATGCTAGCTCTCCCAGCCCATATTCTTAGGTCATTACAGAGAGAATAGAGCAGTCTCTCTGTGTTTTATGAAGCATGAACGCTCATGCAGTTTAACTTATAGCTAGAGATCGCATAGATGACCCTCGATTGTTTGTGTTCGCAAGACAAGATTAATCGAGAAATATTAGATTCACAAAACTCCATCCCTCTATCAGACACAGAAAACATTTAAACTGGAAAAAAAACAAGAAGAAAGTCAGAAATTTTTGGTAATTAAATCTGGTATTATAGACCATATAAATATGCTTTTCTCAGTGGAATCATTTAAATCAAAAACTATTTCCTTGTTGAAATGAAATCAAATTAATCACTGGAATCGGTCTTATCCTCAATACAACTGGTCGTATGTAGGTTAGTACGTAACTGTGGTACAACTAACAGGAGAGCAATCTGAGACATAGAGTATAGCGTAGATTGGCTACCAAATAATTTCGCTGTTCTGGAGGTTATGCGAGGTACAAGTGTGGGGTAGAATTGTATTTTTAAAGTAATACGGAAATATAGAGTTGCTTTTCTCTGATTTGACCTACAAACACTAAAGAATATAGGTAATGCTTACAAAACATTCAACATATACACTATAAAGATTTTGATTGATAAAGATACACAACTTTTCCCAAAATATGACAATTAGCGGCGCGGAAATAAATACGATTCTTCATTTCCTGCAAACATCGATCAATGTTTTTTCTCTATAGGATGTCCAATAGGAAGATATGGGAATGGTAACTGTGACAGTGTGGTGTTCCGGGAATTGTCTCGGCGATAATTGTAATGCTACACAGGGGACTGTTTTCTGTAAGTTATCCATCGACGGTACTAATAATATAGATGTTTCTTTAATGCATTCATATAGCTGTGTCATAGGGTGTTTTGTGATACTCAGACAAGTGATATGAACACCAATCGTCTCAATATAGCATAAAACAGGATCTAAGCAGTGTTATAAGAAAAAAATATTTAATTTTTAAAACCTCGTCTTCAACTTAACGGCTCTGTAATATATATAAATTGCAAATATTCTTATTTCTAGTCTGATCATATATGAGTAAACTCTTGGACAATCCGATCTATGTACCGATTCAATAGTCGGATAATAGACATTTAAGGATAAGGATTATGCATGGTCACATTTACTTCATTTTTTGTATATGGAAATGGAAGCTAGATAGATTTTTTAATTATCTTGAAATCTAAGTGTTTTGAGAAAGACACTTATTACAAAAATAGTATTAGCTAGATGACGGATTTTCCCCTCGCTCCTTTCAATTACCAATGTTCCTATTTAGAGTTACTGCTAACTATGTCTACTATGTTTTGGGAACCTAACGAGAAGTTTCATTCATACTCGTATTCCTTTTCACTATAGATTGCCTCCCACAGACGTACGGAAACAAATGTGATACGAATTGCTCATCAAACTGCTTAGATGAATTGTGTGAAAAATCTAATGGGAACTGTATCGGTGAGCAACAACGGCTGTCAACATAAACTTAAAATTTCAGGATTTAAGTAACATAATAGTTTGTTGCCAGTAAAGCTGAAATTATAATACCTAGATCATGTCATTCTCTTATCAATGGATATAAATTAATAAAAATAAATTCATATAATGAATGGTGATAAGGGATACAAGAACAAGTGCGAAATTATTAATTTTTCACTATATTTTTAAAAATATTGAATATCTCTAAATTGAAAACAGTGTAATAACGTTATTTCATTTTCCTTGCAGTTATCATTTCACTGACGATTAATGTAAACATGCACCATATAATACTACGCTCTCTGCAAATAGCATTCATTCTAAAATACAAAATATCTTGCTAACATTTTATTATGTGTAATATGATGAACATCTTTTGAATCTTATTGTAGTTGGGCAGACGTACCTGGCGCGAATTATTGACAATGTTTATTAGTCTTGTAACCTGGCTCATTGTCAGTTTACATATTGTGTTCCGAAGTACTGGTTTAATTCGAAAAATATTGATGTAAACATTGCAAGGATATGGCGTGTAGTGTATAGAGGTAATGGACATATCGGGTGATATTTTCCTCAGTTTGCAGTCAACTGAATGGATATTTGTTATTATTATCATTATTATTCTTATTTTAAAAAAAATCTGTCTCATAGAATACAATTTACGATCTTCACTTTGATACTATATTAGGGGGCGACATTTTTCGCGCATTTATTAATTTTAACAATAAACAACCTATACATTTTGATTGTAAATATAAATATATTCGATCGTCTGCAAATAAATGCAATTATCCAGTACATGTTTGCATGAATAAGAAACATAAAATTATTTTTTTCGAGGAAAGAAGATTTTCCATAAAATATACAAAACAAAAACGAATCTTTCGTTCTTTCCTAAAACACATTGGTTCCCATTGTTCCTTTTTCAGATTGTGTTTCACAGCAGTACGGAATTAAATGTGATATTGAATGTCCCCTGAATTGCCTGGATAGACTGTGTGAGGATATAGATGGAAACTGCAGCGGTAAGGAACCTGGTTCTGATTAATTAAAGGACTCTTCATTATTTGGTCCGCCAGGCTGATAAACATATCCTAATTCGCGCGAAAAAGATAACCAAAATCTCCATGAGTGCTAAATAGGCCTGTCTTCTTGACCTGCTAATGTTTGTTTATTGCTCATATATTAAGGACAAAACATATCAGTTGTTTAGATGTGTGACAAAGACGATTAATATTAATGCAAATCATAATAGAAATACTTTAATTTTGAAAACGTATATCTATGATGTTTAGTACTATATACGAAACGTTATATTGTCTTTATATTTTGAGGTAAGCAAACATTATCATAAAAAAAACTTCTGTGCAAACTGTAACTGTAAACGTCATACATGAATTATATTTACTTGTTGTGGTGAAACAAACAATATAATTGTATATAACAGATTGTGTTGCTAGAAAGTATGGCGTTCATTGTGAACAAAGCTGTTCTATGAATTGCAAGGACCAGCTGTGTGAAAAAGACAACGGAACTTGCAAAGGTAAATTACATACAAATAATAATAATTATAAAAAATCACTTTACCTTTCTAATACATATACTGATCAGTACTAATATAAACGATGTGCCTTAAAACATGCTGCATGGAGGTAAGAAAACGTGAAAGCAAAACTAATGTCCAAAACTATCGGTGGTGTTTTTGAGTCTTATTTGATCTTCAATCTATGTCAGTATATTCATAAACAAAATGCACTAATATTTCTCAATAAGGTCGCTAGCGGGAATTGTTGTATTCTTTAGTAACAAGGAGATTACCATTATGTATTCTTATGTTAAATTAAGACAAAGTAATATTCTATTGCAATGATGTACGATAGAAAATTACCGCAATGTTATATTATACCATACATAAGGACTTAGTAGGAATAATGTTTGTAAATGTTATTATATAGCCAATTTAAATAATTTAAGAAAGAAAACAAAATGAAATTAAACAATATTGTTTGTAACCAATCGAAGAAAACAAACAAAGCAGTACAATAAAGCTAGGTATAACGAATCTCTGAGGACCATCAAAATCACTTCGTAATAAGAATAGTTCGTTATACATATACAGTATCACACACATCTCACATGAACCTTGACGAGAAATAAAAAAGTGTTATGTTATAACCATGAAATCGTTGTAAGCTTGTTCTTAATAAAAGTGTTTGACGATAATATATAAATAATATACATAGGTTGTGAAAAGGGATTTTACGGTACAGTCTGCTCCGTACCATGTCCTAGCGGCTGTAGGGAATGTGGACAGCAGACTGGATACTGTACTGGTACGTAATCCTTTAATTCTAGACAAGCACACATTAAATCAAGGTCTGAATACAAGATGTATTTTTTACAATATCAAATTCATATCAATCAAACTGCACGAATCAGTTAGGAAGCCAAATAGGCTCCAATTTTAATGAAGCCTAAATGGACTGAGAGTACTATACATGTATGTACTTGATATATTTGAATATGGGGCACTTGATATTAAATACTCGTTATTTAATTTCAAGTTTATGGCGTTTTTTATTTGTAAGCTACCCCCATCTTTTTTGGCATGTAAAACAAGTTTTATCACTGCATTTAATAAATGCTCAATTTCGACATATACACAGTCTTTGTTGTTTTGTGGCCAAACATAGCAGTGAATTTTGTGGGTTAAGTTATTCAGCTGGTTAAACAAAATACGATGATATAATTGGATTTATGCACAGCATAAAGTAATTTATATCACCTATTTTCATCTATTATTATGTTTCTCCGGTTCATCAGTATATAAATTATGTTCCGTATCTGGGATTTAATTCCCTTACTTAGTAGTCACGTGACGTTGAATTATCACGTGACTCTCGATGAAAAAAATTTCACACACTTTGCAAGACCTGGAAAAGAAATTGGAAATACCCACCACCTCCCCCCCCTGTAATTTTCCTCCAGACAAGTGTGATAGAAGATTGTATATAATTTGTTTGCATCAGAATTAAATTTGATACTATTCTTTCTGTTGATTATTATGATGGGATGGGCTGTTTTTTATTTGTAAGCTACCCCATCTTTTTTGGCATGTAAAACAAGTTTATCACTGGCATTTAATAAATGCTCAATTTCGACATACACACACTGTCTTTGTTGTTTTGTAGCTAGAAAACATAGCAGTGAATTTCGTGGGTTAAGTTTATTCAGCTGGTTAAACAAAATAGAATATATTGATATATAATTGAATATATTCTTACTTCATCTTGAATGGAAAAGGTTGGCTAAGGCTTAAACATAAAATTTAAAAACTGGTAATATTGAAATGGAAACTAGGAACAGGAAATTTCACAATTTAAAAGCTATTGTGTACGATTAAAATTACAAATTATATACCAGCATGTTTTTTACTGGCAAAAGTGTAAGAATAAAATTGCTAATGACTTGTTTGCAATTTATCATCGCTAAAAAGAAATTAAACACTGGGAATTTCACCCGCTGTCGACGGCGTTCAGGGGAAGTAACCCGTGATATAATGTCTTTATGTGATACATTTGGATAAAGTAACAAGGTATTCAGTTTGGTTATAACCATTATTTTGTTTATGTCTTACTTTTGGGTGAATTATTTTATTTTTGGCGATTAAGAGTGTGCTCCAGGCTTATATGGAATGAATTGTAACATGACATGCGGTCAGTGTGGGAGATGTGAAATGGAATCCGGTGTATGTTTGACCGCCTGTTTTCCAGGTTATCAAGGGACTTACTGCAATTCACGTAACTAGTTTACCTTTTTTTAATTCTTACTCTACTTCATCACACATAATAATCAGTGCATCATTTATAACACGTCTTATGGTAGTGTATCTTTAGGTGATTTTCAGCTATCGACAATTTTCAATTATCTCAATTACTGTATTGGACGTTGTAAATCAAATTATATCGACGCAACACACATGCTGACATAGATTACAGTGTAATTGCTTCGAAATAAAACAAGGATATACCGCATGGTCATCTTAAGCAGGACAATGAAATTTGAAATCACTTAACATTGACTTGTCATAAGAACGTCTTGTTTTATTTACTTCTCATATCATTATTTCAGAATATCAATTGTGAAAAATATATCGGTTATTCGGTCATAACCGTAAGATATGTACAGTCAATTCATCGTAATACTAATATATTATTTGATGTTTCATAATTTTTTTGGTAATACATTTTTTTATTTTACATTTATCAGAAAAGAAAGAAGAACCGACCCAATTATATGTGACGCCGATAATATGTGCAGTAGTGGGTGTGATTTGTGTCGTCGTCATCGTTTTAATCATCGCCATAGTTATCATAAGGTATTCTCATGTAATTTACTTCTATAACAACAGAATGTTGCGTACGTAGTTTAATTTCTTTAA